>NC_069411.1:60165126-60225126 GCF_026875155.1 Cherax quadricarinatus
CAGTCAAGGACCAGGTAATCAAACTGAGGAAGGTTGATGGGGAATTCACAAGAAACGACCGAGAGGTATGTCAGGAGCTCAACACAAGATTTAAAGAGGTATTTACAGTGGAAACCAGTAGGACTCCAGGAAATCAGAGCAGGGGGGCACACCAGCAAGTGCTGGATGAGGTACATATAACCAAGGAGGAGGTGAAGAAGCTGCTATGCGAACTTGACACCTCAAAGGCGGTGGGACCAGACAACATCTCTCCATGGGTCCTTAAAGAGGGAGCAGAGATATTGCGTGAGCCATTAACAAAGATCTTCAACACATCATTTGAAACTGGGCAACTCCCTGAGGTATGGAAAATGGCAAATGTAGTCCCAATTTTTAAAAAGGGAGACAGACATGAGGCACTAAACTACAGACCTGTATCACTAACGTGTATAGTATGCAAGGTCATGGAGAAGATCATCAGGAGGAGAGTGGTGGAGCACCTGGAAAGATACAAGTGTATAATTGACAACCAGCACGGTTTCAGGGAAGGAAAATCCTGTGTCACAAACCTACTAGAGTTTTATGACAAGGTGACAGAAGTAAGACAAGAGAGAGAGGGGTGGATCGACTGCATATTTTTGGACTGCAAGAAGGCCTTCGACACAGTTCCTCACAAGAGGTTACTGCAAAAGCTAGAGGATCAGGCACATATAACAGGAAAGGCACTGCAATGAATCAGAGAATACCTGACAGGGAGGAAACAACGGGTCATGGTACGTGACGAGGTGTCAGAGTGGGCGCCTGTGACAAGCGGGGTTCCACAGGGGTCAGTCCTAGGACCTGTGCTGTTCTTGGTATATGTTAATGACATAACGGAAGGGATAGACTCAGAAGTGTCCTTGTTTGCAGACGATGTGAAGTTAATGAGAAGAATCAAATCGGATGAGGATCAGGCAGGACTACAAAGAGACCTGGATAGGCTACAAGCCTGGTCCAGCAACTGGCTCCTTGAGTTTAACCCTGCCAAATTCAAAGTCATGAAGATTGGGGAAGGGCAAAGAAGACCGCAGACACAATATAGTTTAGATGGCCAAAGTCTGCAAACTTCACTCAAGGAAAAAGATCTGGGGGTGAGTATAACACCGAGCATATCTCCTGAGGAGCACATCAATCAGATAACTGCTGCAGCATACGGGCGCCTGGCAAACCTACGGATAGCGTTCCGATACCTCAGTAAGGATTCGTTCAAGTCTCTGTATACCATTTACCTCAGGCCCATACTGGAGTATGCAGCGCCAGTTTGGAATCCACACCGAGTCAAGCACGTTAAGAAATTAGAGAAAGTGCAAAGGTTTGCAACAAGACTAGTCCCAGAGCTACGGGGATTGTCCTACGAAGAAAGGTTGAGGGAAATCGGCCTGACGACACTGGAGGACAGGAGGGTCAGGGGAGACATGATAACGACATGTAAAATACTGCGCGGAATAGACAAGGTGGACGAAGACGGGATGTTCCAGAGAAGGGACACAGACACAAGAGGTCACAACTGGAAGCTGAAGACTCAGATGAATCAAAGGGATGTTAGGAAGTATTTCTTCAGTCATAGAGTAGTCAGGCCGTGGAATAGCCTAGAAAGTGACGTAGTGGAGGCGGGAACCATACATAGTTTTAAGGCGAGGTATGATAAAGCTCATGGGGCAGGGAGAGAGAGGACCTAGTAGCAATCAGCAAAGAGGCGGGGCCAGGAGCTGCGACTCGACCCCTGCAACCACAAATAGGTGAGTACAAATAGGTGAGTACAGACACACACACACAAGATGTGGAAGTTAATGGAAGGAACTTCGCATCACTATATATACATAAAACGTAGATGGCAAATTATATTTTGAGATGTGGAGAAGAATCTGAGGGATGTCTGTAGCTACGGTGACTATAGTGATTCCTGACCTTTAGGCAAGTAACCTTTAAAACTACAATAGCTAATAAACCAGAACTGTGATTGACATGTCTTATGTCAACAGATCCAGACTTTCGGTCATCTAACTGAGACCTTCCTCTGGCTTACCAGCTCACCCCTTTAAAAAAATATAATTAGTTTATCATATCTGTCTATTATTTGTATTAGTTTTGGAGAGAGATAGAAAAAGATTCTGGGAGACAATGATTCCAACATAGACTTTATTGTGAAAGATGTAGCAGGTAAGTTTGTAGCACTTGCATCCTATATTATACATGATCATTACAACATAAATAAACAGCATATGAATATATATGAGAGGCAGATTATTATTATTATTATAATCAAAAAAGAAGCGCTAAGCCACAAGGACTATAAAGTATGAGAGGCAGAGTAACACACAAAACGGTACCGTAAGTCGCAAAAAATATACAGCAACACGAAAAGGCGCAGCAACGTACAAGAATAGTTCATTAATATGTAAAAACAGTGAACATAAAATATAAGTGGAGAACAAACAACCAGGTTTGTGAGGTTTACAAGTGACATCATCATTGTTCTGTCACAGAACTGTCCGCAGAACGGGTATATGGAAAACGGCCCCATGCAGCATGTTTTAAACGCACCACCCGGGCGCATGTAGGAGACCACCAAGGTACACATGTCTGAGAATGCCTATCTGAGGTTTGGGGGATAGAATGCGTTGTTGCAGTTAGGACTAAGGTCGAAAATTGGTGTGCCAGTTCATTAATAGACGACGAAAGGGGGTCCTCGCAACAGGTGGTAAGATGGGAGTATAAGTCCCAATCTGCTAGAGCAAACTGCCATCGAGGGCTACGGAACGGTCGGGTATATGTAGTAGAAGTAAGAAGGATAGGGAAGTGATCACTATCATGTAAATCTGGAAGAACAGACCATGTGAAATCAAGTGCAATGGGCGAGGAACAGATAGAAGGATCAACGCAGGAGAGAGACTGAGCGCAAGAGTCAAAATGGGTAGGAGCACCTGTATTTAAAACATGAAGAGGATGAGAAGCGAGAAGTCTCTCTAACTGATCACCACGAGAGTCTCAGTGGGACACTCCCCACAGGTGATGGTGAGCGTTATAATCACCTAGCAACAAGATGGGCGGCGGTAGAGAATAAATTAAAAATGCCATATCGGAGATACAGAATGCACAAGAGGGTGAACGATAAAGAGAGCAAACTGTAAACCATCTATGAAAATAAGTACGAGCTGCAGTATAATGCAGCAGGAAATGAAGAAAAACTTGTTGATACTGCATATCAACGTGCACAAGAAATGCGCTTTCATTAAATGATTCGTCAGGTAAAGGATCGGAAGAATGTAACAGCATGTAGCCCAAAACAGGGCGAAGGACCGCAGAACGAATTTGGGGCTCTTGCAACCCAGCACATACTGAGGACATCTGGGAGAGCAATACTGGGAGTTCTCCTCGATTGCCCACAAGGCCAAGACATTATGTACAGAAATAAAACTGGCAACAATAAGAAACGATAAAACCTATGGGCTCTTAGGATCTGTAAAGTCAACGTGTGGGGCTAACGGCAAGTGTGTAAGCAAGGAAGAATTTGAATGTTGCAGAGGAATAGTGTGTTGCAAGGGTCGTGAAATAGAAGGGGTAGAAAGAGGCACGTTGGTGTCCATCTGGGGTGTCGCCTCTGCTATATAGCTGGAGATAACGTCTAACATTTCAGCTAAGGAAACCGACGATGCCATGATGTCAGAGACAGGAGAGGCATTGCAAGGAAAGGTCGGAGTAGCTACAGAGGCAGGGAGTATGAACCTGGAGAGATGGATCGGCTTGGGTAGAAGAGGCCTGCAGTGTAACAGGAGAGGAAGGAGGTTGGAGGGTAACTATGGAGGAAGACTGAGGGAAAAGAGGGGAAGAGGGGACTACACGACGCGGGGGGCGAATTTCTACCATCGTGTGAAAGTTGGAATGGGGGTGAGAACTAGGCTCCGAGGAAGGAGATATATTCTGTGCAGGTGATGGGCGCAAAGAAAGTGTAGGTCTGCGAGGTCTCGTAGACTGAGAAGCAAACGAGCGAGATGAAGAAGTAGAAGTAGGAAGTGGTGCAAAGGTAGGAGTGTCAGAGGATAAACCTGCAAAAGAATTATAAGACACAGATGCAAGGGGATTGGGAGGCGGGAGGACCTTCGACGTTGGAGGTCTTCAGGTTACCCGAGCATACGGGTCACGGGGGAGTTTACCTTGAGTTTAGTCAAGGCCTTCATGCTCCTTAAGATAACAGATCTCTCGTTCATTACGATAAACCTGGCAATGGCGTGAAAAGGAAGGATGAGGTTCCCTGCAATTGAGGCAAGAGAGGGGGGGGGGGTAAGACTACAAGACGCATTGGAATGATCTGCTGCACCACAGACCAGGCATTCCACCGCAGGCATGCAGTGTTTAGCGAAGTGTCCAAAACGCCAGCAATTACTACACTGTTGGGGAGTGAGAACTACTTGACGGACCTCTAGGTGATGTCCCACAATATATAGACAAAGGACGGAAGTTCACGGCAGTCGAAGGTTGAATGAGCGATGTTACTAGGAAAATGCCTCCGTCCATCAGCAAGCATTATGTACATATCTACCTTGAGAATAGGAAGGTTCTGAAGGGCTAATTGTTTTAAAATTTCCTTGCCACAAGACAAAAAATCACTCTGTACAATGGTACGTGGTAAGATCACAGTAACACTGCAGAAATTAAGAGTAGCGTGTTTATGAACGGTTACTGGTATGTTTTCTATGGAAGTGATGCGGGAGAGAGTATGAGCTTGTTCTGAATTCTGTACAGTTACGACACGCAAACAGTTTCAAAGAGCGTGGAAGGATATATTTTTGCCAACGTGCTGTAAAAGAGTTTTACCAATTCGGTGATCAGAAAGATAATCAATTTGAGACATCGATGTAAAGAAAAGAATTTTGTCCATTGCGTACTCGTTAGTCCGGTACACAAAGGTAGTATCGTGTTGGTCGTTTTTGAGTGGTCATCGACGAAATGTCAGTAGATTGTCTTGGACGCCTAGTAGTACCGCAGGCGGTCTGATCTGGAGGTGGGCGATCCGAAAACCATTGCACCGTGTTCAGGGAAGCTGGATGCATTGTGAAAGGCATGCTAAAAGTAGCGGCATGAACAGTAATGGGTGACACTGCAGCACCTAAATCAGTTGACGGAGCGTCACCGGCAGAAGGTACAGGGGTATGAGAAGAGTCGAGAGAATGGTCCGATAACGAAGCCGGGTCAAAACAGGGTGTGGGATCAGAATGGGACCTGGGAGGAGGAAGGGTTTCACTGGGCCAAGACTCCATATTAAAAGGTGCATCTTCTGTGATATCTCCTTGCTTGTTATTTAAGAAAAAAAAGAAAGAAGAAGAAAAAAAAGAGGGACAGCAAAGGGACAGTAGCTAGGAGGTATGAAGGAGCCGAAAGCTCCTCCCCTCATCTGAGAGGGCCTCGAGCCCACTGGCAGTGAAGACGCAGCGTGGAACCCCTGTCATACCCTACCCTTCACGCCAGTAAACCAGCGCTCTAGGATAGCAGCCTCACATCTACCACGCTACCTCGGCGGATGAAAAAAAGGATGGTCGGAAACCCGCCACAAAGCATACCTCCTTCGGCTGCCACCTCCCAGAGCCAACAGGCAGCTTCCGGAGATACACCCATCATCCGAAGGCACCTCACCCACGTCCTGGAAATCCGGGAAGGGAGCAGGGCATCCTCAGACAATTCAGATTCCATTGCAAACCACACCACCCCCGAAGGACCTCACGGAGGGGGACGAACTCCAGCATGCCACCCCACACCTAGAAACCGTAATGCCAGAGGAGAGGACCCCTGAGGCTACAAACGGGACTGAGAAAAGGGGAGGGCTTGGGAGAGGGGAGGAAAGGGGAAAAGGGGGGTATGGGGAGGATGAGATAGGGAAGGGAGGACTAGGAGGTAATTAGGTTCAGTCGGAGAAAGAAGACCAAGAGGTCCAATTCCTCAGACCGATTGCCTCTTTACTTCGACGAGGAGCCCCCTTAAATAGGTCAATCACCTGTAATGCCATGGCTTGGAGCAAGGTGAGACACTTACGAGAGTCCCTGAAGGAGATGACCTTTGATAAGGGATCTGCAAGAGAGATCACTTTCACAGTTTTATAAAGTGGTTACATTGCTACCTTCACATGTTTGAAGACTGGATGTGTTTAACCATGTTGTCAGCAGCGCCTCTGAATAGATAAAACTGTATATTTGAAACTGCACAAGCTTATGTGGCTCCTGAGCTAAGGTGTCTGTATTAACATAGGTCAGTGGATTATAAAGGAGTGGCTGCTAACGTGCAGTCTGTTTGTCCTGGAGTCACAGATATTACTGGCATACGTGAAGCTGCGTCTGCACGGCTGAGGAGCCTGGTTTGGAAGTCTTCCCTGGCATTTTGCTTGCCAGACACATTGCGTGTGAAGTGGTCCTTCCACATGCCTTGCTGGATTGGGCGTATGCAGTTTTTATTTAAAAGTTCACCTGGGTAGTGCCTGCTGTTGCCTTGGTGACATAAAAGCACGACACACATTCTTATGCACCTTATAGTATCAGCCAGCATTCTCCTTCTCGACCGATGAGAATTTTCAAGATATACCTGAAAATCGGTCATCATGTAGGTTACAAAGTTCTCTCCTAGGATTAGTGTAACCATTTTGACAAGGTCACGATCTACATTAACTGACCTAGTCGATCACAAGAAAACAACCTTTCAACCATTCCTAAATCAATGAACGTTTCACCACACCGTCGACTGAGGTTGCATAGTTTCTGCAGGTACTTAGCAGATACGAAAGCGCAAGCCTAAGAACAGCCTGCTTAACAAGGTTGAAATTCTTGTACTCGTTAAAGTACGTAAAGGAGGGCCTGTTCTTACCTTGACTCTACAACTGGGAATGCAACAAGGCACCTCAGTGCTGTTTAGACCAGTTCAGTGAATTTTTCTTGAATATCCAATGCTTCAAAACATCGACTGAGGGTCTCCCTAATTAAATTTTCGGAAGGAGAGCTGCCTTTTTTTAAAAGTCAAGTTTTTTCTTTATTCACTGCGCTCGTATCCCTATTCCACGTATCCTTAAAATTTTCTTCACCCCAACATTCACTTAGGCTTATCCCTCAACACCTTTGCTGCCATTGTTATAAGGTTAAACGCCGTTGATCTGCACAGAATGCGTGTTCCTTCTCTAACAGAAGGTTCTTTCAACGGACTGTCTGAATTCTAAGGGATTTTTGTATCCTGCTGAACATTCCCACGCTTTATAATTTTGTTTTGCTGAGTTTTCTCAGCAAGCAGAGTCAGACTAGCTTCTTCAACCATTTTCTCCTCACCAGTAGTATCATTATGCCCATTATGTGTAAACAGTCAATTATTAGTCACTTCACCTCAAACTTCGAAACTTAGTCAAGCTTACATAGTAAGTTTATTCTGGTAAACACAAATACAGTAACATAGATTATCATATATAGCAGCATATGTGTAGAGAACCTAGGATAAAAAAAAAAGTCAGACAGTGACTTATTTCCATTGTGGTCCTCTCAATGTTACTCCAGTTCATCCCAAACCTCCATGTTAACTGTGTTTATAATAAAACAAGCACACAAAACTCAGTTGATTTAGAAAAAAAGGAAAAAAAAACGGCACAAAATAAAAAAATCCCTAAAAAAATTAAATTTGCGTTTTATATTTAAAAACCAAAGTACGGGCGGGAAAAACTCTAATTCAAAAATTTTTTCATTTTTTGGCATCGCTTTTGGGGCCGTGCGGAAAGGCTGGGAAAGTGGCTCCTAAAATTAAACTGGTTTATTTTGCGCATTTTTCCCTGTTTTTGCTTTACAACAGGGCGGATGGGCTTTGGACCCCCGGGTGAGCATTTTTGTTTGGAATTGGTGCGGGGCAGCTTAAAAGGAAACAAACAAGGCCAGGTGCACTCCCGCGATAAACATTTGGGGGTATATGGAATACCAAACGAAGAATTAAAGGAGTAGGGGGGAAAAAATGGTGTTTTCGAGAATTTTCATAAAGTTTAAAGACGCAGGATTCTACAAAAGCTTTAGTCAAAAAATATCAAGAGAAGAGGCTGGCTTTAAACACTATGGTGGAAGTCTGCTTCCCATGATGTGTCCAGCTATTTTACGGGGTGGGGGGACGAAATGTTTTTTTGAGGTAAACGGGGCATGATGTGTTGGGGGTTTGTTTAGCACTAGGGGAAAATCCACTCAGCTGGGAGGGGGAGGTGGGCAAAATGGCCCTTTAAAGGGGGGCTCCCTGAAGGATCTTTTAAAGGGCTAAAAATGACGTTGGGGGCACCCAAATTACCACAAAACCGTATTTATGGAGGTTTTCCCAAAACGCAGGTCTCGGTTTTAAATCAGGGGAAACGGGAAGACTTTCAGATTATGTGGTTCTTTTGAACCAAAATTTGGGGGCCCAGTGCTATAAAAAAACGGACGGAGGGGAAAAGGTTCAGTGGGTTTACCTCAGAGGAATGCTAAGGGGGGCGTCGGAGGAAGGAGTAAGACCAAACAAAAAAACCCCTTGGGCCCATGAGGGAAGAATGGATAAGGCTTTAGGCGGCTATGGAGGAAAGTGGGACAAATAACCCCTTGATAAGGGGAAAACGACATCAAAAGTTTTGAAAAAAAGGAAAGGGAAAGAGCCAACAGGATGGTTTTCTGGAGGAAGTACTTTTTTCCTTTTTTTCCCGGGCGGTTGGGGGAGGGGGCAGGAGGTTGACGGGTTAACCCGGTGCAGGCGATAAATGCGCAAGATCAGGTGGTTAAAGGGAAAACTGGGGTGACTAATGTTAATGTGCACAACGTTTTGGCAAGGGGCCATAGGAAAAAGCAGGTGAAAGAGGTGAGTTCGGGGTAAGAGAAAATGCGGAACGTCTGAAAATGGGCGATGTTCTTTTCCAGGACAAAGAAAAGGGGTAAAACCTTTGGGGAAAAAGGAAAGTATGTAAAAAGGGGGAAAAAGGGGAAGGGGGGAAAGGGAAAGGGGTTTAAAAGGGTTTTAGGGGTAACGAAGGGATAGGGGGGGTGAAAAAGCAACCCGTTTAAGAAAGACCAATTCAGCGGACGGGATGGGGGTGTGTGCCACGAAGAAAAGGGGAAACCACCACTTTTAAAATTTAAATTTAAGGGGTAACTGTAAATGTAAAAGGATTTAAGGAAAGAAGTGAAACGAGTATGGGGTGGGAAAGGGGTTTTTTTTGGGGGGTATAATGGGATGTATGTTATACAAGAACAAATCATAAAATAGGCTGTGCTTTGGGGAATTTAAAAAATTATAAATCGTTGTAAGGGGGCTGTTGGGTTTTAAAAGGGGGGGGCGGGGCAGTGGCTGTGAAAAAATTTAGTCCCTTACTAAAACATAAGAACGAGGGAAAGAGGGCCTACTGGCCCATGCGGGCAGGTCCAAGTCTCCTCCCGGGCTTAAAGCCAATGCCCCCAAACCTAGTCAGGAAAGGTCACATTGTTGGGGGGGGGAAACACCCCCCACCTTTTTACCAACTATTTTTAATCACACCCCACCCCTTTAAACTCTGATTTTCCACTTTTTAAATACAACAACTTTCCTAAAACTTTTGGGGATTTTTTTTCCAACTTAAAAAAACCAGTATTTTCCAATTCCTTCCTGTTGAATTTTTCCCAACTTAAAACCATTCTCGGGCCTGTCTTGATTTTTCCCCTTTTCACCCCTTTATTTATTCCCCAAAAACACCTCAATCATACCCCCCTAAATCTTACGTTTTTCTAGAGAGTGCAGTTTCAGGGCCCCTTGTCTATCCTCAAGGGAAGGTTTTTCTGATACATGGGATCAACTTTGTCCCCTCCTTTGAAATTTTCCCCAGAGATTTTTATCCATTCTGTAATACGGTGCCCAAAATGTGCAGCAAAATCTAAATGGGGCAAAACCCAAATGTGATGAGTTGAAAAACAACCTGGGAGCCTATTATTTATCTTCTTGTAGAAGCCAAGGGTTCATTTTCTTTATTGGAAAACTTATGCCTGTTGTTTTGGTTTTTAGATTTCTGCTAAACCAAAACTCCCAAAACTTTTTCGCCCTCCCTAATATTAAATCACATTATTTAGTTTTTTATGTGGCATGGTTATTGTCCTGCCCAAATTTTAGAATTTGCATTTGTCTATATTAAACTGATCTGCCACTTCCCCGCCCCACGCTACTTTAAAATTTCCTGGAGTCTCGAATGTCCCGTCAGAATGAATTCGGGCCTATTTAGGTGTCATGGGAAACTTCCCGATGCCGTCTTTTGCCCTCACATGTCTTTTATGTAGATTGTGAACAGCAGGGGGCCCAACACGCCCCCGGGGGATCCCCGCTCGTGACGCTTCCCACTCTATTTTCCCCATTTATGCAAACTCTCTGCTGCCTTTTGTAACCATGCCTCTATCCAGGAAAAAATTTCCCTCCTATTCCATTGCCTTAATTTTCCTAAATGTCTCTGATGTGGGGCCCCTGTCAAAAGCCTTTAAACCCATATACAAAATTCATATTCATTACCATGATTTTTACCTCCTCAAATCCCTTAGTAAAAAAAAGTTAAAAAATTTCGAAGGCAGGAACGCCCCTTTGTAAAACCATGTGAATTCGTTGATTAATTTATGCTTTTCAAGGTGGCTACGAATGCCTGGGCAATATTGATTTCCATAAATTTTCCCACTTGGGGGTTTGGCTTTTTGGTCTATAGTTCGAAGCTAAGGCCCTGTCACTTTTTTAAAAAATGGTATCATTTGCCTTTTTCCCCTTATCTGGCCCCAGCAGTTTGTAGTGATATGTTGAAAAGATTAGCCAAAGGGTGTGCTAAGCTCCTCTTTACATTCTTTAGAACCCTTGCTACATTTCATCAGGGCCGGGGATTTGTTGGGTTTTTTTAATTTATCTATTTGCCAAAGGACCTTCACTTGTGACCCTAATATGCCAGTTTATTATCGCCTGTTCTACATAATTTATCATTACTGGAATATCTCTGGTACCCTCCTGTGAAAAAAAACTTTTAGGAAGTATTGTTAAAAATTCTACACATTTCCTTACACGCAGTGAGTGCCAGAGGAAAACTTTGGGGGGCCTCTTGCCCCTATTTTACTTTGTTTACTAAAAACCCTTTTTGGGTTTTGTTTTCGTTCTCTTGCAACTTTAACCTCATAATTCTTTTTTTTTTTCTAATTCCTTTTTTATTTTCTCTTTAACTGAATTATCGATTTCTCAATTCCCCCTCTCCTCTTTTGATTCCCTATAATGCCTCCCCTTTTGCCAATAGATATTTTAATCTATTGTTCATCCATTTAGGATCTTTTTTGTTTATCTGATTTCCCTATTTGGAAAAAATTTTGACTGAGAGCTAAACTTGCCCTGGAAAGCATCATATCGGCAACCATACCCCCTACCTGACCCTTGCAGGTCATTCCGTTTACCCACCTAATAATTTTTCAGTCCCATGAAACAGCAACGAAAGGGGACGGAGCTGACTTTATTGCCATTATTGGGGAAATTTCCCTGATATATTAAAACTGAGTGATTTGTGTCACTTTCCCCAGTCTCATTAAAACCCCAAGATTTTTAATTTGTGTTTTCCCCACTGGCAAAACCAAGCAAGGAGGTTTTTTCCCCTATTGGCTTGTCCAAATGTTTTTAAAAAAAAATCCCGGATGTACAAGAAAGTCACCCGACTCGAAAATTTCTGTAAAATTTCTCCAGTAATCTGTTATAGAGAAATTCCCATTGCACAACTTTTTGTATGTAAAAAGCCTTACGAATTTCGTCCCATAGAAAAATTTTCTGCACTCCCCATCAAGTTTGGGGCCCTGTAAAACACCCAAAATTAGTTTTTTTTCGGCCCCAAAGTGTAACCAAAAGATTCAGTGGCGACGCTTTTAATTTTAAAATCTTGCTAACACAACAATTTAAAAAGTTCTGACTACATTTTACTTCACCACCTTTCCCGTTGACCCCGTCAGTGTGGAATAATCTATAGCCCTTTTATGGACATTCAATCTTTCAGATTTAGCCGGTCTCTTTATAGCCTAATATTATGGTTTCCTGCACTTGCAATTAATCTTAGCTCATCTATCTTATTTCTTACACTCCTGCTATTAGTATAGTAAACCTTAAGGGAGCTAGTTCCTTGCTGCCCTCTGCTGTCCCCCTTTGTTTGCTGACCTGATCTATTGTCTTTATTTATAACTTCATGCTGAATGCCTTTTATACATTTACTGTTTCCAACCCAAGTGTTGCAACTGCTTGTTTCCACACACACCCATACCTCTATCTTCCATCAGTTTAAAATCATAGGCATTTCACCAATGGCCTTCTCAATCGAGTCTGCAAGTGCTACCACCCCAGCCCCAGAGAGATGTACCCCATCCCTTGCATACATATCATGTTTGCCATAAAAGTTGTTCCAGTTGTCAATGAATGGGATTGCAAGTTCCTTGCAGTATCTGTCTAGGCAGCAATTTACACCAACTGCCCTAGACAACCATTCATTTCCTACTCCCCTTCTAGGCAAGATGCTACTTATGATTGGGATCCCTCCCTTAGACTAATGAAATCTATAGCTGACCTGTACTTATCTAGCAGCTCTTCTCTCCTACCCTTCCCAATATTATTTCCACCAGCACTGAGACAGATAATGGGCTTGTTCCCATTACCTGACATGATATTATCCAGCCTGTTGACAATGTCCCCAACACCAGCTCCAGGGAAGCACACTATCTCTCATCTTCTTATTCCTATTACAAAAAGCACGGTCAATATATCTTACCTGAGAGTCACCAACCACAAGAATGCGCTTACCTCCATTAGCAGGGGCAGTAGTACCCTTACCTTCACTGGCCACTGAAGTACATTCATCCTGAAGAACAGAGAAGCGATTTCCTACCTTCAGATCTTCACTCTTAACTTTCCTTACTCTGATGCGCCTTCCATTACTGTGAACCACTCGCCACTTGTAGCAGGTGCTGGACTGCACCTCACTGCTGGTAGCCGTTGTTACCTCCCCAACTACAGCCTCCTCACAGCGAGAGACAGACTGCACCTCACTGCTAGAAGCCTCATTCCCCACAACTCCAGCCACCTCACACTCTCTCCCAGACCCATTGAGGTGGACCTTCAGCCTCCTAATCTCCTCCTGGAGAAGCAAGACCTCCTCCTTCAACTCTCCAACCTCAATTTTTAAAACACTGCAGAAGCAAGCCATGCTTTGTAACCGTCCACACTAATCCCCAAAGCAGCTCAGGGTCTGTGACCTCACGTGACGACTGACCACTGAGTACTGTATTACTGTATTACGTATTATAAAGTTGGAAGAAGGGGGGGGAGGGTAGTGAGGGTGGATGGTGAGTGGGGTGCATCTCGAGTATGTTTCATTGGGGTTTATATGCCAGTAGAGAATATAATCAAAGTAAAAGAGGATTTTGTGAGAGACGTCTTGGTGTATCTTTTAAGGGGTTTACCTCTAGTCACTGTAATTGGGGGGGGGACTGGAACTGTGTTATAAGGGGGGGGGGGACGTGGAGCCCAGGGGGGCGGGTTGTGTATTACGGTCGTTACGCTATGTTTTACAGGATGCAGGGGTGAGGGACGTGGAGGGGAGTGGGGCTTGGAGAGTGGATTTCACTTTTGTTAGGAGAGATTATTCAGCGAGGTTAGATAGGATTTATATAACGGGAGCAGTTAGTGTAGGAGGGGTAAAAACATTGGATGTAGGGTTTTCGGATCATAGGGCAGTTTTGGTAGAGCTGGATTGGGAGGGAGTGGTAAAAGTATATTCATGTTTCTGGAAGTTAAATGCGAGGTTGGTAAGGAGTGAAATGGTGAATGAAGAGTTTAGAGACTGGTGGAGACAATTGTGGAGGGCAAGGGATGGGGTAGGGAGTATTTTGGATTGGTGGGAAAATGAGGCTAAACCTGGTATCGCTGGGTTTTATATATATAAAGGAAGGGAGGAGGCGAGGTGGAGGTACGGTTTACAGAATTATTTGGAGCAGCAGCTCAATGAGTGTTATGTAAGACAGGAGGGGAAGACTTTTGAAGAAATATCAGGGCTAAGAGAGAGACTAAGGGAAATACATAATGAAAGATTTGATGAATTAAGAGTAAGGGCAGGTATGGATGCCGTGCTATGGGGAGATAAACCGTCGGGTAGTGTGTTAAGAAGTTTTCGCGTTCGACAACAGGAGTCCACTATAATACGTTTAGAGGTTAGTGACGATTTAGAAGGTTATACTGAGGGGCAAATGTTGGTGACAACTGAGGGAATAAGTAATTATGCGGATTTTTGGTTTAAAAGGAAATGGGAAAAGGGTAACATAGGGATAGTTAATAAAGAAAGAGGAGGGGTGAAGGCCTTGGGGAAAGGTGGGGAGGACAGAGGGGGATTGGAGGGAATAATAAGTATGGAAGAAGTGAAAGAGGCGGTGTTCAATTTAAGTAAGGGTAAAGCACCGGGAATCGACGGGCTTTCCAATGATTTTTATAGAGTGCATTGGGAAACCATAAATGTTTGTTTGGTTCAGGTATTGAATTGTATGCTGAAGGAAGGGAAATTTGGAATGTCACAAAGGACGGGTTGTGGTCGTGCTTGTAAAGAAAAAGAGGGGGGGAGAACACTGAGCACGTACAGGGCCATATCTTTAATGTGTACGGATTATAAGATTTTTGCGAAGATTCTAGGGAACAGGATGAAGAAGGTAATAGGTGGTATTGTGCACAAGGGTCAGTTGAGAATTCCGGGTCGTAGTATGAGGGATGGACATAGTCGTATTAGGGAATTTTTGCAGGGTTGTAAGGGTGGTGGAATTTTGGGCATTGATTGGGAGAATGCTTATGACGGTGTGAATAGAGAGTACATGGTTGACATTTTAAGGCTTATGGGTTTTGGGGAGGGAATAATAAAATGGGTGAAGACCTTGTATGAAGAAGCCACGATTCAGGTGCAAATTAATGGTAGGTTGGGTAGCGTATTGAAAATAGAGAAAGGTTTGCGACAGGGATGTCCAATGTCTCAAATTCTGTTTGCATGTATGCAACACCCGTTTTATGGAATGGTTGAGGAGGCAACAACATTACAGGAGGAGGGTAAGGGGTTCACAAAGGTAGTTGGTTATGTAGATGACACAACAATACTGATCAATGATGTCGAAGGTTTGCGAAAGGTGGAGAGAGTAATGAGGTTTTTTGGAGAGGCGTCAGGCATGCGTGTCAACAGAGCTAAATCAAAATTATTAGAGATAGGAGATTGGGTGGGGGGTAGAATGGGGATGGAGTTTGGATGGGATGTAACTGAACAGCTGAAAATTTGTGGGATTATCTATATGGCAGATGAGCAAGAGGCTAGACGAAGGAATTCGGAATGGGTGGGAGAGAAAGTAGTACAACGGATTAGGAACCTAAGAGCGAAGGATGTTACTTTAATGCAGAGGGCAATAATAATAAATTCATTGGTTTATAGTAAAGTGTGGAACGTGGCAGTGGTGTATCCTTTACAGAAACAGGAAATAATGGAGATACAGAGAAGGGTGCTTCGTTATATATGGGGTTTTGGACGTGCATGGCTAAGTAAAAAGGTGGTTATGACGAATGTGCGAAAAGGGGGAGTAGGGCTTTTGATGCTAGGGCCGAGGGTAAAGGCCATGTATGTTAAACAGAGGTACGTAAGGGAGGGGGGGGAGGAGTGAGGGTTGGGAGGGTGATGAGGGATGTACGACGTTGGTGGGGAGGAAAGGACTTAATGGAATGTGAAAATATGCTAAGGGTTATGTTAGTAATAGGTGAGGTAACAAAACTTAAGGTGGGAAGGTTAGTAGAGATGAGTAGGAAATCAGAAGTCATGCAAGGGGTGGCAGTATACCCTTTGTATGATTGGGGTACGATTTGGCATGATTTCAGGAAGCTTAGATTAATGCCGAGGGTAAGGGAGTTAGTTTATAGGTTTGTAATGGGAATTTTAGCGAAAAAGCAGGCTTTGTGTGTGATGGGTTTGGTAAAGGAGGCGAAATGCGAACATTGTGAGAAATCGGAAACAGCTTTTCATGCCGTATATTTTTGTAGGGAGTTGGGGCAGGTACGGGTGTGGCTGGCTAGAGTCTTCAAGTTAATGGGTGGGGGCAAAGTAGAGCTACTACGTGCCCTAACTTTAGAGGTAAGGGGGTGTCTGAGGTTGTAAAGAGAGCCATTCTGTACATTGTGACAGATTTCTTGTATTATTCTTGGGGATTGAAGGAAAAGGGTGGGGGGATTAGGGTAAGGGCAATTGCAGTAGCAATTTATCGCACAGTCTGTAGAAAAAAACTCATTTATGGTAACAGGTGGGCAACTGCGTTCCCGGAGGCATATAGAAATATAACGGTAAAGGGACTCAGTAACTTGGCTACTTAAGTACTAAGGGACCATTTTCCTTTTATAGAGCGAAGATGACCATACTGAAGGATATGTAAATGTGGAAGGATTGTCATGAGAGTTGTAAAGAAGGGGATGACATGTCAGATGTGGTGTAATTGGAGAGTTTTCTTGCAAGTGAATGTTTTAGTTTAGCCATGTGTTAGAAAACAACAGGTCATTGATGATCATAGTTTTAATAAGGTAAATGATCTTTGTAAGTGAGAACTACAAGAGGGAACAATAAAAGCATTGTCAACCTTTAGGTTTAAAAAAGTGCTGAAAGAAAGAGAAGTGGTGTATGTGGTATGATCAGGTGTTACTACAGTTAATGAGGAATTTTAATTGTCAGTTTATTTTGTAGTTTAGTTAGCACATATCATGTGTAAATGTTAGGGATCATCAGAAATCTTCCATTTACAATGGACTTTTGTAAATGGAGCAGACTAAGAAAATGTGGTGGCAGTATGATGTGGAACCAACTGTTAAGAAGTATGTGATAATTGATAAAATGTTACTTATAGTGTGTGCTGTTATAAATTGTGGTGGGGTGGGATAGGGAAGTGTAACCTTATTGGTTACTAACAGAAAAAAGCTTTGTTGGTAGTTATGACTAGGGTGGGGTAATGTAATTGTGATAGTGTATATGGACAATGTTAAGGCATATGTCAGTTGGTATGCAGATACTAACATGGTTTGGAAAAACAACTGTCTTAAAATAACATTATACTTCATGATTTTGTTAATTGGGAGTTTTCACATCATGTATATGTATATTGGGAAAAAGTGTGTTTAGTTGCTTGCTATGTTAGGGAGAAAGTGGTTGTGCCAATATTGTGTGGCGGAAGCAAGGGTTTCCTCATCCTGCATATTGCAGGTTTTGAGTGCGTGTAATCAGAGTGTATAGTTTCGTGTTCTCTGGATTGTGATAGATTATGTTGATGTTGTATTGTGTATAAATTTTGATGTTGGGCCATATGTTGGACAACATTAGGACGTTTATGTACATATTGTGTATTCTGTAAGTTTTTGTATAAATTATAACAATAAATGTAGTTGGGATAGTGCATATAGACAATGCTAAGACTTTTGTTAGTAGGTATGTAAATAATCATATGGTTGGGCAACAACTGTCTTACAAGAACATGATAATTAATGATTTAGTTTATATCGAGTTTTCATATCATATATCTATAAATATTGGGGAAAAGTGTTTTTGTTTTTTGTTTTTAGTTGCAAACTAAGTTAAGGGGAAGGTGGTTGTGCCACTATTGTGTGGCAGCAAGGGTGCCTCATCCTGCACTTTGCAGGTTTTGAGGGAGTGTTATCAGTGTGTATGGGTATAGTGTTCACTGGACTTGAGTGGTATGGATTGCGTTGATGTTGTAATTTGTGTAAGTTTTGACAATGGTCAATACGTTGGACAACATTTTTATGTTTGTATACATTTTTGTATTCTGTAAGTTTTTAATAAAATAAAAAAAAAATCTAAATTTTGATCTAAATCTCCTAACATAACTTTCAAAATTCTTAATTTATTCCTATTTTGAATAACAACACTTAACTGAAGACTAAATACCAAGTGGTATAGAGGTTGCAAACAGGCAACCAACACTTACGATAACCTCTGTGAACACTGTGTTCATGATCCTCAGTAGGTCTCGTTAACTCGTTTGACGCGGAGTTTCATACCCCATTGAAAGCTGGGCATGAAGATACCTCATAACTATCCAGAAAAAAGTTTATTGTAGTTGTAATCGTTTACATAAAATCATAATAATTTTTTGCGATTTACTTTAAAAATACTCCAGAAGTATGTTCAGGTGCCAGTACTGACCGAATTTGTTCCCATAAGAAATATTGTGAAGTAGATTAGTCCATTTCAGACCCCCAAACATACACGTACAAACGCACTTACATAAATACACTTACATAATTGGTCGCATTCGGAGGTAATCGTTATGCGGGGGTCCACTGTATGCTAAGAACTCACATGAAAGCTTTATAAAGGATGCATGTCTATGTACACAATACCGACAAGATGAACAATTAGACATGTGCAACATCTGGGTAGCTTTCCTCTGTAGACGTTTCATCATCCAGTGGCTTTATCGATGTAATACAAGAATGTAATCCGAAGGCTGTCAGATTATGTCCCTGTATTGTGTGAATCAAGCTAATGGATAACGATACGTCTACAAAGATTCCAAGATGTTGCTCGTGTGTCTAATTCTTCATCATCTTATAAAGACACATACAAGCCTATTTATAAAACATGTCCTTGAGGGGAAAACCTATTTATAATTTGGGAAAATGGAAATGGAAACTTAGGACACGACACCAAAGCAAATTTCAGTGGGACAAAATTGGAAGGTTTCTTAGCTCATCCATCTCATTTCTTAATCACTTACTATTAGTATAATAGACCGTAAGGGAGTCAGTCACTCACTGCCCTCTACTGTTTCCGCTGACCAATTGCATTATATTGATGAGTAAATTTATGATGAGTAATGCCCTTTGAACATATCCCTGAGGTATCCTGGTATTCTTTTGCCACTTTCATCCATGGTGCTGTGACCTATTTGTTTCACACACTCACCCATACCACTGTCTTCTCTCATTTGAAGTCCTAGACAACTCAGCATCCCCCCCCTCGACAGGGTTCGCTAACGCTACTACTCCTACCCCAGAGAGATATTCCCCATCTCTTGCATACATATGTTTGCCACGGAAATTGTACACCAGTTGCCCTAGATATCCATTAATTGCCCATTCCTCTCTAGGCAAAATGCTACATATGATCGGGACCCCTCCCTTAAACATGGTTAAATCTTTAACTGTCCTGCACTTATCTAGCAGCTCCTGTATCCTGCCCTTCCCAATATCGTTTTCACTAGCACTGAGGCAGATAATGGGCTTGTTCACATTACCTGACATGCAATTATTCAACCTGTTGACTATGTCACCAACATCAGCTGCTGGGAAACTTTGTCTCACTTTCCAATCACTGTAACAGAAGGCGTGGTTCATATATTTTAACTGAGTCACCGACCACAAGGAGAGGAGTTAATGGTACCTATATCCTCTCCGACCATTGAAGTACCTTCATCCTGGGGAACAGAGAAGCGATCTCCTACCTTCATATTTGCTCTTTTAACCTTCCTCATGTTGATGTTTGATTCTTTACTGGGAACTACCTGCCACCTGTAACAGCTGCCAGTCTGCTCCTCACTGCTGGTAACCTGCCGCCTTTCACTACCTCCAACCACCTCACATTCATTGCTCCACTTATCCAGGCGATTTTTTCAGTTTCTCATCTTCCTCCTTGAGAAGCAGAACTTCCTCCTTGAACTCAGTCTCTAAGACACTAGAGAAGCAAGTAATTGTGCTCTAACATTCCACACTAATCTCCCAAAACAGCTCAGGAGAAATATCAGCCTCTCGTGACTCACTCATGTATTTGTCTGCTGCACTGATCCACTGTTGTTATGTTCTTAGACTTGGTAAAGGGAATCACTTCCCCAGTGTGATTCACTCATACATTAGTCACATCTTCCAAGACGTGACTCATTTCTTTCAATATGATTCACTTCACTCTGACATGACTCACTCTCACCTCACTCTACAACATGTCACGGTCCTGTCTAATGTGACTCACATTCCTTGATGCGACTTACTGTTCCTCGGCATGATTCATTCATCTCTGGCGTGACTCAATCCTACCAAAAGTGACGCATTTTCTTCTTCCCCTCGTGTAACGTCCCTTGATTTAATGTGCTTCTTCCTATTGTAATTGACTCACCTCAGTGTGAAATCACTATTTTCGGTATGACTCAGCTCCAGCATGACCCTCCCCCTCCCCCCGGGCGTAACTCTTCCTCCTCCCCTTCCTGGCTTGACTCACTCCTCCCTGACGCGATTCCCCCACTCACGACGGGACTCCACTAACCCCCCCTGACGTGACTCGCCCTTCCCCTGGCATGACTCTTCTGTCGGCCGCTTAAATCCACATAATCCTGAAATGGCAGGGGCGAGAATGCCAGTAATCTTCCCGTGGCGCTGCCCAAGATTGGGGATCGCTCTTCATCATCTCAGGTAAGGTGGTGTCCTCCCACGGTTCTTGGCTGGTTGCCTAGATGCTTGGCTGGTTGGCTGGCTTGCTGGGTGGATGGCTGGATGGTTGGCTGGCTGGATGGCTAAATAGCTGGCAAGCTTATTGGCTAGCTGGGTTGTTTGGTTGCTGCTTTGGTAGCTGCTTGGCATGTTATCTTGTTGACTAGCTAGATGGCTTGCTTGTTGGTTACATAAAAGCTGACATGAAGAATGACTGAATGGATATCTGGCATTAAGAATGAATGAATGGATACCTGGCAGTCTTGCTAGCTGGATTAACAGATATCTGGTGGTCCTGCTTGCTTGAAGAATGGATATTTTAGAGATTTGTAGAGTGGATGAATAGATTTCTGACCGATTCGATGAATCGATTTTTTGCTAGCATACTGGCTGTCTGTCTAACTGGTTATCTGGTTAGCCGATTTACTTGCTAGCTGGGCAGCTGTCATGTTGGACAGCTGAATTATAGGATAGCCGGAAGACTATCTGCATAATTAGGTGGCTCCCTAGTTGGCTTATTAAGGTCCCAGTTTAGTACTGGCTAGTTGCTATGTTGAATATCGGATCTGTACAATCGCTGATACGCTCTTTAAGTTATCTGACTACATGATTTGATGGTTGTTTAGTTTCCATCTGACTAGCAGTTACATTGTTGAATGGTTGGTTTGTATGATAATTGGCAGATTATCTGATAAGTTTGCCGGCTGATCGATGACTGGTGTGACAACTGTTGTTACTGGCCAAATTCAAGAATGGGTAACTAACTCTTCGATCCGTGGTCGCCACAAGAGGAGTCACAAGGTTCGGGAAGGACCGGTTCGTACACTCAGATCCCCAGAGATAACTCTGCTAGTGGACACACTCCTTACTATCGTTATCAATAACAAGTCTGATGCTCAGACTTTTGGCGTGCTTACATTAGAACATAAAATGCTATGGCGATACCGATAAGATGTGAAAGAAAGACACTTATGGACAGTTCAGGACATTTATTAGAGGTAACTGTACATAAGCGTCTTTTCACATAAGAGTAAAAGAATGAAGAAACACTGTAACAGGCCTATTAGCCCATGCTAGGCACGGCCAATTCACACCCACCCACACCCGCTCATATCTGAAGCTATCCAACGTTCCTACCTAAAGTAACGCTACCCGGGAGTTTGTTCCACTTATCTACAATTGTAATGCAGACAGCTACGACTCTCTCGGCGTGGAGGACATCATTTGTCTCCACAATCACAGCAGTGCCCTAATGGATCCGATGTGAACACTGCTGGGTCGAATTTGCTCCCTGGTTTATATTTACTATCCTGACCAAATCGTCAGAAATTTAAGCCCTCAGCGACGTTTCGGTACCTCTCTGGCGGTATAAGAAAAAGCTTACCAGAATTAATTTTTAGTGATTAAGAAGTTGTCTAAGAAAATCCTTGCAATTGACACCATAAAACCTCCAGGAGACTTGATTGATATCAAGATCAAAGGTGGAAATGCAGAGGAACAACGAGGCTGCCAGACAGGAAGTGCAACTATCCATCTGGGAAATGTAATTCCTAGGCACCAATTACCATTCTTCTATAGAGAATCTTCAGCGACCAAACTCTTTTGAAACTAAAGTTTTTAGAAGTAATATTTCTAAGCGATAGAAATTTTTTTTTTGCTTCTAGCTTGCTCCATGTCTTCGAATCAAGATACCCCACACTTCCCTCACCTCAACATCCCTCGCTCCATTACAGCTCCATTTCCTCATATCAAAACTCGCCACTCTCCAAGCCCCAACCACCAAGACCCCCCCTCCACACTTACCACACCATCTATGCTCAACTTCCTTGTGATAAGACTAGCTTTCCCCCCTATCCCACTTTATACTCCTCTCCTACTTCATGTCCCTTCCCACTTTCCCACATCATGCCCCTTTCTTATCTCCCACTTCATGCCCCTTTTCTCTCTCCAACTTCATTCCTCCTGCCTCTCTACCAATTAATACCCCCAACTCTCTCTCACTAAATGCCCCCCCCACTCTCTCTCCCACATAATGCCCTCTCCCTCTCTCCACCTCATGCCCCTCCCTTTCTCCCACTTAATGCCCCCTTTCTCTCTCTCTCTCTCTCTCTCGCTCTCTCTCGCACTTAATGCCCCCTTTCCTTCCCACTTAATGCTCCCTCCTTTCTTCCACTTAATGCCTCTCCCTCTCACTTAATTAATGCCCTCTCTCTCTCCCACATGTTCCCTCTCCCACCAGTCATCACCCTCATCCTCCCCTTACCCACTTATCTTTACCCCACACTACCCTTGTAACCACACCTTACAATACACAAATAACCCGCACATGGAAGAGAGGAGCTTACGACGACGTTTCGGTCCGGCTTGGACCATTTACAAAGTCACACAGATCAATATTCTCTACATGGTCTTCTCCCTACTATCCAAGAATAAGCAGGCTCCATCTCCTTGGATCAGTATCACCAGTAAATCTCCACTCCCAATATGTAAGACACTGATGAATTTCCTCAGATGAAATTCCTACACACCTACCCCCCACCACCCAAACCACCCCTCCCCCCCCAACCCAAGACTACCCTTTCTCACATTCAAGACCCATCCTCCCCACCCACCCAAAAAAATCTTCCCACCACCCAAGGTGCCAATCCCCGACCACCAAGACAAAAACCCCCCCCCACCACCCAAAAACACCCATCCCATACCACCCTAATCCATCCCTCCCCCTACCACCCAAGACCACCCTTCTCCTACCACCAAGACCACCCCTTCCCCACCACCAAGACCCCCACTTCCCTACCACCAAGACCACCACTTCCCTACCACCAAAACCACACCTCATCCCACTACCCAAGACCACCCATCCCCTACCACCCAACACCTCCCCTCCCCTACACCCAACACCTCCCTCCCCTACCACAAAAGACCACTCCTTTCCCCACCACCCAAGACCACCTTCCTTACCATCCAAGACCATCCCCGCCCCACCACCCATGGCTACCCTTCCCCTACCACCCAAGACCACCATTTCTCCACTACCCAAGACCACCATCCCCCACCACCCAAAACCCCCTCTCCCCAACACCCACGATCACCCTTCCCCTCCTCCAAGATGACCCATCCCCCACCAAAGACTACCCATCCCCTACCACCAAAACCACCATTTCCTCCACTACCCAAGACCCACCTCCCCACCACACAAACCACCCCTCCTCCCCACCCAAGTCCACCCAACCCCCACCACCCAAGACCACCCTTTCCGTTACAACACAAGACCACCCTTCCATCACCACCGAAGACCACCCGTCCACCACCACCCAAGCCCACCGTCCACCACCACCCAAGACACCCGTCCACCACCACCCAAGACCACCCGTCCACCACCACCCAAGACCACCCGTCCACCACCACCCAAGGCCACCTCTCCTCCAACACCCAAAACTACCCTTCTTCCATCACCCAAGACCTCCCCTTCACGACCACCCCTCCTCCACCAAAGACCACCCAGCCCCACCACCCAAGATCACCTCCTCCCTACCATCCAAGACCACCCCTCCTTCACCATCCAAGACCACCCCTCCTTCACCATCCAAGACCACCCCTCCATCACCAACTATCCCTCACTACCCTGAAGGCCACTCACAGTCTCACCCCTCTGAGTGCAATACCTTCATCTCTTTCTACATCTCCGAACGTCCATCACCAAAGCCGCGCTCATCAATCAACAAGTTTAAACCAGACATGCTTTCTATTTGTCAAAAACGGTGTACATACACACAACCCCCTACACATACACACAACCCCCTACACATACACACAACCCCCTACACATACACACAACAGATACACACTAACACATCACAAACACACACACAAACACAAATGCTCGATGGGGTAATGACCAAGAAGACAATCACAGCATCAACAGCAAGAGACATGATCATACAGCAGACACCAATGTTAAGACGAAGAAAATTATCACTGGGTGCACCTCGAGGACAGAACAAGGAAGAAACAAGAGAAACTGAGAGTGCACAAAGACGCCAGAGACAGGAAGAAGAGAAAGGATATGCATTAATAGGCACTGAAGCTGCCTCCAGAGGACTTCCAGACACACCCACCCCTGCAGTCCTAGCCTCCCCTCCCACTCAGACACAATAACCTATAACACACTATACCCCACATCGATTGTCCCCACCCCCAACACAAGTGCTTTTCTCACAGCAACTCCTCACCCCAACCCCCAAACCCGATGTTCCCCACAACCTAACCTTTTCACTCATCCCCATCTAAATCCAGGATCCCGATCCTCTCCAGGGCAAAAATGCTACCCCACCTCCCATACCCCCTATCCACACCACAACTTTCCACCCCACTTGGCCCATGGGCAAGGACCAGAATCCAGGAAAGCACAAACCGGAACAGAATAATGGAAAGAAAGCTAAAAGACTGGTATACCAATGCAGATGTCAGAACAAATTAAAGGAATGATAATCAGTAACTAATAATGGAGGTATCCCAAGATATTACAGCATTCACACAGACAAGGCTTACAAAGATGGCATATTAGATTTTGACAAAAGACCAATAGGAAACAGACGGGAAGGAAAACTAGCACTGCTTATCAGAATCCAGAATTTTAAGGACAAGGTAGGAATAAACACAGGGGAAGCAGATGAATACAGTGAAAACAGAGGGTCCCATTGGTAGTGATAACAGTAATATAAAATCCTTCACTAAACAGCAAGAGGCTAAGACAAAAATATGATGAAATCAACAGACCAATTGTGGATACACTATCTGAGGTGACCAGATTAGTTCATGAGCAGGGTAAAGCTACTTGTCATGGGGGACTTTAACCACAAGGAGACTGACTGGGAGAACCTAGAGCCACATGGGGGTCAATATACAAGTTAGGGATAAAATTAGAAAGTAGCAATGAACCAGCAAAGCCGGAAAGTGCAGGGAGGCAGAGGAGACGTTTATGCCCAACAACCCCATAGTCTACCCATAGGAGCAGAGAGAGCAAGGCTACAAAGCATGGAAGGCAAAGGACAAGGACATAGACCGAAAGCCAGAACCGATTATCTATGCTTAAGAAGAGAGGCTTAACAATAATTTGAGAATGACCTAGGAGCGAAAGCTAAATCTGACCCAAAGTTGTTATATAGTCACATCAGAAGGGACCAGGTAATCAGTTTACAGAAGTGGAGCTCACAAGGAATGACCAGGAAGTCTGTGAGGGGCTCAGCAATAGATTTATGAAAACATTCACAGGGAAGACAGGAAGGCTTCAGATAAACCGAAAACGAAGAATACACTGGAGCATTGGACACAATACACAGTACAGGGGACGAGGTGAAGAAGCTGCAATGTGAACTAGATACCTCGAATCGTAGCGGGATCGGATAATATCTCTTCCTGAGAGAGGAAGCAGAGACACTGTGTGCCGCTACCAAAATCTTCAATAAGTCTGTCAAAATATGGCAGCTGCTGGAAATGTGAAAGACAACAAATGTAGTCCCAATTTCTAAGGAAGGAGACACAGAGGCAGTATTAAGCGACAGACCATTTTAACTGACATGTAAGAATGTAAGATTATCAAAAGAGTGTTGGAGCACCTAGAAAGGAGTAGACTCATACATAACAACCAGCATGCTTTTAGGGATAGAAAACCGTATGTCAAAAACCTATTATAGTTCTACGACAAGGTAATAGAAATGAGGCAGGAGAAAAAGTGATATTTTTTTGAACTGCAGGAAGGCTTTTGACGCAGTACTGTACAAGCGTCTGGTACAAAAGCGAGAGGAACAGGCAGGAGAAACAGGGAAAATACTCAAATGAATCAAGTCTAACCTAACAAAAAGGAAACATCGAATGATAGTCCGTAAAGAGGTGCTAGAAAGGGTGCATGTGATGATTGGGGTTCCTCAGGGATCAGTACTATGGCCGGTGCTGCTTCTTGCATAAGTGAATGACACAGATATAATGACGTCAAATTATAAATTTTATTTTCTAAAGTAGTACAATGGTCAATAAAACAATGTAATGTTTTCAAGAATGTATAAAAAAAACAAAGGTATGCAACACAAAGTTAAAGAAGGATGATGGTACACCAGATTTGCCTCTTCTGGGTTAACACTACATTATCACTCAGTTCTCATAAATAAAGGCGAACAACGAATGTAAACAATGAAAACGAGAGGAAACAAAATAAGTAGAAAAAGCAAGCAAGAATCACAGTTTTAATCATAAGGTAATATTACCGAGCCAAAAACACTCTTAGTCTGGATTTCTTTTGTTACTCTCACTATTTTAAGTAAAGCGTGTAATGAATTAAGGGATAAATCACAGGTAGTCAAGATTAACAACTATTTCAAAGCTTTCAAGGACATTCTGTTGGAATATTAGTTTATACACTTATCATTGCCACACACACACACACACACACACACACACACACACACACACACACACACACACACACACACACACAAACAGGCCTAGTGCCTAATCGACATGTGCCTATGGCGAAATGGTAACTTATGCACGCACGCACACACACACACACACACACACACACACACACACACACACACACACACACACACACACACACACACACAGGTGACAAACTAATGACGACGATTCACTCCGACTTAGACTATACTTTAATGACAAAGAGAAGAGTTAAGGGAAGCGATACAGTCTGCCTCACTGTCCTTCACGATTCATTGTGTGATTAAAAAATAATGCAAGACTGTCCAGACGGTGGTCATAAGTTGCTGTTTCTTATGAAGATAAGTTTCAACGTAAATAAGATACTCCACCCGTCGTGGAACACATTCTCTCAACATCGCCACTGTATATTTCAGTCCGCAGTGGAATGAAATATAATGTTTATATTTTTTCAGTGTTGTTATTCAATAGATCTTCATAGAAAAATCTATAAAGGCCAAGCTTATAACTTCTCTGGTCACTCTCACATAAAGAGATTGTGTGTGGGGATGGGGAAGGGGGTGGCGGTGCTGGTGCTGCTGGTGTTGCTGGTGCTGGTGGTGCTGGTGGTGCTGGTGCTGCTGGTGGTGCTGCTGGTGCTGCTGCTGCTGGTGCCGTTGCTGCGATGCTGTGTAAGAATGGTATACAAAACCGACAAGATGAAATTAAGACACATGTGCAACTTCTGGGTATCTTTATTGTAGACGTTTTGCCATCCAGTGGCTTTATCAATACAAATTCCAGGACATAGAACTATGTACAGAAGATGAGGTAATCAGCCCCTCAACCTACGACAACTACTACTACAACTAACCCATCTATTTGGGTAGGACCTACTTCCACTGGGGAATCCCGCCTACCAGTAACTATGCCCTCCTCTGCTACCCGTCCCATTTCCACCTGACGTAAGTATATAAGCGTCAGGCGCCTTGCTTCTGCTTCAGAATCTCCACGACTACGGTGCTCTTCGCACCTACTCCAAGGTTGAGGGACTGATTACCTCATCTTCTGTATATAGTTCTCCTGTCTTCAAGTTATGTCCTAGAATTTGTATTGATAAAGCCACTGGATGGCGAAACATCTACAACAAAGATAACCAGATGTTGCACATGTGTCTTAATTTCATCACGCTGCAATGCTGCTGTTGCTGTTGTTGCTACTGCTGCCTCTACTGTCACACCTTCTAAAGTGGTTTGCTGAGCTTCCTTCAAAATCTTCAATGTGCAGCCCAGTTTTCTACCAGAGCCACACACGCATTTACTTGCATTTACGTCAGAATGACATAAAAACCTTAACTCGCACCAGGAGAATTTAAAAATACGAGCTTAACAAGTGAGCTTATTTAGAGGGGATTTACTAGTTTGTATTAAAAACATGATACTTGCACTCTTGACGGATCACAGTACTCTTCTATACTCCAAATAATGATCCATTCTGTCTCAAGTGCAGCAAAACACTGATCCAGACTTATCTTCTCTTCTCAATATTCTTTCCCATTCATCGCCAGAGACTTCATTGCACATCCTTTTCTGCACTTCAGTGTTCAGTCACATTCACCCAAATTCTCTTCATTCAAAACATACAGGCAATTATTCACTAAACACCTCACATTCACCCATCACAACTCCATGTTTACACCCAGTCCAACAAACGTATTATCACATTCTCATTCTAAAGCTAAATAGATAAATATTCACTTATTACACCTCCAAACAAATAAATAAGTCTCCCTCCTACAAAAAATACTGAATAGCTAAAAAAATGAGCATTTTTCCCAAAACATTAGCATTCCATAAAAAAATTATAATTTTGAAAAAAAAAAAAACGCAATAATATGCTGTTTAGCAAAAATGGAATTTCACAAAAAAAAAAAACATTATTTAGCATAAAAAAAAACAGTCGTTTTTTTGCAGAAAAAATCTGACATTCACACATTTCCATGGTAAAATTCGATCGACACCATGTCCAGCCCTTCTAGGGCAGGGTAGGTGCCTGAGCCAGAGCTTGTAGCTCAAAAGACTGCCATTCCCATTAGCCTCCTTGGGGCGGGGATGGTTGGCCAGAGAGACCTAGCTTCTACCTGCGAGCCCCGTATGGGCGGGGAATGTGGCTAGGCCTGGGGACAGTTGGCCCCAACGATGAAGGGGTACTTGTGCCTCCTCCCATGGGAGACTTAGGTCTCAGACACTCCCTCGACAGGGAGCCATGGCCGGGCCACCACTTGGAAGAGGCCCGGGCCGGGAGAATACCGGAGAATCAATAAGAAGAATGGCAAAATTCACCTGCCTAATGTATAAACTATTTATTCTGTCTACACCTCCATACTGTTGATTGCACCACCTGTGGTATACTAATCAAACACACGCACACACACACAAACACAAAACCAAGTGTCTTAATGACAAGTTCCTTGGACAAATGGTAACTGCCATCTACTGATGAGCATCTGCTAAATACCTGCTACAGCATATGGGCGCCTGGGAAACCTAACAGCAGCTTTTCGACAGCTAAGTACACAGTACGCCAGCGCCATATTGGAGTATGGAGCACCAGTTTGGAACCCACACCTGGTCAAAAGCGTGAGGATATTTGAGAAAGTATAAAGGTCGGCAATAAGACTAGTCCAGGAGCTATGGGGTATACCCTTCGAAGAGAGGTTAAGGGAAATCAACCTGACAACACTGGAAAAGGGTCGGGGAGATATGATAACATATATAATACTGAGAGGTATTGACAAAGTGTATAGTCAATGTTTCTGAGATGTGACACGGCAACAAGGGGTCACAGCTGGAAGTTAAAATCCCAGATGAGTCACAGGGTTGTCTGGAAGTATTTCTTCAGGCATAGAGCTGTCAGGAGGTGTAGTGGAGATAGGATCCATACATAGCTTTAAGAAGAGATTCGATAAGGCTCATGGAGAAGGGAGTGGACCTAGTAGCGACCAGTGAGGAGGCGGGACCAGGAGCTATGAACTGACTCCTGCAACCACAAACAGGTGAATATAAATAGGTGAATACACACTCACTGATCAGTCATGCATCTTCCATATCTCTCCAGACTTTTCACCAGTCTTATTGCTCTTTTCTATATACTCAACTATCAGGGATTTCAATGCAGTTCAAATAATAATACAATTCCACTACATCCCTTTTCATACACCAACTTTCATAAAACATTAGCCCGTTCACCTCTCATTCCGATGAATTGATAAATACATTCAGCCATCACACACACAATTCACTCCTGAACATTCAAATACATCAATCATATTCTCATTTCATTCAGAAACGCACATTCAGTTATAAATAATTCACTTAAGAGATACCAACCTAAGCTTTTACTTTCATTTCGATGTCTTAAAAAAACAGACAACTAGAGGAAACTAGAGGAAACAATCTGCTTGACTTGGTTTTTTCCAACAAAGAATCACTAATTAATAATCTTGAGGATAATTATGAACTTGGGGAAAGTGATCACAAATCACTTAGTTTCAATATATCATGGAATTACCCAGATAACTGCAATCAAATCTCTTTCCCAGACTTTCGCTTGGCGGGATTCCCCAGTGGAAGTAGGTCCTTCCCAAATTGATGGGCTAGTTGTAGAAGTCTTGAAGAAAGTCATGTAGATGTCCTCTGAATCAAGATACCATGATGTTGCAGTGCCTGACAAGTTGTGCAAGACTGTCGGTATTGTATACCAGTCTTGCACAACTTGTCAGGCACTGCAACATCATGGTATCTTGATTCAGAGGACATCTACATGACTTTCTTCAAGACTTCTACAAATAGCCCATCAATTTGGGAAGGACCTACTTCCACTGGGGAATCCCGCCTACCAGTGACAATGCCCTCGTCTGCTACTCGTCCCTTTCACTGACGCCTATATAAGCGCCAGTCTCCTTGCCTGTGCTTCAGAATCTCTACAACCACGGTGCTCTAAACACCACCTCCAAGGCCTGATTACCTCATCTTTTGTATATAGTTCTTCGTTTTTCTTATTATGTCCAAGAATTTGTATTGATAAAGCCACTGGATGGCGAAACGTCTACAATAAAGATAACCAGATGTTGCACAAGTGTCTTAACTTTCATCTTGTCGGTATTGTATACCAGTCTTGCACAGGATTCTTCGGTATTGAGTGTTGTCTTCTGTGGCGATAAGTCTTGAGTTTCTGTAGTTAATTAAATGGTTGTGTGAATTGCGATGTTGTACACAGGCATTCCTTGTATCGTCAGTCCTGCTTGCATATTGGTGTTCTGAGATGCGCGTTTGGAGGTCTCTTGATGTTTCGCCCACAAATAATTTGTTGCAGTCATTACAAGGGATTATGTATACCCCTGCAGAGGATGGAAGCTTGTCCTGTCTACTACTGGTGATGTCCTTGATGGTCGTGGTTGTGGAGGTAGATACATTGGAATGATGTATTGGAAAAGATGTTGGAAACATGTTTGGCAATGGAGTTGGTGGGGAGGACTATGTATCTCTTCTCGGCAGTGTCTTCTCTGCGTGTGTTGAAGATGTTTAATGCCCGCCGTCCGCAGTCTCTGATGAAGTGACGAGGATAGTGGAGTTTAGAAAATACTTGTTCAATTATAGTGCATTCTTCCTCAAGGAACTCATTGCTGCAGATTCTGAGTGCACGCAGGAAGAAGCCTATAATTACACCACGTTTAGTTTTGGTGTCGTGGTGAGAGTAGAAGTGGAGAAGATCGTTTTGGTTGGTTGGTTTTCGATAGACTTTAAAACGAAGTTCATGGTCAGTTTTGCAGAGGAGAACATCAAGGAAAGGAAGAGTGTTGTCGACTTCTTCTTCAAGTGTGAACTGGATTGAGGGCTCGACCTGGTTGAGCTTGTCTTGGAGAGCTTGAACGTTGAAGCGCCTGGGAGTTATGAGGAGAATGTCGTCACGTTGACCCCCGGAACTCTCTCCAGGTAAACCCCTCTCCAGGTAAACATAACGGAGCCAGGTGACAATCGAAGGAATAATGGTGGAGAAACGCTCGTCTTCCAGATGTTCCATGTATAAGTTCGCCAGGACGGCACTGAGTGGCGAGCCCATGGGTAGACCAAAAGTCTGTTGAAAGAGGTGATTTTCGAAAGAGAAACACGTAAAGCCGACACATAGTTCAACGAGGTCGATGAAATCGCTGGCTGGAATAGGAAGATCAAGTGAATCGTCAATGGCTTGTGTAGTAGGTACTTTGGTGAATAGGGAAGTTACGTCAAGGCTGGAAAGTTTCTTGTTCCTGATGTTGATGTTGCGAATGCGATTGAGAAGATCACCCGAGTGTTTGAGATGTGCTGGACTGATAGTGCCTAAGAGTTTGGAGAGGTGTTTTGCGAGAATTCCTGAGAGTTGGTGTGGAGCACTGCCTATTCCCGAAGATATGGGCCTCAATGGGATACCAGGCTTGTGAGTTTTTGGTAGGCCGTACATTCTGGCAGGTCTGGGGTTGTTGGGTATGGTGTGCAGAAGTTTCTTCCCTTGTTCTGAGTTCCTCAGAATGCGGCGAGTCCTTTGAAGAAAAGTTTTATTAAGGTTGTCCACTTGGTTAGTTGTGAAAGGTTCGTAGGTATCTGGGTCATTAAGTAGATTGAGCATTTTGTTCCTGTAGTCGTCAGTGTTCATGATAACAACACCACCTCCTTTATCAGCGGTGGTGACCCTGATGGTCGTGTCTTCTGCTAAACCTTTAAGTGCAATGATGTAACGTCGAGGTATGACTGGGGAGCTGCATGTAGAGATGGCCGCTGAGATGATGCCTTGAAGAAAACCTTTTTGAAAGTCGGAGTCATTGTGTCTGTAGAATGTCTGTAGAATGTACGGCCTACCAAAAACTCACAAGCCTGGTATCCCATTGAGGCCCATATCTTCGGGAATAGGCAGTGCTCCACACCAACTCTCAGGAATTCTCGCAAAACACCTCTCCAAACTCTTGGGCACTATCAGTCCAGCACATCTCAAACACTCGGGTGATCTTCTCAATGGCATTCGCAACATCAACATCAGGAACAAGAAACTTTCCAGCCTTGACGTAACTTCCCTATTCACCAAAGTACCTACTACACAAGCCATCAATCTCCTGCGCAGAAAAAATTGACGATTCACTTGATCTTCCTATTCCAGCCAGCGATTTCATCGATCTCGTTGAACTATGTGTCGGCTTTACGTGTTTTTCTTTCGAAAATCACCTCTTTCAACAGACTTTTGGTCTACCCATGGGCTCGCCACTCAGTGCCGCCCTGGCGAACTTATACATGGAACATCTGGAAGCCGAGCGTTTCTCCACCATTATTCCATCGACTGTCACCTGGCTCCGTTATGTTGACGACATTCTCCTCATAACTCCCAGGCGCTTCAACGTTCAAGCTCTCCAAGACAAGCTCAACCAGGTCGAGCCCTCAATCCAGTTCACACTTGAAGAAGAAGTCAACAACACTCTTCCTTTCCTTGATGTTCTCCTCTGCAAAACTGACCATGAACTTCGTTTTAAAGTCTATCGAAAACCAACCAACCAAAACGATCTTCTCCACTTCTACTCTCACCACGACACCAAAACTAAACGTGGTGTAATTATAGGCTTCTTCCTGCGTGCACTCAGAATCTGCAGCAATGAGTTCCTTGAGGAAGAATGCACTATAATTGAACAAGTATTTTCTAAACTCCACTATCCTCGTCACTTCATCAGAGACTGCAGACGGCGGGCATTAAACATCTTCAACACACGCTGAGAAGACATCGCTTATCTCCATAACCAACAATTTCAACCAGAACAACGGCTTCTATAACATAGCTGAACCACTCGCCAAGAAACTTCTTCATCGCTATCCCACATAAGAACATAGAACACTGCAGAAGGTCTACTCACAACTTGTCCAATACCCCTGCCAAGCTACCCAAGACTCTATAACCCCACCCGGTAGATCATCAGATGCGGCATTCTCCACCTGACCTCAACATTCTGAACATGACTATAAATACTCCCGTACCTTCCACCCCAAGTAGATCTGTGTGTGACTTGAAAAAACCCACTGTGTGGGTGAAACGTTGTCAATAAAGGATCACATTAAACTGCTTATGTGTTTATGTTTCCGTCATAAATATTTCTCCTGATCAGAAATTTCCATTCACTCTCTTGATCATTCAAGAATCTATATTTTTCTCTGTTATTCTCACATTCTTATGTTGGTTGTTTTCTGTTGGTTAGACACCTGTGCAACTGACGTCGTCCATGATCCGGCATTATGTAGATAAAGCCACTGGATGACGAAATGTCTACAAAACAAACATACACAGACGCTCCACATCTATGTAATTCATTAGTATGTTGGTATTTTATGCCGCTGATTTATAGTCTTGACTCACAAAATCGTAATGACACGATTGCCTATGCTAACCTTCCTATGGTGTAGAAATATACCTAGTTGGACGAATCTTATTGTGGCTAGCTGGTCTAGTGGCTAACGCGACGGTCTGGAGTTTTGAGACTCTCTGATCGCGGGTTCAATCCCGGCCTGGGTATGGTTTGTAGTCTTGTGTATTTATAGGATTCTATGCTACTGTTATAATTACTTTCTGCCATCCGTTTCCATAGTAATTGCTACACTTTTTTGCGTTCCCTAAAAAAGTGTTTTCCTAATTTATATTTCCAGATAATTTAATATATCCGAAGGTAATAAGCATTTAACTTTCCTATGATCTTTCTCTCCACCATACTTAATATATATTTTTTCTTCAGTTATTCTCGTAGCTATATCACAGGCAGTATTTTTTAATTCACTGCGCTTCTATGTACCAGACCAAAAATTATTTATCACGTTTTTGTTGCATCTTTCGCTACCATTAAGTTTGAGAGGGTATGGAAGTGTCCATTCTGAAGTGTATGGTCAAGTTTAAATTGTTGCAATGATACAGATATTGAATGTAGTTTGGGGACTGCGTATTATGGTATCTGGCGTCAGAGAGAACTGCTTATTGCAGAGTGAGCCTACATTTATGTGTGTGTGTGTGTGTGTGTGTGTGTGTGTGTGTGTGTGTGTGTGTGTGTGTGTGTGTGTGTGTGTGTGTGTGTGTGTGTGTGTGTGTGTGTGTATCTGTGTGTGTGCGCGCGCGCTTAATAGTTGAGGACCGTGGCCACGCTCCTCAACGCACCCCGGACTAGATTCACTTCCTCCTCTTGTTTTTTTTTTTTTTTTTTTTTGTGTGTGTGTGTGTGTGAGAGAGAGAGAGAGAGAGAGAGAGAGAGAGAGAGAGAGAGAGAGGATGAGAGGGGGTGAGAGAGAGAGGGTGAGAGAGGGTGAAAGAGTGAGAGGGTGAGAGAGTGAGAGAGAGGATGAGAGAGAGATGATGAGAGAGAGAGGATGAGAGAGGATGAGAGAGAGAGGATGAGAGAGGATGAGAGAGAGAGGATGAGAGAGGATGAGAGAGAGAGGATGAGAGAGAGAGGATGAGAGAGAGGATGAGAGAGAGGATGAGAGAGAGAGAGAGAGAGAGAGAGAGAGAGAGAGAGAGAGAGAGAGAGAGAGAGAGAGAGAGAGAGAGAGAGAGAGAGAGAGAGAGAGAAAAGTACGCTCACACCTTGAGTATGCTCCACTTTCTTGGTTTGCCTGCCCCCCTTCTCATCTGCGACTACTTGACAGAGTAGAGAACAGAGCAAGACGTCTCATCTCTCGCCTGGACCCATCCTGGATAGATCTGTCATTTCAGCAGAGCCTTCAACAGAGGAGGGATGTGGGTGGCCTTACTGTTATGTACAAGGCCAATATTGTCAAAGTACCACACTTGGATCCACTTCGAGGACAGCGTGAAGCAAGTATCTATACCACAAGACGGGCAGCCAGCAGCAACTTCACTCTTGCTGTACCCTTCTCCAGAACATCACTTCATCTGAGATCATTTTTTCCCAGGATGACTCGAGTCTGGAACACATTCGTATAGCATTATGTCAACGAGATAAAGTCAGTTAATCAAATGAAAATGCTGGCCCACAGATGGCTCCAACTTTATCCTGTTCCCTACGTGTATGTTTCACAACAATAAAAATGCTTTCAAATGAGCTGATGTAGGTAACAGCTCTTAGCTTGCCAATAAAGTTAGGAATCTTTAACTTGTAAATAGCTTGTCAATAAAACTAGGGATCCTTAACCTAACCTTGTCAAACCCTGTGTAAAAAGAGAGAGAGAAAGAACATAAGAACATAAGAAAGAAGGAACACTGCAACAGGCCTACTGACCCATGCGGAGCAGGTCCATAACCCCCCCCCCACAGAGTAGCCCAATGTTTCCCCTCCGGATTAGACCAATGACCCACCTAGTCTGGTCACCTCCACTCAAGGAAGGAGCACGGCACCACACCCAGCAGCACAAGTTAGTCAGGTCCAACTTACACCCACTCACACCCACTCAACGTTTTAGCCTGAATAACTGTACTCGAGAGTTTGTTCCACTCGTCCACGACTCTATTACCAAACCAGTGCTTTCCTATATCCTTCCTGAATCTGAATTTTTCCAACTTGAAACCATTGCTGCGAGTCCTGTCTTGGCTGGAAGTTTTCAGCACGCTATTTACATCCCCTTTATTTATTCCTGCTTTCCATTTATACACGTCGATCATATCCCCCCTAATTCTACGCCTTTCGAGAGAGTGCAGATTCAGGGCCCTCAGTCTATCCTCATAGGGAAGATTTCTGATACATGGGATCATCTTTGTCATCCTCCTCGGTACGTTTTCCAGAGCATTTATATCCATTCTGTAATACGGTGACCAGAACAGAGCAGCATAGTCTAAATGAGGCCTAACCAAGGATATATGGAGTTGAAGAACAACCCGAGGACTTCTATTATTTATGCTTCTAGATATGAAGCCAAGAATTCTGTTAGCTTTATTGCGAACACTAATGCACTGTTGTCTTGGTTTTAGATTACTGCTAACTAGAACTCCTAAATCCTTTTCGCAGTCAGTAGTATCAAGATCTACCTTATTTAGTTTATATATGGCATGGTTATTTAACTGTCCAACATTTAGAACTTTGCATTTGTCAATTTTAATCTGCATCTGCCACTTCTCCGACCATTGCATCAGTCTATTCAAATCATCCTGGAGTGATAAATTAGACACATGTGAAACTCTTGGGTATCTTTATTAAGGAAACGTTTCCTTAATAAAGATACCCAAGAGTTGCACATCCTGGAGTGCTCTAGTGTCCTCATTAGAATGAATTGGACGGCCTATATTGGTATCATCAGCAAATTTACTTATGTCGTTATTTATTCCCTCATCTATGTCGTTTATGCAAATTGTGAACAACGGGCCTAACACTGACCCCTGAGGAAAACCGCTTGTGACGTGCCCCCATTCTGATTTATCCCCATTTATGCAAACTCTCTGCTGCCTATTTGTCAGCCATGCCTCTACCCAGGAAAAAATGTCTCCTCCTATTCCGTGTGCCTTAAGTTTCCTCAATAGCCTCTGATGTGGAACTTTATCGAAAGCCTTACTGAAGTCCATATACACAATATCATATTAATTACCATGATCTACCTCCTCAAACACCTTAGTGAAAAAAAGTTAGTAAATTCGTAAGACAGGAACGCCCATTTGCAGACCGGGCATTCTGCCGCATATCTGCAGTGTTTATCAAGGTGCCCAAAATGCCAGCGATTACGACACTGTTGGGAGTTGGAACTACTTGATGGACCTCTAGGCGATGTCTCACAATATAGACAGAGGACGTAAATTCACGGCAGTCGAAAGTTAAACGAGCAATGTTACTAGGAAAACGCCTCCGCCCACGAGCAGGCAGGTTGTACGTATGTACCTTGAGAACAGGTAGGTTCTGAAGGGTTAATTCTTTTAAAATAATCTCGCCACAGGACAAAAAATCACTCAGTACAATGGTGTGGTAAGATCACCGTACCACTGCAAGAATTAAGAGTGGCGTGCTTACGAAAGGTGACCGGTATGTTATCTATGGGAGTGTTGCGGAAGAGAGAATGAGCTTGCTCTGAATTTTGCTCTGTTATGACATGCGCACCACTTCAAAGAGCGTGGAAGGATATATTTTGGTCAACGTGCCGAAAAAGAGCTTTACTAATTCCGTGATCAGAAAATAACCAGTTTAAGACGTCGTTTGTAAAGAAAGGAATTTTGTCCATTATGTACTCATTAGTCAGGTACACAAAGGCAGTGAATGTCGTGTAGGTCGTTTCTGAGTGCATGCAAAGGAGAAGAACTGCGGGCTGTCTGACGTGAGGGAGGTGGGAGATCCGAGAACAGTCGCACCATATTCGGGGAAGCCGGACATATTGTGAATGGCGTGCTAGAAGCAGCAGCATTAACAGAAACGGGTGATGCCACAGCACCTTAAGCAAGTGACAAGGCGTCACCACCAGAAGGTACAGGGGCATGATAAGAGTCGAGAGAATGGTCTGATAATAAAGCCAGATCAGAACGTGTGTGGGATCAGAATGGGCCAGGGAGGAGGAAGGGTTTCACAGGGCAAAGACTCCATAATAATAGGTGCATCCCCTGTAACATCTTCTTTCTTGTTATTTTAAAGAAAAAAAAGAAAGAAGGAAAGAAAAAAAAGAGGGACAGTGGAAGTCCAGTCGTTAGGAGGTATGGAGGGATCAAAAGCTCCTGCCCTCATGCGAGAGGGCCTCGAGCCCAGTGGCAGTGCAGATGCAGCATGGAACCCATGCCATACCCTACCCTTCATGCCAGTAAACCAGTGCTCCGGACAGCAGCCTCAAATCCACCAAGCTACCTCGGTGGACAAAAGAAAGGTTGGTCGGAAACCTGCCACAAAGCATACCTCCTTCGGCTGCCACCCCCCAAAACCGACAGGCAACTATCAGAGATACATCCATCATCTAAAGGGCACCCTGCCCACGACCCAGAAATCCAGGAAGAGAGCAGGGCATCCTCAAATCAGATTCCACAGCAAACTACACCACCCCCGAACGACCTCACGGAGGAAGACAAACCCCAGCACACCACCCCACACCTAGAAACCGTAATGCCAGAGGGGAGGAACTCAGAGGCTAGAAATGGGATGGAGAAAAAGGGGAGGGGAGGGAAGGGAAAAATAGGGGTATGGGGAAGAAGGGATAGGGAAGAAAGGTCTTGGGGGTACTTAGACTCGGTTTAAGGAAGGAGATAAAAGGGTTTGATTTCTGAAACCAAGAGCCTCTTTGCCACGTCAAGGAGCCCCCCTTGAAGAGGGTTCTTAAGGAAAAATGGTAGATTGCCTCGGAGGTCTAAGGAGTGAACTTGGGTCAAGATGTTATATCTCCAACTTGTGTCACATGCCTTCTCGAGAACAAAAAAGATGGTGATAACCAAGTGGTTATTGGCTAAGGCATTACGTACATATGTATCTAAACAGAGTATGGGGTTAATAGTAGAATGGCCCTTATGAAAGCCATAATGACTAGTGGAGAGACTATAGCGTGTCTCGAAATATAACATCAAACGTCAGTTTACCAGACGTTCCAACCCCTTGAAAATCGCACTCGTAAGAGTAATGGGATGTTGGTGGGTTTACGAAAAGGTAGAACAATGGCAGATTTCCACAGCTGGGGCAGAGCTCCTCGCGACCAAACAAGATTAAAGAAATGTAAAAGGACCGCAACGGTTGACAGATGTAAATGCCGTCGATGATCGGCAAACGGAGAGTGTTGACTTATTCTAGAATCATAAAATTCACATTGTAAGTCTCTTCTCTAGAAGAAAAGTCTAAGGGCTCAGACACTCTGGCAGATTTGGAGGAAAGAAAGGAGGGGCAGAGATGGAGCCCCTAGGAGATACGGACAAGAAGATGACCAGATTCTTTGGCAACGTCAATAGGGTTAGCTATAGCAATACTGGCAACTTGAAAGACGGGAGCCGGGTCGGGAGTGTATTTGCCACTCAGTTTCCGTACTTTTTTCCAGACTGCACTCATAGAGAAAGCCGAAGTGACGGTAGAAACATAATCCCTCCAACAAGTGCGTTAAACTTCACGGTCATTGACATGGCGGGCGGCTGCTCTCGTCCGCTTAATACCAAGGAGTCGTTCTATGGTCTTATTGTACTGATATCTGCCCCACGCAGAGCGTTTCAATGTACTGCCCGAGCACAGACTGGAGAACACCAAGGCATACACCTCTGAAAATGCCTGCCTGAGATTCAGGGTAGAGAATGTGAAGCTGCAATTAAAACTGAGATTGAGAAGAGGTGTAATAGTTTATCAGTAGAGGACCAAAAAATATCCTCACGAAAAGCAGTTTGACGCCGGTAAAAGGTCCCATTTCGCTCGGTCACATTGCCAGCTTGGCTTGAGAGGAGGTGGCGAGTACAAATGAGAAGTTAGGATGATCGCTGGCATAGAAGTCTGGGAGGACAGACCAGATAAAGCCTAGTACAGTTGAGGAAAAGCAAACCGAGAGATCGATGCAAGAGGAAGCTTAAGTACAAGAATCAAAATGGGTGGGAGTACCTGTATTTAAAACATGGAGGGGGAGAGAAGTGAGAAAAACCTCAAAGTGATTGCTGAGAGGGGTCACAGTTTGAGGAGGGTGGTCCACCAGAGGAAATAGTGAAAATTAAAATCGCTAAGTAACAGAAGTGGTGGCGGTAAGGAAGAAACCGGAAATGCAACATCTGGGATAGATAATGCCCTAGAAGGAGAGATACAAAGAACAGATTGTATACCACTTGTTCAAGTGGATGTGGGCTGCAGTGTAATGCAGGGAAGTATAAACAAAGAGCTGATGGTATGAAATACCTGTGGTATAAGAAGTGCACTTTCATTAAAGGTTCCATCGGGAAAAGAATCTGATGAATATAATAAAACAGCCCGAAATAGGATGGATAACAGTGGAGCGTAATTTGGGTTCTTGTAAACAAACTCAAACAGGGGAAAACGGAAAGAGCAACACCTGACGCTCACCTCGGTTATCTCTGAGGCCGCGGATGTTACACTGTAAATAAGCCATGATTTGCAAAACGAAGGATACAAGAAACTGGAAGGTAGAGGTATCTACAGACTAGAAGTGTTAGAAAAGTCAGTATGTGTAGGCAGTGGGAAACGAACAAGCAGTGAAGGGTTGGAACGCTGCTAAGAAAGAAGTTGTGCAGATGTAGAAAAGTGAAGAGGAGCGACAGGAGGTGGCTCGATGTCCATCAATGGTTTAGCCTCCGCAACGTAGTGAGAGATAGCTTCAAGTGTTGCAGAGGACAAGGACATTATAGGTGGGACGATATTGGAGACAGGAGGAGGATGAGTAAAGATCGGGGCGACGACGAAATTTACCAACGTAGGAGGGAGGGGGGGAACGAGAGGTTAGAGGTAGCTTGAGAAGAAGCTTGGGAGGGGACAGGAGAGGATGGTACGGAACGAAGAGGATAAGATAAGATTTCGTTCGGATTTTTAACCCCTGAGGGTTACCCACCCAGGATAACCCAAGAAAGTCAGTGCGTCGTCGAGGACTGTCTAGCTTATTTCCATTGGGATCCTCAATCTTGTCCCCCAGGATGCGACCCATACCAGTCGACTAACACCTACGTACCTATTTGCTGCTAGGTGAACAGGAAAACAGGTGTAAGGAAACGTGTCGAAATGTTTCCACCCTCCGGGAATCGAACCTGGGTCCTCAGTGTGTGAAGCGGGAGCTTTACCCACCAGGCCAGGGAGGATGGATTTCCATACTCGCAACAAAACGAGTTATAGGTAAAGATCCAGGTACAAAGACTGAAAATGAAAGAGATTTACCCTTAGCGGATTTGTTGGACTTTGAAGAAGTAGAGAGGCGAGGGGAAGGAGTTGTACACATAGAAGCTCTAGTGTGAAATGAAGACTGGAGAACAATAAGAGGTGACGAGGTAGAGACCTCGGAGTCCAGGACTGCAAAAGAGTTAGATACAGAGGTGACTGTGGAAGGTGTGATTGCACGGGAGACCCCAGTAATTGGACCCCAGAGGTTAAGTGGTCTCTTAATAACTCTCTCCTGCCAATTAAGGCAGGAGAGAGGTAGACAACAAGATGTATTAGTATGGTCATTGGCACCATAGACAGGGCATTCAGCCATGGACCCGCAGTATTTTGCTTGATGGCCAGCAATTTCTACACTGTTGAGGTGTAGCGGTCACCTGTCGAACTTGTAAACTGTGTCCCGCATTATAAACCGGTGATGGAAGCTACATTGCTGGGGTAGCATCTCCGCCCGCGTGCAGGTGGTACATACGGTTTTACTTTAAGGATCGGGAGATCTTGGAGCTCAAGATGTTCCAGAATGTCATCACCACATGTCTGAAAATTGCATTGAACAATGGTATGTGGTAAAATGGTAGAGTGATGTTTTTCATTTGCCACGGGAATGGCATCTATGATCGTGAGCTTGGCTATCATTCTGTACTGTGACGATTCGTGCGCCACTCTTCAGAGCATGAAACTACATATTACGACCAACATGGCAAAGGAGAGCCTTGCTGATACTATGATCAGAGAGATATTCTTAACATGTCGGTTGTAGAGTGAAAACTTCGTCCACTGTGTACTATAATGCGTAGTATGTAAAGGAAGTGATTGTCGTGTTGGTCTTTTCTGAGTAGAATGAGAGTCAGTGGAAACAATATCATCAGAGGATCATAGTCGTTTAGATACAGAACCGGAGGTGGTCCGTGCTGAGGTGGGCATGCGATCCGAAAACCGTCTCACCATATGGGAAGAAGTCGGAAGCATAGTCAAAGACTTGAAGAGGTCAGAGGTGTCAAAAGAGTCAGGCCAAGCCTCTATATATTGAGTGTGGGACAAAATGTCTCCCGCAGAAGATACAGGGGCAGTAGAAAAGTCAGAATAGTCTGGTATCAAGGCAGGGTCGTCAGAGGGTGTTGCTACACGCAGGGGCCCAGGAGGAGGAGGTTCATGGACTTGGGATTCCATGGTTAATTCGTCTCTCCTTTCTTCTGTTTTTAAGAAAAAAGAACAAAAATAATGAAAAAAACAAAAAAAAAAAGTGGGAGGGGGAGTGTGAAGGGGCAGCTCCCAGGGGAAAAGGAAAACAAGTTTCCCTTTCTGTACCCAAGAGGACAACCTCAGCACAGCTACTAGTGCAGATGCGACATGGAATCCATGACATACCCTACCCTTCAAGCTAGTAAACCAGCAGTCCGGGATAGCAACCTCACATCTACCGAGCCACCTCAGTGGACAAAACGGAGGGCGGTCGGAAACCTGCCACAAAGCATTCCTCCTTCGGCCACCACCTCCTGGAATCCGACAGGCAGCCTCCAAAAATACACCCGTCACCTGAAAGACATCCGAAGTCTTCAGTCCCTCCCCCCCCCCCGTAGACCCAAGATGGATTGAGATCTCTGGATGACCTCAACGGAAGGAGATGGACCCCGGAAGCCCTTCTCAGGTCTAGGAACTACAAAGCCTGAGGGAACAACCTCAAAGACAGAAACAAAAAAGGGAAAGTGGAGTGATCGGGAGAGGAAGTGGAAAGGGAAAGGGGTGACAGGGAGGATGGGATAGGGAAGAGCGGATTGGGGGTAACTAGGTTCGGTCTGAGGAAGAAGACCAAAAGATCTAATTCCTAAGACCGATAGCCTCTGCACGGCGCCGAGGAGCCGCCCAGGAAGAAGCATATGTCTTTATTTTCTCGCATATTGGTCTTGAAAAGATTCTTATCTTAGATAAGGAACCAGTAACAAATATTTTGATTCGCACTCTTTGTAAAAATTATATCTTTGGGTCGAATCAAACAAATCTAGTAATTGATCAACTATGGTCAAAATATCCCCCCCCCCCATAAAAAAATCTATTTGGTCATTTTATCCATGTCAAAATATGCGGGAAAATGAAGTTAATCGAAGAGTCTATATTTGGAGGATGTGAACTTATCGAGCAAAATTTTGCACATATATAATAATAATTTCTTTTGTAGAGCAAGTAATTTGCCAATCAGTACCGTAAAATATGCTATGAAACAATCAACACACTGGGTTTAAACGAGGAAAGCCTGTTTCTTTAATAAACTTTTGAACTGAGAAGATCCATTGTTGCTTCAACCTAAAACACTCAGACCAATTACGATTTATTAAACCTACCATACCCCCGGCCGGGATTGAACCCGCGGTCATAGAGTCTCAAAACTCCAGCCCGTCGCGTTAGCCACTAGACCAGCTAGCTGGTCTAGTGGCTAACGCGACGGGCTGGAGTTTTGAGACTCTATGACCGCGGGTTCAATCCCGGCCGGGGGTATGGTTTATTTGCAATCGTGTCATTACGATTTCTTAAGTCAGTTATTAAACCTAGTTTGCATAATAAAGTACTTTTATTGCTTTATCCATTGACCAGAACAAGGCTGTCTATAGCGATGTACGTCACTAATAAAATATAAATTGTTCAGAAAAAGATAAAAAAATTGATTCCTGCTCTGTGTAGTAAAGTTACATATATTGGCTGTTTTTTTATTGATACTTATTAGTAACATTCTTACTGTACAAATGAGTCATCATCATTTGGTTTTTATGAAAAAAAACTGACAATTATGGCATAATTTTTAAGGCCTTTCCGAAACTAAATAAAATTAAACATTTGTACCAAACAGTTTATAGATCACAGAGTTTTTTTCCTTACTTTGTGTGTTATATATAATACTGCCATTCATATGACTAGCTATATAAAAATACCACACTGAAAACAGGAAGAATTCCTGTGCTTACCCACATCTTGAGTGGAAAGAATGAGTATATAAGCACATGAAAGCCCTCAGGTGTTTTTCCTATTTTCAATGTGGTATTTTCACATATTTACAACCACGGGACTACTGTGAATTCTTCCATGATTATCCATGAAGAGTTACATTTCTTAAAGCCATTTGTCTAGGAAAAAAAAAAACACTTAAAGTTAGAGTTGTGGTGCCCTGTGCCCGACATTTCGAGATGCTTCCGTCTTATAAACTTTCTAGTTTGCCTGGAGCGCAACAGCAACGTTGATCTCTCTTCTGCCAAGCTCGTGCTTGACACATTTCCTTCCCGGCAGGTATGAGGTACTTGTGCTGTATATAAGGAGTCCTCGTCACTTTCTGGATTTACCATTCCATTCGAGTGAGGAGCGGGCTACAACTATGGCGAAGAAAGCAGAGAGCCGTGAAACCTCCGTTTGGAAGAAAGTTGTAAGCAAAAGAGATGTTTTATTTGTTAAAGTGTCAGTCAGAATATAGTCAAACAAATTTACAGCGTTCCAAAGACAGGAATAAATTACACTTCCTCTTTAGCAGTGCTCACTGGACCTATCAAGATTTGCAAGGTGATAATTTAGTTCGCCGGGCGAGTAGAAGGCAGTGAATTAAAATTCGGAATAAAACTCCTTAACCAGTGTCCTTGCCAGAATAATAAGAAAAGAAAACAAAGAAACTACAAGTGGCGAGAAAGTTTTGCTGCACTTTTCTCTTACCCAGTGACTTCCCTCAAACGTGGCATGTGTCTTTACAGGACACACCCGGGGGTGATATTTCAAGCGATCTCGAAGTGGGGAAGTAAGGAGAGCTAGTCTCGGCAGCAGTCCCCACAGCTGCAGCCTCTAGAACACTAGCAGAAACTGAAGATGACGGCCAGGAGACACTTTCTTTCCTGCTTTCCTGGCTGAAGGCAGTGATTCAGGTCCTGCAGGTGCTGGCCCTGTGAATTCAGCTGCTGCTGAGATCATCATAGATTGTGAGATCATCAATATCTTTCAGAGTGACGCAGTGGAGATTCCTCCCGCTAAACTAGGAGATCGATCCTTGACGTGTCCGCAACTATTGATGAGGTTGCACAAGTCGACCTTAAAATAATATTAGTTAATCTCAATAAATCTTAAATGCTTATAAATTGTTAATAAAATACTCAGAATAATTTTTGACTCTCACTTCAAACAAAAATACAGACTTATCCTGGAAAGAGCTAGTGTGAATACCTCTCTAAGTAAACAGTGAACTAGATTAACTCTTGAACTATATGACTTAGATTTCTTTCCTTGTGAAGCCATCGAGAAGTTAACTTTTATACTTATGTTGAGAAAAGAAGTGAAAGCTTGACAAACATGAGTACTCTTTCGTTTTGAGAGGAATGACAGAGGGAAAGAAAAGAGAGAGGAAGAAGGGAGAGTAGTACAACGAGGAAGAACAAAGCTGTAATCGTTGACTGATGGAGTGTGAGGCTGATGCTGGACACCGCTGGAGCACAAGTCTGCACATGCTCATGCACACATACACACAAGCACATACACACAAGCACATACACACAAGCACATACATACAAGCACATACACACAAGCACATACACACCCTATTGCTCCTCCTGAATGGGGCCCAAATGTTTATAGTGTCTGTTTATTTACTTTTCGAATAATTTTATATTGCAGATATTTTCATTAATAGCTAAAATGAAAATATCATTCCTTATATTATTATTTGACTTACTATATTATCTATGTATGGAGGTAGGATGTAACATATTACACTTTTTACTGTGCTCACTGTTGAAGAGTTGTGATTGGCTGTCCGCCGTGGCAAACTGCCTTGCTAACTACTGCTCGCTTGTTTGTGTCATGCCATCCCTGAAGTAGCATGGGCAAGTCATCGTGATTTCACATGATGTGAGGCTTTCAGACCATACCTCTCTCTCTCCACCTGCTTCTAGTCTTGGAAGCATCTCTCGAGCAACTTCTACGAGAAACATCTCTCCAGGAATCTCTCTCGTCTCTGGCTTTGTTCGTTAGACAGTTTTGGTAGAGAATTGTTTCGTGGGCGAGTTCGAAATGTAACTTTCGTTCAGATTTAGCGGTTTTGACGTTTAGCAGAGGTTGTGTCGTGTGGAGGCACACTTCAGCCCTGGTCCCAAGCTGAAGCTTCTGACCTACTTTGTGTGGCATCTATGCACCATCGGGAATTTGGTTATGCTGAACTTAGATTCAGTATTAAGGGAGTTTTATGCCTTTTTATGGAGGAACTGCTGATGATCCTCAGTTAGGGTCGTTATTTTGCCTCCTCGTTCCTGACGCTTTGCGGCTGCTTGGCACATTATTGCTGTTTGGGGATTGTTTCGTCATTTTGTGCAAGTTAGCCGTTTTGATTGTCTTGGTAGTCGAGAGACAGATTATCTCAGGACTTATTGTCAGTCACTGTTTAAGTCTATTTCTAGTCAAGTCTTTATGAGACATTATAAGCACTTTGAGCACACATACACATTCATACACTTGTATATATTTCTATTATTCGTATTCAAGAGTATATCTCATCACAGTAAAGTACTCACGATTTGTTCTGTTCTAGAAGTGCCTCAGCACTATATTACCTTATGTACAATTCAGTATTGCACTACAAGAGATAAGGAGCTTGTATCCTAAACTATGTAATACTTATTATGCACCTAGAAACCTTTTGTATTATAGATCTCAGATTTTATTTAGTTGGATAATTATCACGTAGTTGGAATCCCAAAACTCTATTAATATTTCACTCAATTCCTGGGATAACAAGACCTCATCTTATTCTGACAACACACACACACACACCCACACACCCACCCACACACACACACACACACACACATATATATATTCACACACATTCATACACAGTTCCACACAAGAAATTAATGCAAAAGCTAGAGGATAAGGCAGGTATAAAAGGAAAGGCACTGCAATGGGTCAGAGAATACCTCACAGGGAGGCAACAACGAGTCATGGTACATTTCGAAGTGCAAGAGTGGGCGCCTGTGACGAGCGGGATTCCACAGAGGTCAGTCCTAGGACATGTGCTCTTTCTGGTATATGTGAATGATATGAAGGAACGGATAGATTCAGAAGTGTCCCTTTTTGCAGATGATGTGAAGCTAATTAGGAGAATTCAATCAGATGAGGATCAGGCACGACTGCAAAGGGATCTGGACAGGCTGCAAGATTGGGCCAGCAACTGGCTTTTGGAGTTTTACCACAGCAAGTGCAAAGTCATGAAGATTAAGGAAGAGCCAAGATGACCGCAGACTACTGACTAGGGGGTCAAAAACTGCAAACCTTATTCAAGGAAAAGGATCTTAGGATGAGTATAATATCGAGCATATCTCCTGAGGCGAACATCAGCCAAATAACTGCTGGAGCACATGGGCGCCAGGCAAACGTAAGAAAAGCATCTCGACACTTCAGTCGGGAATCGTTCAATACTCTTTACACCACGTACGTCACACCGATATTGGAGTATGCAGCACCATCTTGGAACCCACACCTGGGCAAACACGTCAAGAAATTAAAGAAAGTGCAAAGGTTTACATCAAGACTAGTCCCAGAGCTAAGGGGTATGTCCTGCGAGAGGTTAAAGGAAATCAACCTGACGTTACTGACGGGTAAGAAGGTTAGGGAAGACATGATAACGACATATAAAACACAGACTAATTGATAAGGTGGATAGCGATAGAATGTTTCAGAGATAGGACACAGCAACAAAGGGTTACAATAAGAAGCTGAAGACTCGGATGAGTCACAGGGATGTTAGGAAGGATTTCTTCAGTCATAGAGTTGTCAGGAAGTAGAACAGTATGGAGAGTGATGTAGTGGAGGCAGGATCCATACACAGCTTTAAGAAGAGATATGATAAAGCTCATCAAGCAGGGAGTGTGTGGACCTAGTAACGACCAGCGAAGAGGCGGGGCCACGTGCTATGACTCAACCCCTGCAACCACAATTAGATGAACACACACACGCGCGCGCGCGCATGCATACACACACATCTACATACACACACACACACATACTCTACACACACACACACACGAAAAAAACACGCAGGATAAAGTCAGTGGTATCCTTATTGGCAGACGTGGACCAGGAAAGTTACAAATAGATCTAGACAGGCTACTGGAGCTTAACCACTGCAAGTGCAAACTTGCGAAGATTAGGGAAGCGCGAAGAAGATCGCAGACCGAATAGAGACTCGACTCTCTGAATGAGAAGGGCCTTGCATATTATATCATCCAAATTCGCGTTTTAGTCATCAAAGTAAGGAGTCATTCATGACACTGTATACCGTGTACGCCAGGCCAATATTGGAGTTTGAAGCGTCAGCATGGAACTCACACCTAGCCAAGCCTGCCAACATAATGGAGGAAGTGAGGGGATCACCAACCAAACTAGTTCATGAGGGGAGGTTAAGATAACTCATCCTGATGTCTACTCGAGGTACAAATTACTGAGAGGAATTGAGAGCGAACAGGGACAGATTGTTTGATAGATGGAAAACTGAAATACCAGGGTATAGTATGAAGTATGAACTTTGATGAGTCGCAGGGATATTAATAAGTTTTTCTTCACCCTTGAGTAATCAAGAAGAAGAATAAAGTGGGAGAGGCAGGATCCATACATAGCATTAAGATGAGATATAAGGCTCTCAATGCCAGGCGAGAGTGAACCTACCAGCGACCAGCGAAGAGGCGGGGCCAGAAGCTGAGACTCTGCCACTGCAACCACATATAGGTGAGCACATAGACGAACACACACACACACACCACACACACACACACACACACACACACACACACACACACACACACACACACACACACACACACACTACATTGGAGTATGCGGCACCAGTTTGGAACCCACACCTAGCTAAGCACGTAAAAAAACTAGAAAAAGTGCAAAGGTTTGCAGCAACACTAGTCCCAGAGCTAAGAGATATGTCCTACGAGGAGAGGTTAAGGGAAATTGACCTGACGACACTGGAGGACAGGAGAGATAGGGATGACATGATAACGACGTATAAAATACTGAGAGGAATTGACAAGGTGGACAAAGACAGGCTGTTCCAGAGATGGGACACAGCAGCAAAGGGACACAGTTGGAAGTTGAAGACACAGATGAATCACAGGGATGTTAGGAAGTATTTCTTCAGTCACAGAGTAGTCAGGAAGTGGAATAGACTGGGAAGCGACGTAGTGGAGGCAGGATCCATACATAGCTTTCAGCAGAGGTATGAGAAAACTCATGGTTCACGGAGAGTGACCTAGTAGCGACCAGTGAAGAGGCGGGGCCAGGAGTTATGAATCGAACCATGCAACCACAACAAGGTGAGTACACACACACACACATACATACACACGTACACACAGGAACAAGCACTTGTAAAAGCTGTAGTACACACGCACACACACACATACACAGGATTTCACACCTTCCTGTGAACTGACCATCTAAACCTCACTCCTCCTCTCTCTCTACCTGTCTCCCTCTTTTTTTTTCACACAGGGTTTGACAAGGTTAAGGATCCCTAGCTTTATTGGCAAGCTAAGAGCTGTTACCTACATCAGCTCATTTGAAAGCATTTTTATTGTTATGAGACATACAAGTAGGGAACAGGATGAAGTTGGAGCCATTTGTGGGCCAGCATTTTCATGTGATCAACTGACTTTATCTCGTTGACATCATTATGCTGTACGAATGTGTTCCATACTCGAGTCATCCAGGGTATATATGATCTCAGATGGAGTGATGTTCTGGAGAAGGGTACAGCCAGAGTGAAGTTGCTGCTTTCTGCTCGTCTTGTGGCATAAAAGCTTGTTTCACGCTGTCATCGAAGGGGATCCAAGTGTGGTACTTTGGCAATATTGGCCTTGTACATAACAGTAAGGCCACCCACATCCCTCCTATGTTGAAGGGTCTGCTGAAATGACAGATCTATCCAGGATGGGTCCAGGCAAGAGATGAGACGTCTTGCTCTGTTCTCTACTCTGTCAAGCAGTCGCAGATGAGAGGGGGGGGGCAGGCAAACCAAGAAAGTGGAGCATACTTAAGGTGTGAGCGTACTTGTGCCTCGTACAGAATCTTGCAACCTCTACTGTCAAGCAAATGCGAGATACGGTGAAGTGCTGTAAGCTTCCTGGCTGCCTTGTTTGCAAGATTTACAACATGGTTCTTCATGGTTAGTTTTGAGTCAAAGTTCACCCCATGGATATCAACTTCTTCTCCAGGTGCCAACACCCTCCCATTCATCCTTACTACTGCACCAGCATTACCATCATGGTGCCTAGAGATGATCATCATTTGCGTTTTCTCAGATGCAAATGTTACTTGCCATCTATTTCCCCAAGTTGATATAGCTCTCAGCTGGTGATTGATGTAGCTTAGAGCAGCTGGCATTTCTTCTGTTGGATAAGTGAATGTCAGTGTACAGTTGTCTGCATATACATGTGATTCTGGTATGAAATGAAGAAGGTCGTTGAAGTAGACATTCCATAACAATGGTCCAAGCACGCTTCCTTGTGGAACACTTGCTCTCTCTCTTCCCCCTTTTCCCTTCTCACTCTCCCCCTCTCTCCTTCTACCTTTCCCTTCTCTCTCTCTCTCTCTCTCTCTCTCCCTTTTTCCTTCTCACTCTCCCCTCTCTCCTTCTACCTTCCCTTCTCTCTCTCACTTTCTCTCCCCCTTTCCCTTCTCACTCTCCCCCTCTCTCTCTCCCTCTACCTTTTCCTTCTCTCCTCTCTCTCTCTCTCTCTCTCTCTCTCTCTCTCTCTCTCTCTCTCTCATTCACTCAAAAAAAAAAAAATGGTGGGGACATCCAGGAACCAGGGATCAGATGAGAATGGTTCGGGTAGGGAGGAGTGGATGGAGGAGCAGAGGAAAAGGATGGAGCAAGAGTGGGAGAGAAAATTAGGAGAGCTTTCTGAAAAAAAATGGAGAAAGATCTCTCTGTGAAATTGGAAAAGAGGTTGGAGAAGGAGACAAAGAATTGGGAGGCACAAGTCAAAACTGCAGTAGCCAGGATAAGGGCCCTAGAAGTTGAGATAAACAAGCTGAAGCGAGTTACAGGGGCAGTGACCAGAGAAGAAACAGCATATGAAGCTGAGAGGCCGAACAGGAAGGAAGGAGATATGAATTATGCTAAGGTCATATCAGCCTGCCAGGAAGGGCCAAGGAGTGAAAGGGAAGAACAGCTGGGTGCAGATGGAGAGGGTGATAGGTCGAATGCTGAGGCACAGCCACACTACCAAGAGCCACTGAAAAAATCAAGGGAGAAAATGACCTCATACAGACAGGATCCAGAGTCACAGAGGGTGAGGCAATGGGAGGAGGAAAGGGCAAAATCAGTGTTTATCAATGGGCTTCAGGAAAGAGAGGAAAGGACACACACTGAAAGGTGGCAGGAAGAAAGAAAGGAGATTGAAAAAATCATCACGGAAATAGGTGAAGAAGAGATGGACGAGATTGTAAATTTTCAGAGAATAGGGGGGGTACTTGAAGGCGAGAAACTGACCGAACAAGCTGATTCTCAGGACAGAAACAGTGTGGAACAGGATCCTCCAAGAGAAACCACGGTTGAAATACTTCGAAGAGTACAAGAGGGTGTTCCTGGACAGAAACAGAACACAAACAGAACGACAGCAGCTGAGGGAGAGGACAAAAAAGCGAAAGGAGCTAGGAAAGGAGACAAGGATGGAACCAGCAGAGGTCAGTCAGAGCAGAACAGAGCAGCAAGGGCAAGCAAACTCACAACTATCCTCAGAACCCCACAACCTACCACATCATCCCAACACACACTACAATCCATACCCACAGCTTCCACCCAACACAGAGCTATAGAATCCCACAGTATGCTACCAAGTCTCCCATCCTCACAGGCCCCCCCAAACCACAGTGTTGGAAAGGAAACTGAAGGTATGGTACACAAACGCTGATGGAATAACAAATAAGTGGGAGGAGTGGCACGAAAGAGTCAAAGAGGCATTACCGGACATCATAGCTCTCACAGAAACCAAGCTTACAGGTATGATAACAGATGCCATCTTTCCAACTGGATATCAGATCCTGAGGAAAGACAGAGGGAACAGGGGGGTGAAGGAGTGGCACTGCTGATCAAAAACCGATGGAATTTTGATGAGCTGGAGAGAGGAGACAGCGGAGAAGAAAGTGATTACATAGCAGGAACGTTTCACTCTGGAGGTCCCAAGGTGGTAATTGCAGTGATGTATAACCCACCACAGAACAGCAGGAGGCCAAGGCAAGAGTATGACGAGAGCAGTAGAGCGATGGTTGACACACTGACTGCAGTGGCCAGAAGAGCTCATGCATGCAGGGCAAAGCTCCTGATCATGGGTGACTTTAACCACAAGGAGATCGATTGGGAGAACTTGGAGCCACATGGGGGCCAAGATACATGGAGGGCTAAGATGATGGAGGTGGTACTGGAAAGCTTCATGTACCAACACGTAAGGGACACTACAAGAGAGAGAGAGGAGAGGATGAACCAGCAAGACTGGACTTAGTATTCACCTTGAGTAGTGCAGATATTGAGGACATCACATATGAAAGACCCCTTGGGGCCAGCGATCATGTGGTTTTAAGCTTCGAATACATAGTAGAGCTACAAGTGGAGGGGGAAGCAGGAAGGCCAGGACGAATGAAGCCAAACTACAAGAAAGGAGACTACACGGAAATGAGGAAGTTCCTGAACGGGGTTCAGTGGGACAGAGAACTGGCAGGGAAGCCAGTTAATGAGATTATGGAGTATGTAGCAACAATGTGCAAGGAGGCTGAGGAGAGGTTTGTACCCAAGGGTAATAGGAATAATGAAAAAGCCAGGATGAGCCCATGGTTCACCCAAAGGTGCAGGGAGGCAAAAACCAAGTGTACTAGGGAATTGAAGAAATATAGAAGGCAAAGGAACCAGGAGAATAAGGAGAGCAGTCGTAGAACCAGAAACGAATATGCACAGATAAGAAGGGAGGCCCAACGACAATATGAAAACAACATAGCAGCGAAAGCCAAATCTGACCCGAAACTGTTATACAGCCACATTAGGAGGAAAACAACAGTCAAGGACCAGGTAAACAGGCTAAGGAAGGAAGGAGGAGAGACAACAAGAAATGACCGTGAAGTATGTGAGGAACTCAACAAGAGATTCAAAGAAGTGTTCACAGAGGAGACAGAAGGGGCTCCAGAAAGACGGAGAGGTGGGGCACACCACTAAGTGCACACAACCGAAGAAGAAGTGAAGAGGCTTCTGAGTGAGCTAGATACCTCAAAGACAATGGGGGCAGATAACATCTCCCCATGGGTCCTGAGAGAGGGAGCAGAGGTGCTATGTGTACCCCTAACAACAATATTCAATACATCTATCGAAACAGGGAGATTGCCTGAGGCATGGAAGACAGCAAATGTAGTCCCAATCTTTAAAAAAGGAGACAGACATGAAGCGCTAAACTACAGACCAGTGTCACTGACACGTATAATATGCAAAGTCATGGAGAAGATTATCAGAAGAGTGGTGGAACACCTAGGAAGGAATGATCTCTTCAACAGCAGCCAACATGGTTTTAGGGACGGGAAATCCTGTGTCACAAACCTACTGGAGTTCTATGACATGGTGACAGCAGTAAGACAAGAGAGAGAGGGGTGGGTGGATTGCATTTTCTTGGACTGCAAGAAAGCGTTTGGCACCTGTGACCAGCGGGGTCCCACAGGGGTCAGTGCTAGGACCAGTGCTGTTTCTGGTATTTGTGAACGACATGACGGAAGGAATAGAATCCGAGGTGTCCCTGTTTGCAGATGACGTGAAGTTGATGAGAAGAATCGAAGACCAGACAGAACTACAAAGGGATCTGGACAGGCTGCAGACCTGATCCAGCAATTGGCTCTTGGAGTTCAATCCCACCAAGTGCAAAGTCATGAAAATTGGGGAAGGGCAAAGAAGACGGCAGACGGAGTACAGTCTAGTGGGCCAGAAACTACAAACCTCACTCAAGAAAAAGATCTTGGGGTGAGTATAACACCAGGCACATCTCCTGAAGCGCGCATCAACCAAATAACGGCTGCAGCATATGGGCGCCTAGCAAACCCCAGAACAGCATTTCGACATCTTAATAAGGAATCGTTCAAAACCCTGTACACCGTGTATGTTAGGCCCATTTTTGGAGTATGCGGCACCAGTTTGGAACCCACACCTAGCCAAGCACGTAAAGAAACTAGAGAAAGTGCAAAGGTATGCAACAAGACTAGTCCCAGAGCTAAGAGGTATGTCCTACGAGAAGAGGTTAAGGGAAATCAACCTGACGACACTGGAGGACAGGAGAGATAGGGGGGACATGATAACGACATACAAAATACTGAGAGGAATTGACGAGGTGGACAAAGACAGGATGTTCCAGAGATTGGACACAGTAACAACGGGACACAGTTGGAAGTTGAAGACACAGATGAATCACAGGGATGTTAGGAAGTATTTCTTCAGCCACAGAGTAGTCAGGAAGTGAAATAGTTTGGGAAGCGATGTAGTGGAGGCAGGATCCATACATAGCTTTAAGCAGAGGTATGATAAAGCTCACGGTTCATGGAGAGTGACCTAGTAGCGACCAGTGAAGAGGCGGGGCCATTAGCTCGGACTCGACCCCTGCAACCTCAACTAGGTGAGTACAACTAGGTGAGCACACACACACACACAGGAGCTACCTCAACTAGGTGAGTACATACACACACCTTTCCCAGTGACGGTAATTCATACAGTCAGTTGGAAAACACAATCATTAATCAGAGGGGAACAATGTGCATCATCAGTACTGATGAAACCGTCAACTGCTCCTCCTCCGTATGTCTGCTTGCTACCTATTTTGCTTGTATTGTTTGTTCTGCCCCATCTCACCCTGCCTCACTCTTCACCCTGCCTCGCCCATCACTCTGCCTCGCTCCTGACTGTGCCTCTACCCTTATTCATCTTCACCTTACACCCTATCTCTCCACACTCACCCTGCATTACCCCTCACTCTACATCACCCCACGATCTTCTTCATCCTTCATTCTGTATCATCCGTTACCCTCCGTCACTCCTGACTCTCCATCATCTCTTTCTCTAGTCTTCAGTTCTTTGTTGTCAAACTTCTGTAAAGACTTCACAGTATTGACATCATCCAGAGTCTTTTGTTAGCTAGGACGCCCACACATCACGTCCGCTCTAAACTTGCTCCAACCTACCTCAGAGTCTTCATGTAAATGGTATACAAGGTGACGAATAAAAATAAATGTGCAACAGTTGAGAATCTTAATTGTTGCAACGTATCTCCTGCTCAGCAGGCGGCGAGTCGCCACAAGCACTGCCATTTAGCGGGCCGGTGTAAAAACGCCAGATTTCTACGTGTCTGAGGTTTTACTTTCTAATCCTGGTAGTATTAACCTTTTCTGGTTTAGGGTGATCACCTACACTCTTCTCCTGACCAGGTAAAGTGATCTACCAGGAATAGTGTTTTACGTTTTGTGTTTGACTTGGTTACTAGTAATGACATTGAACTGCAATTACAAATTTCACCTTTCTTTAATGTTATACTTTTTCAACCATCTCGTAACCCTTATTTTTTTGTATTAATTTTTTTTGTCATTGCCAGCTCTGCTGCCGGCGTGGTCTTCCTGCAGTAGACGCTTGATAATTTGGTAGCTAGATCCCCAGTGACGGGACTTGAGAGTAGGAAATATCGATTTCTCGTTTCTACCAACCAGCTAAGACAGGAGCTTCTCCTTCTACGTAAGATAAAGGTACCATCGTTGAATAAGAACACACTAGAACTTCAGACATATCAAAATGTGTTCAACAAATTTGTTCAAAATAGAATGACCAGGCTATTATATTTAATTAAATGCTTTTTTGCATTTTTCATTACTATTCTACCTTAGGACATTATTTAATATATCTTTTTTTCATTCTTCTGATGAGGGGCGAGTATTTCTCCAGACACTTCTGTATTGGAGGCAGCTGAGGAACTAATTACCTCATCTTTTGTTCTTGACTGCTTCTGCTGTCTAATATATAAATCACTTATATATTTGACTGTAGAAGCCAGCTGAACAGGCCTGGTCACAGACCGGGCCGCGGGGGCGCTGACCCCCGGAACTCTCTCCAGGTATATTCCAGGTAATAAGGATACCCAACTCCTGTACACGTATTCATTTACCCATGGCCAAGAAACTGTCTCCCTCTCCTTCGCTTCCTTGCATACCAGCACGGCGTCTGCTACCACTGTTTATCTGAATAAAGAAAATAACTACGACCACAGCTATCAGTTATCCAGTAATAATATTGTGGCTGCAGGTGTCAATTCAATCCTTCAGAAAATCTTGTTCAAGTCTGCCAAATGTTACGGTGGAGCGCAGCAGTCTTAGGGAAACCAGGTAAATATATTTACCATCTGCCTACAAGCAAGACATTCGGAAAACTACATCGGACCATAGGGTAGGTAAAAGAACACAAGTGTAACTAATATGACATTTTATTGTGGCTATGTTTCGCTCTCCAGGAGCTTTGTAAAGCCGTTCTGACCATTTTGCTTAATATATTATCGGTAATACTACATCGAACCAGCAAAATACAAGCCTTTTCTTTGCACTATCTTGACAACTAACAATGATTCTTAGACCAGACTTAATTTTGGAAAATTGAAAACACGTTTCATGTTGGCTCATATTCATGTGTGGGTTGCCGTCATTTCAACCCTTATCAACCAACTACCGTTCCAACCTTCAACCTCCTCCACTCCCCACAGACATTTTCATTGTTTGTGGGTGGTGAATAGCAATGAGCCTAGGCGGCTACTAACCCATCGTTACAACCACATTGTTGACAGAAGAGCCTGCTGTGCCCTGTCTCTAATCCGCCAACCACAGCCTTCAGAATAAATCCAGGTCTATCCATCGATATACTTTCAGGATCAGACAGTTTTGTCATCATGTGCGATTATTTGGCGAGGGGGAAACTAGTGTTTTAGAGCAAAAACCAGAGTACAGTACGCGTTTCTGACCACCAGCATACAACAGCAGTATTCTGCCAGTAACTCAGGGTCCTGTGGTGTCATTACTATTAAAAGTTTTCCACCTGACAACCATTTCATCGAGTTTCAAGTGTTTGTTACTCCGTCGACAGGGGAATTTTTTTTACGAAAACAGTATGGAATGAAGAGGAAAAGCACGTACACTTGGTACTCATTTGTGCAATCAGCTAGCTACGAAGGTGTCCTTACTCATCAGTTATCTACAAACTACGCCAAATCCTGATTTTTTTTATTCTGTGAATTTTGCAATGCACTGCAGTACAGAAATATGGTGTGGGTAAGTGTAATTTTGTGGTACAGCGTTTTATAAGCGAGCACATTCTGCTCACTTGCAGACAGCATGCTACTTCCAGGATAAGGCTGACCACTTGTGGTGACATCTGTCTTGAGGCATTCACGTGAGGTAGCCTGCCTCCTATTTTGTTTGTCAGATATTTGCCCTATACTGATTACTGGAAAACTGTCATCAGGAATTTCCGCAAGGAATAATGGGAGAGTAGTGAAAGAGTGTGCCCATACCTGCCCTTTGGATCGCAGATGAGCAAGAAGGCTTTAGGAAGGGTAAGGGTTCTATAATTAAGTGTTTACGATGAAGCATATCAGTATTTAAAAAACGTAAAGAGGTATTCGTTGCATTTATGGATTTGAAAAATGCATATGATAGAATAGACAGGGAAGCAATGGGGCAGATGTTGCAAGTGTATGGAATAGGTGGCAGGTTACTGAAAACAGTGAAGAGTTTTCACGAGGATAGTGAGGCTCAATTTAGAGTATGTAAGAGAGAGGGAGATTATTTTCCAGTAAAATCAGGCCTTAAACAGGGACGCGTGATGTGACAATGGTTGTTCAATATATTTATAGAATGGATTGTAAGAAGTGGAGGCTTGGGTGTTGGGAAGAGGAATGGATTAAAAGATGAAGAATGTAACACAAAGTGGGACTTGCCACAACTGCTTTTTGCTGATGATACTGTGCTTTTTGTGAGATTCTGAAGAAAAGTTGCAGAGGTTGATGCACGAATTTGGGAAAGTATGTAACAGACAATTAAAAGTGAATGTAGGAAAGAGCAAGATGATGAGGATTACAAAAAAATGGTAAATTTATCAGATTGGAGAGAGGGAGTATGGAGAAAGTGAATGAGTTCATATATTTGGGAGTGGACTTGTAAGCAGATGGGTCTATGAGAGACGACAAACAGAAAAAAATGAGGGGGGATGCACTGAGGAGTCTGTGGAGAAAACTAACGTTGTCCATGGGAACAAAGAAGGAAATATATTAGAGTATGACTCACGAAATCGTGATGACACGATTGCAAACAAACCATACCACGGGCGGGAATAGAACACGCGATCAGAGAGTCATGTTGACGGCAGTGAGGGGACTTGAGCTAGAGTTCGTCACGGCCACGCTATCTGGAGATTCGTCTGTAAAAGCTTGCATTTGTGGTCACAGTGGTGCCTGTGCTAACCTTCCTGTGGTGTAGAAATATACCTAGTTGGACGAATCTTATTGTGGCTAGCTGGTCCAGTGGCTAACGCGACGGTCTGGAGTTTTGAGAGACTGATCGCGGGTTCTATCCCCACCCGTGGTATGGTTTATATTAGAGCATGCAATAGTGAGGAAATTAATTGGGACAGGAACTTAATTAATGTAGTTTGGGTTCTTTTCTTTTCAGAAGAGTTTGCTACCTTCTTCTGGGAATAATCCAGTTGTGGTGTTATCCTGTGACTCTAGTCAGTGCTACAACAGCTGTTGTTCTCTAAGGCTATTCCTGCCAGCGTGCTCATTAAGTGAATGTGGTTTTGCTAAATTGCTTCATGATAACTGCTGAAATTCAAAACTGATGTTAAAAGCTTAATGTAGCTTTTAGAAAATATGATCATTTGAATATCAGATTGTCAAAATTTGAACCTAGCAAAGTCAACTGTTGGTCGGATACTGAAGAGAGCTGACGACACTGGTGATTGTGGAGCACTGCTTGGAGGAAAATGTGAAAGAAAACGCAAAACAACACCTCATGATGACAAGGTTATCATAAGTAAAATTGTGAAGGATTCCAGGAAAACCAGCAAAGATCTACAGAGAGATTTGGCTTCAACTGATCGATAAAGGTTCCTTGAAGTTCGCCGAACTGCCAGAAAACAGGTATAGAAACCATTACTGACTGCTGCC
>NC_069411.1:60230126-60237626 GCF_026875155.1 Cherax quadricarinatus
ATCTGGATATTATAAAGGAACTTGACCGCTGATCAGTTATATGTAACACTGAATGGAAGTAAGAAAATATAATACACTGAAGATTCCAAATTTGTTTTAGCAACTTGAAATGATCTTAGAGAACATCTCTCATGTGTGAAATACCATAACAAAAATCGAATTTAAATTTCTAACGGGGGTAGGCCAGTAAGCCAGAGGAAGGTCTCGGTCAGATGACCAAAAGTTCCAGTGACAGGTCATCATATGACTAAGACTTTTTGCAAAAAATATTTGTCTTGTTTCCCAACAAAGGCCTGTAAATTTGACAGTTTTCTGAACATTTTACAAGATTCTCAAAAAAATTATTCCCTTGAGATAAATAATATCGAAAAGAAATGATTCGAAATGGATGAACATGAGGTCGAAACATCTTTAGGGAATAAGAAAGTAATTTATAGACTTATAAAAAAATATAAGAGAGATCTCATGAAACAAGATTCTCCTTAAATAGGAAGTTGAAGAAGGGTTAAAGAAAGCTAAACAAGACTGTGAAATTAAGAGTTGCTAAGAATTTGTAAACTAATCAGAAAGACTTTTTCCAAGTATATAGAAAAAAAGGTTAGTGAAAAGTTAGGTCCACTTAAAGCTAATTCCGAAAAGTTTATTAATAAGGAGAATGAAATGTGCTCAGTTATTAAAAATTATTTTATTAATGATATCGATTCACGTAGACACCAAAGATATCCCAGGAAAAAATTATTACATTGGACCTGAGGAAAATAAAGTACATAGCATCAGAAGAATATATCGCCAGATCCTGATGAACTTTATTTTCAAGTTCTTAAAGAGTGCAGGATAGATCTCTGTGAATCATTAACTAATCTTTTAAATATATCACGTCAAACAAGTGTAGTATCCAAGATGTGGAAGATTGCTTATGTTATTCATATTTTTCTCATGTGATTTAGTCATTACTATCAAATTACCGCGCACAAAATTATTAGAATCAATAATTGCCGTTGTTATAAGAAGCCATTTTGGTAAGTATAATATAAATTCATAACATGGATTCATGAGGGACCGTTCCTCTCTGAATAAATTATTGATTTTTTCAGTACAACACTTGATGAAGTTGATCATGATAATGACGATCATAACATTAAAGGTGTATAATGACAAGTTAAAGAAGACACATGTGCAACAACATTATATCTTCATTATATAGACGTTCCTCCAACCGTTGGCTTTAATACAATACAGACACAAAAACAGAAGACTGCAGAGATTGAAGATGAGGTAACGAATTCCTCCCCCAAGGAGCAGGTGTTGAGTGTCGTAGTCTTGATAAATCTCTGGGTAGCCAAACTTCTATATTATGAGAATACGCAGTTGTTGCACATGTGTCTAATTTTTTCAGCTTAATATTATATGGCATGTCCTACTTCCACTGGGAAATATCTCCTATCAGTGATAATGCCTTCATCTGCTGCACGTAGTCTAATCCCAGCATATAAGATCGCATCAACAGTCCTGAAGTTGTCTTCCCTCAGTAGGAGGGTAGACGTTTGGGATCGAAACGTCGTCGTTAGCTCCTCTCTATGTGCGGGTTATTTGTGTATTGTTCCAATCACGGTACTAGGCCTTTTATTTTTTATCCTGGCAACAAAAATAGATAGGTAATTTATATGAAATATTCAAATAACTTGATAATTTCAGTACCAAGTAGTGGCGTGTTGTGATAAAAGACAACTGTTGGAAAAATGTGGTGTTTCCGACAATATGGTGATGACGACAGTGTCATGAGATCCAGGTAGAAACATTAGGATGTGTTTCTATATGACACCTGCTGTCTATGTTCAATTTTCAGAAAAATATGTACCTGGGTGTTAGTCGACTGGTGTGGGTCGCATCCTGAGGACAAAATTGACCCAATTTTCCCGAGATGCTGTGCATAGCAAGGGGCTTTCTATATAGTAGTATGTCACTGTCAGACAGGCCTGTATACCATGTACTTGTATAAATAAAGATTATTATTAAAATGTATATTAAAAAAAATGCTTCGTCAGAGATAACTAAGAACGAGTATAAATAATGACAGGAGTTAGGTGGTAGGATGCAAGAGGGTAGTACTAGTAGTAGTAGTGGTGGTGGTGGTGGTAGTAGTAGTGGTGGTAGTAGCAGTAGTACAACTGAGGTGAGATGTGCTGGGTTAGAGATGGACCTGTCTGCATCATGTTAGAGCGGTCTCCAGAATGGGTAGTATCCAGCTAATTAACAATTTGTATATAATGTAGCTTGGAGACTTTTAATGGAATGTGTTACGTACGACAATAAGGGAAGCCTGTACACACTTTCGTCGTCTTAAATATTCTCCCTTAACGACCATCCTAGCCTCACCGAACTTCATAATGTGTCCAACATTGTCTCCGTGTTAGACACCCCAGTTTTTACGGTCATCATTGGTAGCTGGCGTTCTTGTGCTTCAGGATCCTAATGTCCAGAAATCTTGCTGTTTTCCCTACAGATCCTATCATATACTACACATTGTGTCATGTATACTTCTTGCGTTTCTACACTTACTTTAACAGTAATTGAAGAGCTGATGGATATTTCAAGTTTTTTGCTAAGTATGTTGGGTAGGTTAGTGACAACGTCGCTGACAGAAAAATGTAACAGAGAGACTTTCTAAAGAAAGTGTTTCACACGTTTCCAGCAATCACGTATGACGTGTAAGGGGAAGTGTAGCTACACTTTTCCGTACATACACTCTCACTGTATTATATACGGAACACTGAAAGTTTAATATTTATTTTAGGGATGAATGTTTTTTAATATCATGTATGCATATAAGAATGGAGGAAAAATGTAGCAGTCGTATTGGCACATATTTGGCAGGTGTTATTCAAATTCAACAATTCTGACGCATATATTTATCTAACCTATTTATAATGTAAACGAATATAACACCAATAACAGTAATCTGAACAACGCATAGATTCCTAATGCCTTAAACTGCTAGTTATTCAGGTTATAACCCAAAATTCTAACTGAAATTGAAATCGACAAATCGTTTATCGTGCTAACCTGCCATACCGTACTCAGTTATGTGGATTAAATGTCTGTCAGTAAATGTATTTGAAGCTGTCCTTGGCAGGCTTTGGAAACAGATAGGACAGGCGAGAGTGCATGAGAGGGGATGAAAACAGGGCGGCTGCTTGACCTAGACAAGTCAACCGAGAATGTTTACTGTGTGTCAGGGATGAAAACAGGGCGGCTGCCTGACCTAGACCAGTCAACCGTGAATGTTTACTGCGTGTCAGGGATGAAAACAGAGCGGCTGCCTGACCTAGACCAGCCAACCGTGAATGTTTACTGTGTGTCAGGGATGAAAACAGGGCGGCTGCCTGACCTAGACCAGTCAACCGTGAATGTTTACTGTGTGTCAGGGATGAAAACAGGGCGGCTGCCTGACCTAGACCAGTCAACCGTGAATGTTTACTGTGTGTCAGGGATGAAAACAGAGCGGCTGCCTGACCTAGACCAGCCAACCGTGAATGTTTACTGTGTGTCAGGGATGAAAACAGGGCGGCTGCCTGACCTAGACCAGTCAACCGTGAATGTTTACTGCGTGTCAGGGATGAAAACAGAGCGGCTGCCTGACCTAGAGCAGTCAACCGTAAATGTTTACTGTGTGTCAGGGATGAAAACAGGGCGGCTGCCTGACCTAGACCAGTCAACCGTGAATGTTTACTGCGTGTCAGGGATGAAAACAGGGCGGCTGCCTGACCTAGACCAGTCAACCGTGAATGTTTACTGTGTGTCAGGGATGAAAACAGGGCGGCTGCCTGGCATAGACCAGTCAGCCTTGACTGTTTACTGTGTGTCACTAGTTGTAATCAGAGAATTTACCGCAGTCTGCTAATGCATATTATCAGCTTTAACCACACAGTACATCAGATAAATCTAAACTCATTACTCTTAGGATTTACTTACTTTTGTTCGGAATACTATGAACAACTATTATAATTTCGAAGCAAATTGAGTGAACATTTAACTCGTCGATGGGGGAAGAAGAAAAAGATAGAGACAGAACACGAGTGAAGGTGGGGATGGGAAGACGGAAGATATGTATGACTGAGAGAACAAAAAGGACAATACCGTGACTGGAACAATACTCAATGCTTGCATTATACACTAACAAACATCTCACTGACTTTCAGAATCCCAGTATTTTTATCAAGTATGCTGACATATTTCACAGGCAATGGCTAGAAGTGGGCCTTATCTTTGCTGATAACAGCGTGGCTCAATTAAAAAACTAAACAGTGGTAAGGGATACCTAGTGGACACCTGATTTACACAGACACGATCCCACTACCTAGAAGTTTTCTAATTAATATGACTGTTTCGTCAAGTGTTTTTTTAATCCTTCACCCAAAGCTGTTTTGAGATATCGGTAACACTGAACTCAGGTCACACCTAGCTAGGCTCACTAGCTGGTGCAGGTCACACCTAGCTAGGCTCACTAGCTGGTGCAGGTCACACCTAGCTAGGCTCACTAGCTGGTGCAGGTCACACCTAGCTAGGCTCACTAGCTGGTGCAGGTCACACCTAGCTAGGCTCACTAGCTGGTGCAGGTCACACCTAGCTAGGCTCACTAGCTGGTGCAGGTCACACCTAGCTAGGCTCACTAGCTGGTGCAGGTCACACCTAGCTAGGCTCACTAGCTGGTGCAGGTCACACCTAGCTAGGCTCACTAGCTGGTGCAGGTCACACCTAGCTAGGCTCACTAGCTGGTGCAGGTCACACCTAGCTAGGCTCACTAGCTGGTGCAGGTCACACCTAGCTAGGCTCACTAGCTGGTGCAGGTCACAACTAGCTAGCCTCACCAGCTGGTGCTGCCCACATCTAGAAAGGCTCTCCGGCTGGTGCAGGCCAGACCTAGCTAGACTCACCAGCTGGTGCAGGTCACACTTAGCTAGGCTCACCAGCTGGTGCAAGTCAAACTTAGCTAGGCTCACCAGCTGTAGGCCACACAAAGCTAGGCTCATCAGCAGTGCAGGTCACACCTAGCTACGCTCTCCGGATGGTGCAGACCACACCTAGGTAATCTTGCCAGTTGGCGTAGGTCATACCCAGCTAGGCTCTCCAAATAATGCAGGCCTCCCTTAGCTAGGTCGCCGGCTGGTACAGGCAACGCCTAGCTATGCTCAACAGCTGGTGCAGACCACACTCAGCTATGCTCACAAGATGATGCAGACTATACCTAGCTAGGATCGCCAGGTGGTGCAGCCCACACCGAGCTAGGCTCGCCAGCTGTTGCAGGCAACACCCAGTTAGGCTCTCCATCTGATGCAGGTCACACCTAGTTACTCTCTCCAGCTGGTGTAGGTCACACCTAGCTAGGCTCATCAGCTGGTACTGCCCACATCTAGATAGGCTCTCCAGCTGGCGCAGGCCACACCTAGCTAGACTCGCCAACTGGAGTAGGTCACACCTACCTAGGCTCGAGCGAATGTAGGCTACGCCTATCTAAGCTCTCCTGCTGTTACAGGCCACACCTAGCTAGGCTCACCAGATGGTGCAGACCACACCTAGCTAGGCTCACCAGCTGTTACATGTCACATTTATGCTCTCCAGCTGGTGCAGGTCACACCTAGCTACGCTCACCACCTGGTGCAGGCCACACCTAACTATGCTCACCAGCTGGTGCAGGACATACTTAGCTAGACTTACCAGCTGGTGCAGTACTTGAACTCACTGGCTACACATGCTCTGTACTGGATTTTAAGTCACTGAAGGATTTGTCTACTTAATAAATGTTCTAGCAATTGTCTCTTAAATAAGTGGTCTAGTTGGTGCCTCTTAAATGAATGTTAAGTAAGTTCTAGTAATTGTCTCTAATATTCTAGTTATTGTCTCAAATAAATGTTCTGGTTATGGCGAATATATCTTGCTTATATCCCATGTTTTACCTTATAGAGAGAGAGAGAGAGAGAGAGAGAGAGAGAGAGAGAGTTACGAAAGTTAAAAACTATGAACATCAGTCTTCATACAACTAATGATTATTGTCGTTTACAATTTTTTCATCAAAGCGAAAGATCAATGACAACAATTCCATCGCATACTAAATAGTCAGGTCCATAGCCAAAATATAGCGGACTAATATTCTATACAAATAATCGACTACCCCTCTAGAAGTCATCACCTTCTGTACAATAATAATTGTGTGGGCATATATCTTCAATTAAAATCAAATACTGTGTACTACTTGAAGGTGTTACTTGGAATACTTTCTTCATGTTTAAGTCAGTCTTGACTCGTCTCAATATGGAGTAGCCAGCTGTACATAAGGGAACAGTTGCATTTTAAGGACATGGATGATTGAGGGCTGATCAGGAATTGGAATGACCTGTGAGAAAGAAGGCGTGAAGACAGGATACATACACAGTTTTAAGTGTTGGTTAAACAGGCCAAAGAGGCTATTAAGAAATGAAACTGAAGGGTGGAGGATTAAGGGGTACGACCAGGAGCTATGTCTAGACCCCTGCAGCTACTTACTGGTATGTGCATATAAATACACACACACACACACACACACACACACACTGTAAAATAAAAACAGAGATGAGTCACAGGATTGTTAGAAAATGCTTATTTAGCCTTACATTGGTCAGGAAAGGAACGATTTAAAGAGCCAGTTGGCAGAGGAAAGATCCCTACATAGTTTTAAGAACAGGTATGATTGAGCTCAGGCACCCAGGGCGAGTTGATACTCGAAACCTGCACCCACAAATAGGCATGTGAACTCACACAAACACACTCTCTCTCTTTCCCAGAGATGGTAATTCATACAGTTGTTCGGGAAATACAGTCATTAATCACAGGGGAACAATATGTATCAGTACAGATGATACCATCAGCATCCTCTTCTCTTCCTCCTCCTCTTCGTCTGAAGTTCATCTCTTCTATCTGTGTTATATCTGCCCTATTTCAAATGCCTTATCTCTTAACCTGATATACAACCCTGCCTGATTCCGTGCCCGTTTTAACCACTTTCTCTGCTTCACCCCGCCTCACTGCTCACTATTCTTCATTCCTCGCCTTACCTCACCCCTCACCGTGCCTCAACGCGTCCCCTGCATTACACCTCACCCTCCCTCATCTTGCCTCTCTCCTCGCCCTTCAAACTGCTTCAAGCTTCTCCTCCACTCCTCGCCATCTGTTATCCCACTCACTGTATCTCACATCAACCCCTCTGCTTTTCTCCTCTCCCTTCAAAGTGCATCAACCCCTCATGCACCATCACCCCTAACTTTGCATCACCGCTCACCATGCATTACTTTCAGCTTTGTTGTTAAATGCAAGACCATCCTTCCCTTCTTAACTGTTTTATGACCCGCTTTAGTCATATCTCATTTCAGAATTTCCAGTGTAATCATAGCAAGTTTGTCGTACTGGGGCGAATAGCAAGATACAAACTAATCAATTTAAAACGTTTAATGTCAGTATTCCTAGTTT
>NC_069411.1:60242626-60275126 GCF_026875155.1 Cherax quadricarinatus
TAACGAAGGTTCTTGTCTCTGTCCATTGAGGTCAGCGCAGAGGTACCGACTGACGCAGGTGCTGACATCGCTGCTGACGTTGCAGCTGACGTTGCATCTTAGGAGTGTATTAAAACCATACCCCCGGCCGGGATTGAACCCGCGGTCATAGTCTCAAAACTCCAGCCCGTCGCGTTAGCCACTAGACCAGCTAGCCACAATAAGATTCATCCAACTAGGTATATTTCTACACCATAGGAAAGTTAGCACAGGCACCTCTGTGACCACAAATGCAAGTTTTTACAGACGAATCTCCAGCTAGCATGGCCGTGACGAACTCTAGCTCAAGTCCCTTCACTGCCGTCAACATGACTTAAGAAATCGTTATGACACGATTGCAAATAAACGTTTATTTCCAATCGTGTCATTACGATTTCTTAAGTCAAGTTTAGGAGTGTATTGACCAATGTCATTTTTTACTTTTGCTGACGTTCGTCGGCTATTTGATTCTGACACTGAAAAAGTGATTATATAGAAGTGAAGTGTACCAGCCCATCAACTTACAACAACTTCATTGTTGGTGAGACAGTTAAAAGGATAAAGTTTTAAGAAACTTTATAAAGCTGAAAGTATCTACACATTTCTCAATAGCTGTTAGAGGGGCAGCGTTCTCTGTGTACTCGATACAACAGTTCAACACCTTCATCTTTCATCTCACTGACTGTAGTTGAGAAACGTTGTAACTAGTAATTTTTATTGAATGAGGAATCACTTAACCTGACTGGTTGGTGTGTGTGTGTGTGTGTGTGTGTGTGTGTGTGTGTGTGTGTGTGTGTGTGTGTGTGTGTGTGTGTGTGTGTGTGCTCACCTAGTTGTACTCAGTTGTGGTTGAAAGAGTCGAATCACAGCTCCTGGCCCCGCCTCCTCACTGGCCGCTACTAGGTCACTCTTCCTGCTCCATGAGTTTTATCATACCTCTTCTTGAAGCAATGTATGGATTCTGCCTCCACTACATCACTTCCCAGACTGTTGCACTTCCTGGAAACTCTGTGACTGAAGAAATACTTTTTAACATCCCTGTGATTCATCTGAGTCTTCAACTTCTAACTGTGACCCCTTATTGCTTTGTCGCATCTCTGGAACATCCTGTTTATTCACCTTGTCAATTCCGCTCAGTATTTTATATGTCGTTACCAGGTCCCCCCTATCTCTCCTGTCCTCCAGTGTCGTCAGGTCGATCTCCCTTAACCTCTCCTCGAAGGATATGTCCCTTAGCTCCGGGACCAGTTTTGATGCAAAACCTTCGCACTTTCTCTAATTTCATTACGTGCTTGGCTAAGTGTGGGTTCCAAACTGGTGCTGCATACTCCAATATGGGCATAACGTACACAGTGTACAGGGTTTTGAACGATTCCTTATTAAGATGTCGGAACGCTGTCCTTAGTTTTGCTAGGCGCCCATATGCTGCAGCAGTTATTTGGTTGATGTGTGTCTCAGGAGATGTGTCCTATGTTATACTCACCCCAAAATCTTTTTCCTTGAGTGAGGTTTGTAGTCTCTGGCCCCCTAGACTGTGCTCCCTCTGTGGTCTTCTTTGCCCTTCCCCAATCTTCATGACTTTGCACTTGGTGGTGTTGAACTCCAGGGGCCAATTTCTGGACAAGACATGCAGCCTGTCCACATCCCTTTGTAGTTCTTCCTGGTCTTCGTCCGAATGAATTCTTCTCATCAACTTCACATCATCTGCAAACAGGGACGCTTCTGAGTGTATTCCTTCCGCCATGTCGTTCACATATAACAGAAACAGCACTGGTCCTAGGACTGACCCCTATAGAACCTCGCTTGTCACAGGCGCCCACTTGACACTTCGTCACGTACCATGGCTCGTTGTAGTCGTCCCGACAGAAATTCCCTGATCCATTGCAGTGCCTTCCCTATTATCCCTGCCTGGTCCTCTAGTCTGTGCACTAATCTCTTGCGTGGAACTGTATCAAACGTCTTCTTACAGTTCAATAAAACAATCTGCCAACCTCTCTCTCTCTCTCTCTCCTCTCTCTCTCTCTCTCTCTCTCTCTCTTGTCTTTCTGCTGCCACCTTGTCATAGAACTCCAGTAGGTTTGTGACAGGATTTCTCGTCCCTGAAACCGTGCTGGTTGTCGTTGATAAGCTCATTCGTTTCTAGGTGTTTCATTACTCTTCTCTTAATAATCTTCTCCATGACTTTGCATACTATACATGTCAGTGACAGTGGCCTGTAGTTTAATGCTTCGTGTCTGTCTCCTAATTTGTTAAAAATTGCGAATACATTTGTTGTCTTCCATATCTCAGGTAGTCGCCCTGCTTCGACAGATGTGTTGTAAATTGTTGTTAGTGGTACACATAGCGCCTCTTTTCCCTCAGGACCCATGGAGAGACGTTATCCCGCACCATCGCCTTTGAGGTATCTAGCTCGCTTAGCAGCCTCTTCACTTCTTCCACGGTTGTATGTATTGTGTCCAACATTTGATGTTGTACCCCACCTCTCCTTCTTTCTGGAGTCCCTTCTGTCTCCTCAGTGAACATTTCATTGTTGTGCTCACATACTTCGCGGTCATTTCATGTGATCTCCCTTCCTTCCTTCCTCAGCCTGATTACCTGGTCCTTGACTTTTGCTTTCCCCCTGATGTGGCTGTACAACAACTTCGGGTCAGATTTACCTTTCGCTGTTATGTAATTTTCGTATTGTCGTTGGGCCTCCCTTCTTACCTGTGCATATTCATTTCTGGCTCTACGACTGCTCTCCTTATCCTCATGGGTCTTTTGCCTTCTATACATCTTCCATTCTCTTGCATACTTGGATTTTTCCTGTCTACACCTTTGGGTGAACCAAGGGTTCATCCTGACTTTCTCTGTTTCTGTTCCCCGTCGGTACACACCTCTCCTCAGCTTCCTTGCATATTGTTGTCACATATTCCATCATCTCATTTACTGACTTCCCTGCCAGTTCTGTCCCACTGAACTCCGTGTAGGAAATTCTTTATGCCTGTGTAGTCCCCTCCCTTGTAGTTTGGCTTTATCCATCCTGCCCTTCCTGCTTCCCTCTCCACTTTGTGTTTACCTGGAGTTTACCTGGAGAGAGTTCCGGGGGTCAACGCCCCCGCGGCCCGGTCTATGACCAGGCCTCACCTAATTGAGGTTACAGGGTCGAGACTCAGCTAATGACCCCGCCACTTCACTGATAGCTACTAGGTCCTCTCTCTCCCTGCTCCAGGAGCTTTATCATACCTTGTCTTAAAGTTATGTATGGTTCCTGTCTCCACTACATCACGTGTTAGACTATTCCACTTCCTTACAACTCTATGACTCAAGAAATACTTCATAATATCCCTTTGGCTCATCTGAGTGTTCAGCTTCCAAGTGTGAGCCCTTGATTCTATGTCCCCTCTCTGGAACATCCTGTCTCTGTCCACCTTTTCTATTCCAAGCAGTAATTTGTATGTTGTTATCATGCCTCCGCTGACCCTCCTCTCCCCCAGTGTCATCAGGCCAATATCCTCTAACCTTTCTTCGTAGGACATTCCCCTTAGATCTGGAACTAACCTTGTTGCAATCCTTTGCAGTGTCTAATTTTTTGACGTGCTTGACCAGGTGTGGGTTCCAAACTGGTGCTGCATACTCCAGTATGGGCCTGACGTACACGGTGTACAGTGTCTTGAACGATTCCTTACTAAGGAATCGGAACGCTATTCTTACGTTTGCCAGGCGCCCGTATGCTTCAGCAGTTATCTGGTTGATGTGTGCTTCCGGAGACATGCTCGGTGTTATGATCACCCCAAGATCTTTCTCGATCCCTTCCCCGATCTTCATAACTTTGCATGTGGCGGGGTTAAATTCGAGAAGCCAGTTGTTGGACCACGTGTCCAGTCTGTCTAGATTTCATTGAAGTCCTGCCTGATCCTCATATGATTTAATTCTCATTAATTTCACGTCACATTAATTTCGCATCACATTAATTTCACATCATATGCCTTTTCTAAATCCATAAATGCAACAAGAACATCCTTACCCTTATCTAAATACTGCTCATTCATATGCTACACTGTAAACACTTAATCTAAAACTCCCCCTTCCCCCACCATTCTTAATGCCTCTTGATTCATCTGTGATCCTGCTCTGTGTTTTACTTAAGTCTATCAATAATTCTGCCATATAGCGGTGTTGGTAAAAGGTGAGGGATTGCTCGATAAAGAATGTATAAGAAACTGGCAGTTGCCATAATCGTTATTTTGTGATCACACTTTTCTTTTGAAAGATTCTAAATAGAAGTTGTAAAGGTTGGTAGACGAATTTTGAAAGATCAGGATATTACAAGTGAACATAGAAAGGAGTAATGTGATCATTAACAAAATAAATAAGGTAATTAAAGACTGGATATCAGATTAGAGGGGGGGGGGTTAAAGGTTTTGTGTTCCAGGGGCTTGGTCATCCACCAAGCGAGTGTGAATGTTAGACAGGAATGAATGGCTGCAAGAGTTCTCTTATGATATGACGTGTTGTTAGAGAATGGGCAAGGTAACTGCTGCAACATACGGGCGCCCGGCAAACCTGAGAAAAGGGTTCCGACACCTTAGTAAGGAATCATTCTAGAAACCCACAACTGGTCAAGCACGTCAAGAAATTAGAGAAAGTGAAAAGGTTTGCAACAAAACTTGTCATGGGGCTAAGGGCTATATGCTACGAAGAGGTGTTAAGGCAAATCGACATGATGACACTGGAGGACAGCAGGGATAGGGAAGGACATGATAACGACATATAAAATACTGAGAGGAATTGATAAGGTGGATAGGGACAGGATGTTTCAGAGATGGGACACAGCAACAAAGGGTCACAACAGGAATTTGAAGACTCAGACGAGTCACAGGGATGTTAGGAAGTATTTCTTCAGTGATAGAGTTTTCAGGAAGAGGAATAATCTGAAGAGTGATAGTAGAGGCAGGATCCATTCATAGCTTCAAGAAGAGATACGATAAACCTCACGGAGCAGGAAGTGTGTGATCCAAGTAGCGACCAGCAAAGAGGTGGGGCCAAGAGCTGAGAATCGACCCCTGTAATCACAAATAGGCGAGTACACAGACACAGACACACATACGCACAAACACACACGCACAAACACACAAGCACAAACACACAAGCACAAACACACACACACACACACACACACACATTAATCCACGCCAATCACACGATGCAAACATAGGTGCAGTTTGGGCGACAATTATCCTTTGTAATGATATTTGATATTTACTCTCAAAACAATAGTTTCAAATTCATCATCATGAATATTACTGCTCATCACTGTTGCCTCCTCGACTCTCATCACCGTTAGTCAATGTAATTTGCAGGTATAAACACAAATAATCACCTAACTTCATCAAACCGTCTGGGTATTTTTTTTAATTGTCGATTCAAAATAATTGCCTCTGCATTATGTGGCAGTATATGTTTTCCTAATTAAACGTAGCAACAACAACAAACAAATAACAAAAAGAACAACAAAAATAACTTACGAATAAGACATATGCCTAACAATAACATTTGATATGGAGAGTTTCACTCACGAGAAGCTTTAATAATCCAATATAAAGCAAGGCTGATATATATATATATATATAGTGGGAGTTGTCACAGCTGCTCTTTGCTGATGACACTGTGCTCTTGGGAGATTCTGAAGAGAAGTTGCAGAGATTGGTGGATGAATTTGGTAGGGTGTGCAAAAGAAGAAAATTAAAGGTGAATACAGGAAAGAGTAAGGTTATGAGGATAACAAAAAGATTAGGTGATGAAAGATTGAATATCAGATTGGAGGGAGAGAGTATGGAGGAGGTGAACGTATTCAGATATTTGGGAGTGGACGTGTCAGCGGATGGGTCTATGAAAGATGAGGTGAATCATAGAATTGATGAGGGAAAAAGAGTGAGTGGTGCACTTAGGAGTCTGTGGAGACAGAGAACTTTGTCCTTGGAGGCAAAGAGGGGAATGTATGAGAGTATAGTTTTACCAACGCTCTTATATGGGTGTGAAGCGTGGGTGATGAATGTGCAGCGAGGAGAAGCTGGAGGCAGTGGGGATGTCATGTCTGAGGGCAATGTGTGGTGTGAATATAATGCAGAGAATTCGTAGTTTGGAAGTTAGGAGGAGGTGCGGGATTACCAAAACTGTTGTCCAGAGGGCTGAGGAAGGTTGTTGAGGTGGTTCGGACATGTAGAGAGAATGGAGCGAAATAGAATGACTTCAAGAGTGTATCAGTCTGTAGTGGAAGGAAGGCGGGGTAGGGGTCGGCTAGGAAGGGTTGGAGGGAGGGGTAAAGGAGGTTTTGTGTGCGAGGGGCTTGGACTTCCAGCAGGCATGCGGGGAGCGTGTTTGATAGGAGTGAATGGGGACAAATGTTTTTAATACTTGAGCGTGCTGTTGGAGTGTGAGCAAAGTAACATTTATGAAGGGATTCAGGGAAACGGCAGGCCGGACCTTGAGTCCTGGAGATGGGAAGTACAGTGCCTGCACTCTGAAGGAGGGGTGTTAATGTTGCAGTTTAAAACTGTAGTGTAAAGCACCCTTCTGGCAAGACAGTGATGGAGTGAATGATGGTGAAAGTTTTTCTTTTTCGGGCCACCCTGCCTTGGTGGGAATCGGCTGGTGTGATAATAAAAAAAATAAAATAATATATATATATATATATTATATATATATATATATATATATATAATATATATATTTTATATAGGTAGTAGGTTGGTAGACAGCAAAACCCCCCAGGGAAGTACAAACGTCCTGCCAGATGACTGTGAAACAGAAACCTGTAACTGTTTTGCATGATGGTAGGTTGCTGGTTTCTTTTTCTGTCTCATAAACAAGCTAGTACAGGATATCTTTTACTCCTACTTCATTTGGCACACTTCACAACACGCAATATATATATTACATACATCTAGGTTTTTTTCCTTTTTTTAAATAGCTCTTGCCCTTTTATTTCTTTTATTGTCCATGGGGGAATGGAGAAGAATCTTTTCCCCCGAAGCCATGCGTGTCGCATGAGGCGACAAAATGCCGGGGGCAATGGGCTAGTAACCCCTTTCCTGTAGAATTTTACTAAAAAAGAGAAGAAGAAAAACTTTTTAAAAAACTGGGAGCTTTTAAAAGTCGTGGATGTAGTGGGATGACAAAAACAGATGATTGCTGATGTTATGAATGAAAAGAACTTGGATGTCCTGGCCCTAAGCGAAACAAAGCTGAAGGGGGTAGGGGAGTTTCGGTGGGGGAAATAAATGGATTAAATCTGGAGTATCTGAGAGAGTTAGAGCAAAGGAACGGGTAGCAGTAATGTTGAATAATCAGCTATGGAAGGAGAAAAGAGAATATGAATGTGTAAATTCAAGAATTATGTGGATTAAAGTAAAGGTTGGATGCGAGAAGTGGGTCATAATAAGCATGTATGCACCTGGAGAACAGAGGAATGCAGAGGAGAGAGAGAGATTTTTGGGAGATGTTTAAGTGAATGTATAGGAGCCTTTGAACCAAGTGAGAGAGTAATTGTGGTAGGGGACCTGAATGCTAAAGTAGGAGAAACTTTTAGAGAGGGTGTGGTAGGTAAGTTTGGGGTGACAGGTGTAAATGATAATGGGAGCCCTTTGATTGAACTTTGTATAGAAAGGGGTTTAGTTATAGGTAATACATATATTAAGAAAAAAAGGATAAATAAGTATACAAGATATGATGTAAGGCGAAATGACAGTAGTTTGTTGGATTATGTATTGGTAGATAAAAGACTGTTGAGTAGACTTCAGGATGTACATGTTTATAGAGGGGCCACAGATATATCAGATCACTTTCTAGTTGTAGCTACACAGAGTAAAAGGTAGATGGGATACAAGGAGAATAGAAGCATCAGGGAAGAGAGAGGTGAAGGTTTATAAACTAAAAGAGGAGGCAGTTAGGGTAAGATATAAACAGCTATTGGAGGATAGATGGGCTAATGAGAGCATAGGCAATGGGGTCGAAGAGGTATGGGGTAGGTTTAAAAATGTAGTGTTAGTGTGTTCAGCAGAAGTTTGTGGTTACAGGAAAGTGGGTGCGGGAGGGAAGAGGAGCGATTGGTGGAATGATGTAAAGAGAGTAGTAAGGGAGAAAAAGTTAGAATATGAGAAGTTTTTACAAAGTAGAAGTGATGCAAGGAGGGAAGAGTATAAGGAGAAAAAGAGAGAGGTTAAGAGAGTGGTGAAGCAATGTAAAAAGAGAGCAAATGAGAGAGTGGGTGAGATGTTATCAAGAAATTTTGTTGAAAATAAGAAAAAGTTTTGGAGTGAGATTAACAAGTTAAGAAAGCCTAGAGAACAAATGGATTTGTCAGTTAAAAATAGGAGAGGAGAGCTATTAAATGGAGAGTTAGAGCTATTGGGAAGATGGAGGGAATATTTTGAGGAATTATTAAATGTTGATGAAGATAGGGAAGCTGTGATTTCGTGTATAGGGCAAGGAGGAACAACATCTTGTAGGAGTGAGGAAGAGCCAGTTGTGAGTGTGGGGGAAGTTCGTGAGGCAGTAGGTAAAATGAAAGGGGGTAAGGCAGCCGGGATTGATGGGATAAAGATAGAAATGTTAAAAGCAGGTGGGGATATAGTTTTGGAGTGGTTGGTGCAATTATTTAATAAATGTATGGAAGAGGGTAAGGTACCTAGGGATTGGCAGAGAGCATGCATAGTTCCTTTGTATAAAGGCAAAGGGGATAAAAGAGAGTGCAAAAATTATAGGGGGATAAGTCTGTGGAGTATACCTGGCAAAGTGAATAGTAGAGTTATTATTGAAAGAATTAAGAGTAAGACGGAGAATAGGATAGCAGATGAACGAGGAGGCTTTAGGAAAGGAAGGGGGTGTGTGGACCAGGTGTTTACAGTGAAACATATAAGTGAACAGTATTTAGATAAGGCTAAAGAGGTGTTTGTGGCATTTATGGATTTGGAAAAGGCGTATGACAAGGTGGATAGGGGGGCAATGTGGCAGATGTTGCAGGTGTATGGTGTAGGAGGTAGGTTACTGAAAGCAGTGAAGAGTTTTTACGAGGACAGTGAGGCTCAAGTTAGAGTATGTAGGAAAGAGGGAAATTATTTCCCAGTAAAAGTAGGCCTTAGACAAGGATGTGTGATGTCTCCGTCGTTGTTTAATATATTTATAGATGGGGTTGTAAGAGAAGTAAATGCGAGGGTCTTGGCAAGAGGCTGGAGTTAAAGGATAAAGATCACACATAAAGTGGGAGTTGTCACAGTTGCTCTTTGCTGATGACACTGTGCTCTTGGGAGATTCTGAAGAGAAGTTGCAGAGAATGGTGGATGAATTTGGTAGGGTGTGCAAAAGAAGAAAATTGAAAGTGAATACAGGGAAGAGTAAGGTTATGAGGATAACAAAAAGATTAGGTGATGAAAGATTGGATATCAGATTGGAGGGAGAGAGTATGGAGGAGGTGAATGTATTCAGATATTTGGGAGTGGACGTGTCAGCGGATGGGTCTATGAAAGATGAGGTGAATCATAGAATTGATGAGGGGAAAAGGGTGAGTGGTGCACTTAGGAGTCTGTGGAGACAAAGAACTTTGTCCTTGGAGGCAAAGAGGGGAATGTGTTATAGTTTTACCAACGCTCTTATATGGGTGTGAAGCATGGGTGATGAATGTTGCAGCGAGGAGAAGGCTGGAGGCAGTGGAGATGTCATGTCTGAGAGCAATGTGTGGTGTGAATATAATGCAGAGAATTCGTAGTTTTGAAGTTAGGAGGAGGTGCGGGATTACCAAAACTGTTGTCCAGAGGGCTGAGGAAGGGTTGTTGAGGTGGTTCGGACATGTGGAAAGAATGGAGCGAAACAGAATAACTTCAAGAGTGTATCAGTCTGTAGTGGAAGGAAGGCGGGGTAGGGGTCGGCCTAGGAAAGGTTGGAGGGAAGGGGTAAAGGAGGTTTTGTGTGCGAGGGGCTTGGACTTCCAGTAGGCATGCGTGAGCGTGTTTGATAGGAGTGAATGGAGACAAATGGTTTTTAATACTTGACGTGCTGTTGGAGTGTGAGCAAAGTAACATTTATGAAGGGATTCAGGGAAACCGGCAGGCCGGACTTGAGTCCTTTTAGATGGGAAGTACAGTGCCTGCACTCTGAAGGAGGGGTGTTAATGTTGCAGTTTAAAAACTGTAGTGTAAAGCACCCTTCTGGCAAGACAGTGATGGAGTGAATGATGGTGAAAGTTTTTCTTTTTCGGGCCACCCTGCCTTGGTGGGAATCGGCCAGTGTGATAATAAAAAAAAATATATTATATTTTATATATATATATATATATATATATATATATATATATATATATATATATATATATATATATATGCAATAAGATCACAGTAAACAGGCTATTTTAAAATATGCAAAACAACCACTGTGAAATAGTAGTGAAATTCTAAGCGCTTTCGTGACTACTCACATTGTCATAGTTCCTTGACAATGTTAGTAGTCGCGAAAGCACTTTAAATTTTTCACTACTCTTTCACAGTGGTTGTTTTGCATATATATATATATATATATATATATATATATATATATATATATATATATATATATATATATATATATATATATATATATATATTATATATATATATAATATACCGAAGTAGAAAGATCAGGTATTATCGTCATGTCATTGAGGTTTCGGTCAGGTCACCTGATCGTGGTGTTTACCTTAGGCAGTAAGTCTGACGTTCTAAACCACCGCATTTCTGAATTAAATGCAATGTTTTAAGTTACGCTATAAAATCTACGGTATGAATGGTAATTGGAAATACTTGGGTAGCGGAAAACAGGTTGTGGACAGATAGGAAAAGCGAGGTGGGAAAGTGTCCTGGCCACTTTGGGTGGATTAAATTAAGACATTTTTGTCAAATAGTGACCCGAGTTTTTCTGGAAGCTTCACTTAACTCGGTCTCCTTGACTTTGTTTCTGGCTTTTTCCCCACTTCATGAGATGTCCATGTGAGCTTCAATGTGCTCATGTGTCTTTCATTTCGTTCCTGCAACATGCATTCCAATTCTTTCAGGCTTCTTGCCATTTCTTTAATGAATATTCTATCGTAGCCTCCACGAGGTATGGCAAACTACTTCACCGGAATTGTAGGTGTGATCATAACCTTCTTTCTAATCAGGTCCATAATTGTGGACCATAATTGAAAATTGGGTTGGTCAAATGTTTGTTAGTGGGATGAATTGTAAAGGACCTGCCTAGTATGGGCCAACAGGCCTGCTGCAGTGTTCCTCCTTTCTTATGTTCTTAAGAAATGATGGCGACACTCACCAGTGTAATGGACATGACCTCCATCTTTTATGGCTGCTACAGTGGACGAAATGGATGTTATGTTTCATAGATTTACGATGTATTAGAAGAATTTTTAGGGGATACTAACCAATAACTGGAAAATTCATCTTTTGATAAGTTATAATATTATTATAATAAAAGAGCTAAACCTACAAGGGTCATACAGCGCAGCAGGGCAGGAAAGGATGAAGGGGTATTGGATAACAAGAGGGAGAGGGCATATTTTTAAGTCATGGAGTGCAGTGGGGCAGTGGATAGTGCAGGGGTAGGGGGTAGCATGAGATTGAGGTAGAAAAGGCTGTGAGGAGTGCAAGAGGCATCATCATCATCATCATTAGCTACTGTCAAAAAGTCAACGAGAGAGTCTGGGTTAAAGGAGGGTCCATCAGCATGAAGGGAAGGTAAAGTATGAACAGTAGAGTGGTGACGACCTTGGAGGTAAATTCTGCGTGCTCGTTGATAGTGAGCAGTCCAACAGAATGGGGCTAACAATTCTCACAGAGTGGAACAGGGCGCCTCTATATGAGATACCTGTGAGTAAGACGATTGTGGCCGATGCGAAGACGGGAGTAGTCTACCAACCTCGATGACGATAACAGTGGTTATTGGCAAAGGCATTACGAACATACGTATCTAAACATAGTAAGGGGTCAATGGTACAACGGCCCTTACGAAAGCCATATTGAGTAGTGAAGACACTATTATGTGTCTCTAAATACCATATCAAACGTCTATTTAGCAGATGCTCCATCACCTTGCAAATTGCACCGGTAAGAGCAATTGGACTATAGTGGGAGGCATCATATCCCGTAGTGCCCGGTTAGCCGAAGGGGAGGACAATGGCAGATTTCCACAGCTGGGGAAGAACTCCTTGCGACCAAATAAGATTAAAGAGTGTTGTTCGGTAAGACACATATGCAACAGTTAGGTATCTTTATTTCGAAACGTTTCGCCTACACAGTAGGCTTCTTCAGTCGAGTACAGAAAAGTTGATAGAAGCAGAAGATACTTGAAGACGATGTAATCAGTCCATCACCCTTGAAGTTTTGAGGTGGTCAGTCCCTCAGTCTGGAGAAGAGTATTGTTCCATAGTCTAAAACAACATGGAGAAGAAGTGACAGGATGGAGCCTATATACCGCCAGGAGGTGAGATGTAGGCCACTAGTAGAGGTAAGAATGTTGTCGTTGGAAGGTCAGGTCCCTCTCAAATCCAGCCATTCTCACTAGTAGAAGTTGACAAAGTTGATTTGCTGTCCTCAGCCCTTGAGGACAGCAAGGGCTGACTGATGTAAATGCTGTAGCATGCGAATATGAATGCCGTCAGGCCCAGCTGCCGATAATCGGTAAGCAGAGTGTTTGCCTCCATTTACGGAAGTGTAGAAGACACATTATAAGATTTTTCTCTGATAGAAGATAAGTTTAAGGGCTCTAACTCTCTGGCAAATTTGGAAGAAAGAAACGAGGGGCATAGAGCCGTGAGATATACTGACAAGATGATTACGTTTTTCTCTGGAAACGTGAAGAGGGTTTGCTCTAGCAACATTTGTAACCCGAAGAACAAGAGCGGGATCAGGAGAGTATTTACCACTCAGTTTCCATACTTTTTCCAGTCTTCACTCATAGAGGAAGCCGAAGTGATGGTAGAAACATCATCCCGCCAGCAAGTACGTTTAACATCATGGATGACGTGGCGAGCGACCGCTCTCTTCTGCTTAAAATCAAGGAGTCCCTCTGTGGTTCTACTGTACTGGCACCTGCCCCACACAGCACGTTCCAAACGCACTGCCCAAGCACAAACAGGAGACCATCAAGGCACGAACCTCTGAGAATGCCTGCCCCAAGTTTGGGGTGTAGAATGTGAAGCTGCGGTTATAACTGAGGTCGAGAAGAGGTGTAAAAGCTCATCAATGGAGGAAGAAGAAGGATATTCACTAAAAGCAGCTTGATGCGAGTGAAGGTCCCAATTTGCTCGGTCAAACTGCCAGCGTGGACTACGAGGAGGTGGCGAATTTGAAGGATAAGTAAGTATACTTGAAAAATTATCTCTGTCATGTAAGTCTGGGAGGACAGACCAGGTAAAGTCTAGTGCAGTTTAGGAAGAGCAAACCGAGAGGCCGATGCAAAAGAGAGAATGAGTACGAGGATTAAAATGGGTGGGAGTACCAGTATTTAAAACAAGGGGGAAGAGAAGCGAGAAAAGTCAACAACTGAATGCCATCGGGAGTCACACTGAGACCCCCCTCTCCAACAGGAAATGGTGAGCATTAAAATCGCCAAGTAGCAGAAGGGGTGGCGGTAAGGAAAAAAACAAAAATGCAACATTTGGGATAAACAGTGCCCGAGAAGGAGATACGAAGAACAGATTGTATACCACTTATTCAAGTGGATACGGGCTGTAGTGTAATGCAGCGAGGTATGTACAAAGAGCTGGTGGTATGGAATACCAGTGCGTATAAGTGCACTTTCACTAAAGGTTCCATCGGGAAAAGGATCCGATGAATATAATAAAACAGCCCCAGATGGGATGGACAACAGCGAAGTGTAATTTGGGTTCTTGTAAAAAAACAAACAGTGGAAAACTGGGAAAGCAACTTTTGAAATTAACCCTCCCCCCCCCTCCCATAACCTCTGAGGCCAGGGATATTCTACTGTAAAAAAGCCATGATTTGCAAAGCGAAACATACAAGCTGAAGGTAGAGGAATCTCTGTAGATTCCATACTAGAATGGTTAGAAAAGTTCACATGTGGAGGCAGCAGAAAACTTACATGCAGCGAGGGATTGAGACAAAGTGAAGGAGTTGAGCAGAGGATGAAGAGTGAAGAGTAGAGACTGGAGGTGAAGTGGCGTCCATCAATGGTCTAGTCTCCTCAATATATTCGGAGACAGCTTCAAGTGTTTCAAAGGACAAAGACGGTGTATGTGGGGCGATACTGGAGAGAGGAGGAGGAGGGTGAGTAAAAATCGGGGTGACGATGGAATTTATCAGAGTAGGGGAGGACGAAAGGGTAGAGGGAACTGTAGAAGAAGCTTGGGAGAGGTCAGAAGAGGAAGCAACCAGGGAGGGGGCAGAATAGGAAGAAACTTGGGAGGGGACTGGGAAAGAAGGTACTGTATGAGGAGGATGAACCTCCACACTCGTAGCAGAGCCAGTTAGAGGTGAGGTAGAAGAGAAGGAGGGGTTAAAGGAAATTTAAGCAATGGGGATTTTTTGGACTTCTGAGAAGTAGAGGGGCGATGGGGAGGAGTTGTTGTACGAAGTCTTGTAGACACAGAAACTTGTGAGTGAGAAGAGGAAGAGGCGAAAACAGAATGAGTTGTCGAGGTAAGGACCTCTGAGTCCAGTACAGCAAAAGAATTAGAGACAGTGGTGACTGGAAAGGGTGACCACAGAGGAGGCAGCAGAAGTTGGGAACCGAAAGTTGGGGGGTCGTTTAGCAACTCAAGAATAAGAAATACAGGGAAGTCTTCCTTGGAGGCGTAGATGAGAGACTGCCATAGCACAAGGAAAGCCTTCTGCCTCTTTGAGACAACGGATTTCTCGCTCATTTAAGTAAACTTGGCAACGGCGAGAGTAAGATGGGTAAGCCTCATGACAGTTAAGGCAAGAGGGAGGTAGACTACTTGATGTATTGGTATGGTGGTCGTTGGAACCACAGACTGGGCATTCGGCTATGGACCTGCAATATTTCTCTGGATAACCAAAACACCAGCAATTTATTTACTGTTGTGGTGTAGGGATCATCTTTCGAACTTCTAAATGGTGTCCCACAATATAAACCGAGGACGGAAGCTCAAAGCAATCAAAAGTTAAGCGGGCAACGTTGCAAGGGCATCGTCTCTGCCTGCGGGCAGGGAGGACAAAAGTATCTACTTTGAGGATTGGGAAGTCTTAGAGCTCAAGCTTTTCCAGAATGTCATTATCACATGTCTTGAAACTCTGTTGGACAATAGTATGAGATAGAATGACAGTACCACTACAAGATTTGACAGAATGATACCTTTCAATAGTTACAGGAATAGCATCTATGGTTGTAAGGAGAGAAAGATCGTGAGCTTGAATAGCATTCTGTACTGTGACGATGCATGTACCACTCTTAAGAGCATGCCGGTCTTTTGTGGGCAGAATGAGAAGGAATCTAAGAACTATCATCAGGTAAAGGTCTTGAGTGTTTAGGTGTGGGACCGGAGGCGGTCCAACATGAGATGGGCGGATAATCCGAAAATCGCCGCACCATAGAGGGAGAAGCCGGAAATATGGTCAAAGAAGTGTGGAAGTCAGATATATCAAGGAAGTCAGGCGGAACCCTGGTACCTGGAGCAGGTGACGAAACGGCACCAACAGGAGGTGTAGGGGCCTTCGAAATGTCCCAAGAGTGGTCAAATAATAAGGCAAGGTCGGAACAGGCTGCGATATCAGGAAGGGGCCCGGGAGGAGCAGGTTCATGGATTGGGTGCTCCATGATTATGTCACTTTTCTTTTTGTTTTTTAGAAAAAAAAAGAAAGAAGAAAATAGAAAGAAAAAAAAGAATAAAAAAAATGGGGGAAAAGTGGTGGTATAGCTCCTAGAAGGAATGAAAGGGCCGCAAATACCCCTCCTCGCCCAAGATGCGGCATGGAACCCGTGCCATAAACTACCTTTCATGCCAGTCAACCAGCAATCCGGAATAGCAACCTCACATTCGCCGAGCTACCTCGGTGGACAAAAGAGATGGCGGCCAGACACACACCACTAAGCATACCTCCTTCAGCCACCAGGAATCCGAAAGGCAGGCTCCAGAGATGCACCAGTCACCCAAAAGACACTCAGAGCCATCCCCCGGGAGACCGGAAAGGGATCAGGATATCCCCAGGTGATCCAGATTCCACGGGGAATTAGAACACCGCCAAGGACCTCAACGGAATGGGACAGATAACGTTACTCGTCCCCCTACCTAGGAACTAGAATGCCTGTGGGGAGAATCCCAAAAGCAGCAAACAGGAAGGGAATAGGGAAGGGATGGGGAGGGGAGGAGGAAAGGTAAAGAGGGAATGGGGAGGATGGGATAGGGTAGGGGGGATTGGGTGTAATTAGTTTCGGTCTGAGAAAGGAGACCAAAAGGTCTAATTCCTCAGACCAAGAGCCTCTTCACCACGCCAAGAAGCCTCCCTTAAAGAGGTGATAAGCTAAAAATTTAATGTGCTGTGTTTTCCTCCAAGGAAGTTTTCTGTTTTTGTTTCGATGTGTAAGATATATCATTATTAAGTGAGTAATTGACTTTATTTGGTTATTCTATGTCAAATCAACATGATGTTTTTTAAGTACCCATATCATTATTATTATAATAAAAAAAAGTGCTAAATTAAGTACCCATAGCATCTCTGCGCTCTCACGACCATTGCTAAAAAAATATTTGTACAGTATTTACTTCCTAATCAATGTTATTTAAAGACAAGTTTGAATTGGTTCTCGTTTATACAGGTCCCAGTTTTTTTAAGAAAGTGGAAAAATTGAAATAAAACTTTGCAGGTGATAATTTGCAATTGTCACATCTAACTTGCTTTAACTTTTATTGTTGATAAATTGATAATGCAACTCCTGAAGTGCTTCAAGGTTACTGTACTTGTGTATTTTAGGATACTAGTCAGTTTCAAATGTTTTAACATTTAGTCTGTAAGTGTTCTAATGTACCATATTTGTGGAAGAATTGCAATATATACTTGGGAAATTCTAGAGGGATTAGTACCAAACTTGCACACAAAAATCACTCCTTGTGAAAGCAAAAAACTCGGCAGGAGATGCAACATTCCCTCGATGAAAAGCAGGGGCGCCACGAGTACACTGAGAGACAACACAATAAGTGTCCAGGATCCAAGACTGTTCAACTGCCTCCCAGCATACATAAGGGGGATTACCAATAGACCCCTGGCTGTCTTCAAGAAGGCACTGGACAGGCACCTAAAGTCAGTACCTGGCCAGCCAGGCTGTGGTTCGCACATCAGTTTGCGTGTGGCCAGCAGTAACAGCCTGGTTGATCAAACCCTGATCCACCACGAGGCCTGGTCTCAGACCATTTTTATATCTACTTTATTATCCAATTCCAGTTAATTTCCATAAGTCATCCTTTAATGTGTTTTTCCATTTACCAAATTCCACTTGCCCAACCATATATATATATATATATATATATATATATATATATATATATATATATATATATATATATATATATATATATATATTCACTTTCAGTCCGTTTATCGTTGAATACCATATTTTGGAAGATATACTTTATTAGTTTCTTTCTTATTTACATTTGTCTAGTTCTTTATGCTCTTGTTCAATTATTTATTTATATAATTTTACTGTTTTTTGTTATCATGTTAATTAATATTTCCTCGTTCAGATCCCACTCAGTTATTTACATCATTTGTTTATATTATACTTCTATTTTTTTGTGTGTATTTTACAAATTCAGATTTTTTTTTCTTATATACTTTATTTCCAAACTTATTTCTGTAAGTTCTTTGATATTTTACCCAGTTAATCATATCTATTCTTTTTTATACACTATTTTTGTTAGTTTATGCACGGTTCCTTCATATTTCTACCCGGCTATATACATCTTACGTTTAAAATTCTCAGGCGAGTTTATACGAATGCTCAGTGAAGTATTTTTATCCAGCATTATTATAACATTATTATCTGCTACACTTTCATGCTCACAAATTTTTGGATATATTTTTCATTAAATTTTTAGTATATATCTTTTTACTGTTCATTACATAATTACCTTCCTTTTTTTTGCTCTGCAATTTTCCAATCAAATAACATTTTCAGTTTTTGTCAAAGTGATACAAGTGTTTAAGTGGATAAGGGGAAGAAGCTCCAGAGTAGCGTCATTGAAGCTTGTCTCTAAATACGCCATCAGAGAGCTCGTTGAGCGTGACATGTGTGTAAGAGTTGATGAAACGTTTCGCCTACGTGGTAGGCTTCTTTAGTCAAATACGGAGAACGGATTGAAGACAATAATGAGTATATCAACCTTGTAGAAATAGTTTGTGGTTGTGAGTCCCTCAGCCTGGAGAAGAGTTCAGCGCCATATTCTGGAACAATATTAAGGTCAACCATTAGAATGGAGCCTTAAATACTTTGTCACCTCAACTACCTTCAATCCTTTCTTTGTATTTGACTGAAAAAGTCTAACGCGTAGGCGAAACGTGTCAACATTAATGATACCAAACTATTGCATATTGCATACTCATCAAGTTGTTGGTATTTTATACTGTTTTCAACACTACTGAGCTAGTTACTCTCATTATAGAATGGAATGATGTAACATTGTTGATAAGAACTAAATATCTCACGATGGTATATTCCCTAGTACAATCAAGGATGGCTTTGACTCGCCTTCTAATGAAAAATTTGATTGCAAATGCAGAAAGTCCGCAAATATCATAAATACACCTTATTTGGTACATATATCGTAATGTGAATAGTAATTATTAGGCCACTGTTTTGTTGTGGGTTTACTGAATACTCTTCCAAGCTAACCATGTCGATTCCCTGGGATCTGCAAGGAAGGACGTACAGTAATGGAACGGTTCCATCCATCTCGACTTTTAGAGTAAACTTGGTGGTGGGTTCTACCTCATCGATCTGATAGAAGTGAATGCACGTTTAATCGTTTTTCGTGTATTCCCAAAATATCGTGTATAATACTAGGGATGATGCACTGGAACCCTTCTGTTTAAAAATGCTCAATGTAAATGTTCGACGGACACAATCATGTGTCCTCACTGTGAAAAGAAATATACAGGAGAAACGGGTAGAAATGTGTCTTCTAGGATTAACGAAAACATAAATGCTTACAACAGGGACGATTTCAACAGTGCTCATGTGCGTTGCAAGGACACAGAGGTACATTTGATAAACTTCCCAAAGCACGCATGATAGTCACAGTACCTAGTCTCCTCAGCCATGATTGAATAAAACGCTAAAACCCTTATTGTATCAATAGTCACACAAATTACAGGAAACTTGCTATTGCCGAATCCCTCATACGTGACCACCAAACAAGATTTTCCTTCCCCTGCCACAAGATGCTACAGTAAGATAACATGCCACCAAATCTTGATTCGCAGAGCCTTCCAGACTATACACTCTCGGGGTCTCTTACCTTGTGTACGTTTTACGTTATCTGGGTCCGTGGATCAGAACGTTGCCTATAAACATGGTCATGCATTTTGTGTTCTTTGCACTACTGAATTAGCTTTCATTATCTCATTATCTTTTATTTCTTCATTAATTCGTTATCTATTATCCCTTCATTATTTGATTATTTTTTTTAATCTAGTGTGTATCAATGAAGTCATGATGCATGTTATCAAAATTTAAAATTCCCTAATTGGAAATCATCAAAATATTCTTATTTCGAAGGGTACGTTTATTTTGAAATACAAAAAGTTACACTGAAACCTGGATTCTCCCGCTTCTCAAGAATACACCAGGTTAAAGTTGGAGTATTAGGATATGATTCATATTATTTCTGTGAATTGGAGACTTGGCTTTTTACATTAGCAAGATGTCTTCTTTCGTTCTGGAAAATACATTAACTTCTTGGATTCCTGATAGACTGTTCAAGTTTGTATTAGGTACGTTACGCTATATTGCGTTTTGATTCCTAAGTAGTTGATAAGTAATAAACAGCATCACTCCTCCACCCTCTTGGTGGGTGCAAGCTACAGTATATTAAAATAATTGTATCCGATCCCTAATTTCCTGGTTGTCAAATAACTGTTTAAATTAAACCTGAATTAACTGTGAGCAATAATATCTGGATACTCCGATGACATATGTATATAATTTGTCCAGTTTTTTGATACACTATGAATCCAATAATATAGTTTCATTGTTTTCAACCTGGAGTATTTAGTTTAAATTCCTGTTAGCCCTCGTTAACTGATTAAATATGACCGATTGCCGCCACTCTCTTTTATCCTTTTATCTTTCATGGTTTTTAATCTCCTTTACCGCCGTCAGGACGGTTCTTATACCTTTGAATTTTTAGGGGAAGGGTTCATCTCAAAACCCCCCTTGAAGTATATTACCACCTTCAGTCCTTTCCTCCAGAATCAAGCAATAATCAGTCAGCAAACACTCAGGTACACATTCTACGCGGTGAACGAGGGTAACAGGTGACTCACGAAATCGTTATGACACTATTTGCAAACAAACCATACCCCGGCCGGGATTGAACCCGCGGTCAGAGAGTCTCAAAACTCCAGCCCGTCGCGTTAGCCACTAGACCAGCTAGCCACAATATGGTGTAGAAATATACCTAGTTGGACGAATCTTATTGTGGCTAGCTGGTCTAGTGGCTAACGCGACGGGCTGGAGTTTTGGTTTGGAGGGTAACAGGTTTAGGAACACTTGCCTAATAGGACTCGACTCGGCAAAGATAGAACTTGGGTCGTTAAGGTGTAAGCATAACACACTACGAGCCATCTAAATATAATTTTCAAATCAATTACGTACAATTAGTCTTTATCTCGAACTATTCGCTTGAAAGTCTGTTTCTTTTTGTTTAATCTTAATGCCTTTTTTTAATAAAGTAATTAAAGTTTTCTCGGACTTTATTTCTGTTAAAGGAACATCTTAAATAACTGAATGAGACCTTCAGATATTGCAAAAAACAGTACTATTTGCTGTATGTTCAGCCACTCTCAATTCCTTCATCTTTTTTCTAGTGCTACGATTGTGTGTTGTGCGTCATTCGACTGTTCACATTTGCCTTCTGCTATATCTATTACAATTATTATAATTACTGGTGGATGTCACTCCGCTGTCACTCGCTGTCACCTGTTATATAATCATATATAGAGAGAGATTTGTTGTTACACACGTCTCTGCAGATGAGGCAGAGGAGTCGTATGAGGCTTGTTGATTGTGTAGTCATATTTGTGGTTGTATTATTAACTTGTTCTGCTTGTTTAAGAGACTTGTGTCATGATTATTTCAGTGGGTACATTAAAATAATTCTTTCATATTGTTACCGAGACAAGTAGAGGAAAATTTCGTGTAAATTTATGAGAGTATAAAATCATTAGTTCACCATCCAGGACTTACTGAATTCTTCGTCTATTTTGCATGTTCACTTTGAAAAATCTTTTAGTTAAATCTATTAATATGGTCGATATGGTTTTTCACCTCAGTGGCCTTGGTTAATGCCAGGTACGTAATAGCTTGTCAATATCATTTCTTCCAACATTGAGACAGATAACCTATTACTCAATCTGTGATGTAAACGTCTTTGTTCAAAATTGTAACCTGAGATTTCCTAAGAAGAATATTGTTAATTTTGCTTTTAGCTCCCAACGAAAGCAAAAGGCTCGGCAGATGTAACATTTCCCCAACGAAAAGCAGGGGCGCCATATGTACACTAAGACAACACAATAAGTGTCAGAGGCCCAAGACTGTTCAACTGCCTCCCAGCATACACAAGGAAGATTACCAATAGACTCCTGGCTATCTTCAAGAAGGCGCTGGACAGGCACCTATAGTCAGTACCTTATCAGCCGCCCTGTGGTTCTTACGTCGGTTTACATGCGGTGAGCAGTAGCAGCCTGGTTGATCAGACCCGATCCACCACGAGGCCTGGTCTCAGACCGGGCCGCGGGAGCGTTGACCCCCGAAACCCTCTCATGGTATACGCCAGGTAGCGGTCGCTGTGAGATCGTTCCTCATGCCATCATCCATATTTGATGCTACTTTACTCACAGCAACTGTGTTGCTAGTTTGTAGCCTTCCAATCATCATTGTCCTTAGTCTTGCTCACAAGATGACTGCTACCAACCCTATAGTTCTCCCTCAAAAGCAGTGTCTGTCCTGGTGGTACAGCTGCTAAGGCAGTCATATCTGTTGCACTTGGTGGCGGCTCACTGGCACACCTTCACTCGATTCACTTCGACTCAGTATGGACGGGTAGACGTGATGTAGAAATCAATTTGCTACTGACTTTAGTCAATTAAATTATGTACTAAAATCTTCAATATTTGTTGCAGTGGAGTCAACAAACAGTATAAACTGTGATTCTTGCTCTGAATTTGACCCAGAGTGTTTGTAATATTTAAAACCTCGTGCACAAAGTAATTTTCTATTTTTATTTCCATTTTTCTCCAATCTACAAAGAGCTACTTTCACTTGACTCTTATTTATCAGTTTTGCGGAATCAACCATAACTCTTTTAAGGACAAAGACATCTGTGTGCTTTACTGCACAGTTTAGGGACTTTAATTAACAATGACGTCTCTGCCACTCATGGCGAAACGTGTTCTTTACTAAATGTCATGAACTGTACACATGTGTCCTTTTCCTCAGATTGTGGGCATCACAATATCATTTACAACCAGCAATAATCTCAATAAAATTTGCATGCTCCTTTGAATTCCTAGCATTTTTATCAGATTTATGTAAATGCTGCAGTAAAATATGACGAACATATAACATTTCATCAGTCGTTAGTTTCTAGTCTAATAATAAAATCAATGATGAAGTGCCTAAATAAGTTCTTGCAATTGTATTTCCAGAAGGAGCCAAAGTGTCTAGTTAAATGCCATTACACATTCTGTCTACAAGAGTTGTGTTCCACACGTTTGCACACTATATCTGATGCTGCATTCATATGTGAAGAGATAGACAGAGACAGAGTTGTATTAAGCCAATTAAAACGGTAACATCAGCGCCGGTGGAGCCATCCTACCAGTGACCTGTTGATTCCTGGACGCTTCGAACCCTTGACAACAAGTTTTGTAATTGTCGTCGACGACACAGTTGTTGAGGTTCCAGAGAGAGCAACTTTCCCTCTTTTCTACCCTTCCTTTCTCCTCCTCAAGTCGTCCTTCCGGATCCCACTCACACTTGGTGGTGTACTTGGAAAACAAATTAGTACGTTCATGTTTATACTCCTCCTTTCTAATACCTGCTCCTGAATGGTGAGGTTACAGAAGGTTTAAAATAAGCATGTATTGCTTTGACATGAATCTGAGTCAGTATAACGAACAGGTTTAACAACTATAATTAATGTGCATAGAACTAGATTAGGCCCTTTGAACAAGTGTATCTGGTGGAGAGACTACGTCAAGAGGTGAGTCCGTCAGCAGGGACCCAGGAGCCGGGTGACGTGCACTAGTCGGTTGACGTGCATTGCTCGGGTGAGGTGAATGCGTTGAACCGATTAGGTGTATCGGTTAGGTGAGTGCGTTGGTCAGTTGATGTGCAATGGTCGGCTGAGTGCGTTGGTCAGGTGAGGCTCGTCAATAAGCGGGCTCCTACCAAGAACATCCAGAGTAAAGCCTCTCATGCAATTTCAATCTGACTGTAATGGTCTCCGTCAAGCATTAAACTCCCACACTTCACCAACTTGCTATATAATCCCAGAGCCAGTTTGAGCTTGACCCAGATGTACACACAACCTACCAGAATGTTCTAGTTGCTTGTCTACACACACACACACACACACACACACACACACACACACACACACACACACACACACACACACGCACACAATCAACTAAATAACCGTTGCAGCATATGGGCACCTGGCGATTCTGAAAACAGCATTTCGACATCTAAAGAAGGAGTCATTCACGACACTGTACACTGTGTATGTCAGGCCCATATTGGAGTACGCAGCACCTGTGTGGAACCCACACCTAGTCAAACACTTGAAGAAATTATAGGAAGTGCGAAAGCTTGCAACATGACTAGTCCCGCAGCTAACGGTTATGCATTTCAAGGAGATGTTAAGGGAACTCAACCTGACGAAACCAGAGTCTAGAGGATAGGACGGATAACCGGAACATGATAAACACTTATAAAATACCAAGAGGAATCGACTAAGTGGATAATGCTAAAAGGTTTCAGAGATAGGACACAGGATGTTGGGAAGTATTTCTTCAGTCGTATAGATGTCGGGAACTCGAATATGGAGAGTGATGTAGGGAAAGCAGGTTCCATACAGAGCTTTAAGTAGAGGTATGATAAAGCTCTTAGAGTAGGAAGAGTAACCCAGTAGCGATTGGGTAACACAATATATATATTATCATTATACACACACACATATATATATATATATATATATATATATATATATATATATATATATATAATATATATATATATATATATATATATAAACACTGATCTCTGGCTGAAGGAGACTCGAACCTACGAACCTTAGGACAAGGTACGCAGTGCTTTACCAATCTACCCACACTGGACCAATACCTTGACGTGTAGCATCCGCTACACGTTTGATCCAAGGCAGCCAGCTTTCAGGGAGAAGGCTTACAGCTTTTCATCTCATCCCCTGCATGCATCAGCATGCGTAGGTTCGAGTCTCCTTCAGCCAGAGATCAGTGTTTGCGTATATTTCGCATGCTCTCGCGAATTCCTTGCATTGTTCAAATCTCTAGTAAGGCTGATGCATGCAGGGGATGAGATGAAAAGCTGTAAGCCTTCTCCCTGAAAGCTGGCTGCCTTGGATCAAACGTGTAGCGGATGCTACACGCCAAGGTATTGGTCCAGTGTGGGTAGATTGGTAAAGCACTGCGTACCTTGTCCTAAGGTTCGTAGGTTCGAGTCTCCTTCAGCCAGAGATCAGTGTTTGTGTATATTTCGCATGCTCTCGCGAATTCCTTGCATATATATATATATATATATATATATATATATATATATATATATGTCGTGACGAATATGTAAAACTGGTCAATTAGCAAGAACTCATTTAAAATTAAGTCCTTTCTGAAATTTTCTCTTATACGTTTAAAGATATATTTTTTTCATTAATGTTAACGTAAAAAAAATTAATTTTGCACCAAAAGAATCTTACAAAACTTACCTAACCTTATTATAACAAGAGCAATTTATTTTAGCCTAAACCAACTAAATATATTTTAAATACGTTTACAATAATTTAGTACTAAACAAACTCAATCATATATATTTTTCTCGTCAGGTTCAGAATGATTTTGGCGAAATTATTGCATACACAAATTTTCACTTATCCTATATGGCAAAATGAGCGTTGCTATTTAAGCCACGATCGCAAGTTCTGCATATTCGGCACGACATTATATATATATATATATATATATATATATATATATATATATATATATATATATATATATATATATATATATATATATATATATATATATATACAGTGAAACATATAAGTGAACAGTATTTAAATAAGGCTAAAGAGGTCTTTGTGGCATTTATGGATTTGGAAAAGGCGTATGACAGGGTGGATAGGGGGGCAATGTGGCAGATGTTGCAAGTGTATGGTGTAGGAGGTAGGTTACTGAAAGCAGTGAAGAGTTTTTACGAGGATAGTGAGGTTCAAGTTAGAGTACATAGGAAAGAGGGAAATTATTTCCCAGTAAAAGTAGGCCTTAGACAAGGATGTGTGATGTCACCGTGGTTGTTTAATAAATTTATAGATGGGGTTGTAAGAGAAGTAAATGCGAGGGTCTTGACAAGAGACGTGGAGTTAAAAGATAAAGAATCACACATAAAGTGGGAGTTGTCACAGTTGCTCTTTGCTGATGACACTGTGCTCTAGGGAGATTCTGAAGAGAAGTTGCAGAGATTGGTGGATGAATTTGGTAGGGTGTGCAAAAGAAGAAAATTGAAAGTGAATACAGGAAAGAGTAAGGTTATGAGGATAACAAAAATATTAGGTGATGAAAGATTGGATATCAGATTGGAGGGAGAGTATGGAGGAGGTGAATGTTTCAGATATTTGGGAGTGGACGTGTCAGCGGATGGGTCTATGAAGGATGAGGTGAATCATAGAATTGATGAGGGGAAAAGGGTGAGTGGTGCACTTAGGAGTCTGTGGAGACAAAGAACTTTGTCCTTGGAGGCAAAGAGAGGAATGTATGAGAGTATAGTTTTACCAACACTCTTATATGGGTGTGAAGCATGGGTGATGAATGTTGCAGCGAGGAGAAGGCTGGAGGCAGTGGAGATGTCATGTCTGAGGGCAATGTGTGGTGTGAATATAATGCAGAGAATTCGTAGTTTGGAAGTTAGGAGGAGGTGCGGGATTACCAAAACTGTTGTCCAGAGGGCTGAGGAAGGGTTGTTGAGGTGGTTCGGACATGTAGAGAGAATGGAGCGAAACAGAATGACTTCAAGAGTGTATCAGTCTGTAGTGGAAGGAAGGCGGGGTAGGGGTCGGCCTAGGAAAGGTTGGAGGGAGGGGGTAAAGGAGGTTTTGTGTGCGAGGGGCTTGGACTTCCAGCAGGCATGCGTGAGCGTGTTTGATAGGAGTGAATGGAAACAAATGGTTTTTAATACTTGACGTGCTGTTGGAGTGTGAGCAAAGTAACATTTATGAAGGGGTTCAGGGAAACCGGCAGGCCGGACTTGAGTCTGGAGATGGGAAGTACAGTGCCTGCACTCTGAAGGAGGGGAGTTAATGTTGCAGTTTAAAAATGTAGTGTAAAGCTCCTTCTGGCAGACAGTGATGGAGTGATGATGGTGAAAATTTTTCTTTTTCGGGCCACCCGCCTTGGTGGGAATCGGCCAGTGTGATAATAAAAAAATAAATATAAATATTATATATATAGTAATATATATATTATATTATTTATATTTATATATTATATATATATATATATATATATATATATATATAAAGCTATCCTTTACTTGAATTTGCACCCTTAGGCTGCACCAATCTTTTTATATAATCCAGTATTCCTTCCTTCATAGTTTCAAGATTCATCAAGTTGGATCATTATAGTGTCACAAGTCTACCGCATCCGACTACTTGCTCTCGACACTCCCTTCTCTTTCGTAAACTGGGAGATACACGCTGTTGTTGCTTCACAATACACTTGGACACAGTCCACCACCCTCCTATAGTGCTTTATACTGGATCGTACATCGCTCCATAACTTTTTTATCAATTAGTGTTGTGTATATACGCGTGATTATTCTGGAATTCTCTTAATTAATAAACACAGGAATATCCATATTTTTTGTTTATTGTTCCATGTTTTTCATTACGTTTTTCTTTGTGTAATAATTGTGTGCCTTTAATTGGATATCATTTTCTTGTTATCTTACAGTTATATCTTTCCTTTTCTGTTTATCTCCTGGCAGAGGAATATCTTCTTAGGTTTCCCTGCCAGAAATAATGACGTCAAAAGGCGTAACAACGTATTAGAAATCTAATGAAATTAAGAAGCTGCAAGCAAGACTAGCATAATCCGTGTTTTTTTCCTTTCTATGTGTGTGTGTGTGTGTGTGTGTGTGTGTGTGTGTGTGTGTGTGTGTGTGTGTGTTGTGTGTTGTTGTGTGTGTGTGGTGTGTGTGTGTGTGTGTGATGAATGTGTATATGTGTATATATGTATGTCGTGCAAAATACATAATACTTAGGATTTTGGCTTAAATGGCAACACTCTTCTTACTGTATAAAGCAAGCGAAAATTTGTGTATGTAATAATTTCGCAAAAATCATTAAATTATGGAAAACTTATCTAAAATACATTAATTTTAACGTTACCATAAATAAAAAATCTATCTTTGAACGTGTAAGAGAAAATTTTGGAAAATACTTAATTTCAAATGTATTCTTGCTAACTGACCACTTTTACCTATTTGACACGACATTATATATATATATATATATATATATATATATATATATATATATATATATATATATATATATATATATATATATATATATATATATATATATATATAAATATATATATATATATATATATATATATATATATATATATATATATATATATATATAATATATATATAATATAATATATATATATATAAAATATATATATATATATATATATATATATATATATATATATATATATATATATATATATATATAATGTCGTGCCGAATAGGCAGAACTTGCGATCTTGGCTTAAATAGCAACGTTCATCTTGCCATTTAGGACAAGTGAAAATTTGTGTATGCAATAATTTCGCCAAAATCATTCTGAACCTAACGAAAAAAAATATATTTCACTGTGTTTGTTTAGTATTAAATTACTGTAAACAAATCTAAAATATATTTAGTTGGGTTAGGCTAAAATAAATTGCTCTTGTTATAATAAGGTTAGGTAAGTTTTCTAAGATTCTTTTGGTGCAAAATAATTTTTTTTTGCATTAACATTAATGAAAAATATATACCTTTAAACGTATAAGAGAAAATTTTAGAAAGTACTTAATTTTAAATGAGTTCTTGCTAATTAACCAGTTTTACATATTCGGCACGACATATATATATATATATATATGTGTGTGTATCTTTTATGTAGAATACTCTTGAAACGACCTTAGCATATAGTCTATTTCACGATGGAATCGAGCATCTGCCAAATTTATATTCCGCAAGTGTTACCTTATAGCACATACACCTATAATGTATACATATAACCCATAGAACCTGGATGTCCATAGTAGCAGCCAAAAGGTTCATTAATCATGCACGTAATAAATGGCCAGTGCCTGAATAGTTATGATTTAATTCCACTCCGGTTCAGAGTCGGATCCTGAAACTGCCCTGTGATAGTTTATGCTTGTATTTCATCACGCACTGTGGGATGCTTTCCTCTCCCTACCTCACTGACACACACACACACATACACACACACACACCAGGAGCTTGGAGCCAGGAGCTTGGACTCGACCCTTGCAACCTCAACTAGGTGAGTACACACACTGTGGGATGCTTTCCTCTCCCTACCTCACTGACACACACACACACACAACACACACACACACACACACACACACACACACACACACCTGCAACCTCAACTAGGTGAGTACACACACACACTCACGGTTCAGGGAGAGTGACCAAGTAGCGACCAGTGAAGAGGCGGGGCCAGGAGCTAGGACACGAACCCTGCAACCTCAACTAGGTGAGTACACACACACTTAAGGTGCCCCTGTTTAAGCGGTCACTATCCCCCTCCTTCCCTACCCCTTCACTTCCTCCCCCATCCTATCACTTTCTCTCACTCTCACCCACCCACTACAAGGCCCAACATAATCTCCCATTCTCCACTCTCCATCTCTCTGCCCCTCCCACTCCCTCTTACCAACCATCTTTCCTCCCCCTCAACTCTCACTCCCCCACTCTTTCTCTTTCTAGCACTCGGCCACTCTATCCTCTCCTTCACTCCATCCTCATCCTATCTCTCTCTCTCTCTCTCTCTCTCTCTCTCTCTCTCTCTCTCTCTCTCTCTCTCTCTCTCTCTCTCTCTCTCCATCTATCTTTCCTCTCCCCAGTCTTCTTTCTCGCCCCCTCTCTCTCCCCCTAGCCAATCCCACACTCCCTTTCTCCTCCCTCCTTATACCCTAAATCTCTCCTTGACGCTGACCCCCCCTTCCTTCCCATATCCTTCTCCTCCCTTCCCTACCTCCGTCCCCCTCCCTACAACACCCACCCTCACACAAACACCCACTCCGAAAATAAATAAGCTTCGGTCTGTGATACAATGGGTCAACCATGAACAGGGCCAAGAGCCAAAGGTCTGGTGGACAAATCTGGGAGGCTGGAAGAGCTGGAAGGAGGATGGAGATGGTAGCTGCAGAGCGTAGAAAGTGGGAGCAACATGCCATAGTAGCAGAAGCCAAGATACAGCGCTTAGAAGCGGAGCTGAGAAATCTGAAACAGCCTAAAGTAAAAAATAACAATCCAGACATAACATCAGGAACTTCTACATCAGACACAGAGAAGGGGACTGGAGGGAGCAAGGAAGCTATACTTTATGCAAAGGTCCTGTCAGACCCACACAGAACCAAGACAAAGACAGGGAGCACACTAGGAACAAATGAGAAGTCGGAAAACATTGAAGGAGCTATGATATATGCAGCGACTTGCAGGGGCCAGGAACAGCTGAGCAGGAAAGACAGACCAATGAGCATAGGGGCCTCAGCTAGGGAAGGTATTGAAGGAAGGAACACTCCAAGGGAAGGAACTAAAACACCTCAGAAGACTCAATGGGAGACACAGTAGGAGGAAGAAAGGGAGAGATCAGTTTTTGTCTATCGGCTCCAGGAAGCCGAAGGGAAAACCTATTATAACAGAAAACAGGAGAAAAAAGCGATTGAAGTATCATTATAAGACGCGCTAAACCCATGTGGGCAATTAAGGGCCAGGAGTGATAAATTTAGTTTCCACTTTCCCTATAAATATCGTTGATTTATTTTGTCATGAAAACCTTTCACCCATCATTTCCCAGACAGCAAGTTGGCTGAAGAGAGTAGATGGTGGATGGTGAAAGAACCTTCCACTATGCTATCAGAATCTATGCTACCCAGACACAATTAGATAACCTCGATACAAACTTCGGGGTCTACTGTAATGGTAGCAGCACTTTCAATAATTCTCTCTCTCTCTCTCTCTCTCTCCCTCTCTCTCTCTCTCCCTCTCTCTCTCTCTCTCTCTCTCTCTCCCTCTCTCTGAAGGTAATGACCATCATGTTTCAGTAGGCAGGAGGTCGTGAGTGAGCGTCCTCGCGCCAGTCACTCTGTCCAGAACACACAGTTGCACTTAGTGTATCAGCTTCGCCTGGCTGAGACCTCCACCACTTTGCAAAATACGAGTATAAATATTACTACTACTACAATTATTATTAATTTTATGATATTAAAATATGTATAGAATATAAGACATGTTGACAAAAACCAAATATTCATAGCCGCACTCATTAAATTTCCTGCCTGTGAATAAATGTTACACAAATATATACCCACCAGTTTTAAGTACTACTTATGCCTCTAAGTATATATACATTGTTGCACACAGGTATGCAAAAGTGTGTAAGAATAAATGCGATGTTCAAATGCTGTCACGAACTTAAATATAAATGCGTCTCAAAGACGAACACAAACTTGGACAGCAAACATCCTTTCTTAATTCAGACGTATATACATAAGTAAACATTGTACAGTATCTTCAGATGTTTACCATGTACTCTGCCTGCCTACGTGTACTCGCCTATATATGGTCACAAGAGTCATTCACAGCTCCTGGCCCCGCCTCTTTGCTGGTCGCTACTAGGTCCATTCTTTCCCTTTTCCAAGAGCTTTATCCGATCTCTTCTTAAAGCTATGCATGTATTCTACCTCTACTACTTCACTCTCTAAATTGTGTCACTTCCTGACAACTCTAAAGCTGAAGAAGTACTTCCTGACATCCCTGTGAGTTTTCAAGTCACAGCCGTAGCCTTTTCTTCCTTCAAATCTCTAAAACCATTCTGTCTCTGTTCACCTTGTCAATTCCTCTCAGTATTTTGTACGTCGTCAATATATCATCCTCAGTGCTTCTGTCCTCCAGTATCATCAGACTGAGTTCTATTAACTTTCTTCACAGGATATACACCTTAGCTCAAGGAGCTAGTTTTGTCTCAAACTTTTGGACTTTATCAAATTTTTAGACATGCTTGACCAGTTGTGTGTTCCTTACCGTGCTGCATACTCCAATATAGCCCTGACATATACGGTGTACAGTGTCTTCAATGATTCTTTACTTAGATGTCGAACAGCGGTTGCCAGGCGCCCATATACCGCAGCGGTTATTTTGTTAATGTGTTCCTTAGGGTATGTGCTCGTTATGATGCTCATCCCAAGATCCATTTCCCTGAGTGAGGTTTGCATCCTTTGAACCCGAGCATATACTCGTCTGCGGTCTTCTTTGAACTTCCCCAAACTTCACCTATTTACACTTGTTAGGGTTAAACCAGGAACCAGTTGTTGAATCAGGTTTGCATCCTGTCCAGATCCTTTCCTAGTTCTACCTGATCCTCGTCCGCTTGAATTCTCTGCATTAGTTTCACATAATCTGTAAATAGGGACACCTGTAAATCTACCCCGTACATGATGTCATTCACGTATACAAGAAACAGCATTTACCCTAGGACTGACCCTTGTGGAACCCCGATCGATACATGCGCCCATTCTGACACCTCTCCACGTACCATCATTCGGTGTTTCATTAGTGTCAGGCATTTCCCGATCCACTGCAGTGCTTTTGCTCCTGTTCCTGCTTGCTTTTAACTTTTGTAACAATCGCTTGAGCGATACGGCTCTAAAAG
>NC_069411.1:60280126-60328550 GCF_026875155.1 Cherax quadricarinatus
CTGATCAGGTACTGACTTTAGATGACTGTCCAGCGCCTTGTTGAAGACAGTCAGGGATCTATTTTTAATTCCATTTATGTATACTGGGAGCCAGTTGAAGTCTTGGGCCCCTGACATTTATTGTGTACCGGTCCGGACATAAATTTTATCCCTTGATTTTTGACTGGCTCAGATATGAAAAAAGAGTTTTATTTACTGGAGAGACGATACAGGGACATATCGTGAAGAGTTTCCAAGGGACTGGTTCTTGATTCAGCTGTCTTTATAATTTTGAGAAATGATTTCGTGATTGGGATACCATCTAAGAGAAAATTTGAGGATTTTAGAAAATTGAGGAAGTGTGCACCATCCAAAGAAAACTGTTAGAATATTCAGATTGATTTGGATAGGTTGGCACTGTTGTGGTTGTCGTGGAAAATGAATCTAAACGCTGACAAACGCTAAATAATGCATCTTGCATAAAACATCTCAAACATGAATACGAAATGCTTGGTAGCAAACTTACCGACACAAGAGGACAAAAACCTCAAAGCAATCATAAGCAACGACCTCAAAAGGACTTGAAGATCAAAGGTGTCAGAATGTCAGGGGTCAAAGCTGCAAGCATCAAGTTTTTGGAATTTTGCCTTATTAAATAGGGTAAATACATAATCATTGTTAAACTGAGTAATATCACTAATTAGTTTCAGTCAACAATTCTCAGTTTTTCCTTTATTGTGGACTGAAACTAATTAGTATTTTTATTATAATTATTATTATTTTTATTATTATTATAATCAAAAAATAAGTGCTAAACCTGCAAGGGTCACACAGCGCAGCGCGGGGAAGGGTGCAAGGGTATTGGGTAGCAAGAGGGAGAGGGATGATTATTAGGTCATGGAGTGTAGACGGACAGTGGCTGGAGTAGGGGTAGAGGGTAGCATGACACTGAGGTAGAAAGGGCTGTGAGGAGTGCTAGAGGCATTCTCATCAGTTTGTGCAGTAAATTAGTTGCTGTCACAAAGTCAACGAGAGATCTGGGTTAAAGGAGGGTCCATCAGCAAAAAGGTAAGGTAAAATAAGGGCAGTAGAGCGGTGACGACGTTGGAGGTAAATTCTGCGTGCTCGTTGATAGTGGACAGTCCAACAGAATGTGGCTAACAGAAACTGGAACCTGACAATTCTCACAGAGATACCCGTGAGTAAGAAGATTGTGGCCGATGCAAAAACGGGAGAGAGTAGTCTCCCAACTTCGACACTGATGACAAGAAGACGGCCAGAAACCTATACTTGGTTTAATAGAATGTAGTTTGTAATGGAGTATATCAGACCAGCTTTGTTGGTCTGATCTACTCCATGTACTGCTGACCGCACAGCAGTGTCTGCCTTCCACGTCAACATGACCGGGGACTCAACAAAAAACAAAATCTTCCTGCTTGCTAGAGATAGAGCGTAACCAAAGTTGGATACGAAGAACCAGGGGATGAGGTGTATCAAATTTTCTTATAGCCTGTAAAGCACAAATGGTGACTCAGGCATAGATGCAATACGAGAATGGCGTGCAATTCAGCCATAAAAATGCTAGCCCAGGGTAATAAATGCCCTCGCACGACGCTGTCCGGAAACATTGCTGCGAATCCGACGCCATCAGAAAACTTGGAACCATCTGTGTACACTGTGATGGCATGAGAACGAGATCGGGAGTGGTTAAGAAAAAGAGAGAGAGAAGCCACCGTAGGCAGTTGGATCTCTAAGTGTAGTCCTCAATGGAACGGAATCAGCAAGGCATCCTATTGGGGCAAGCGTTCCACGAGGAAGCGTGCTGGGTCCACTGTTATGGAATGTCTACTTCAACGACCTTCTTCATCTCATCCCAGAATCACATGCATATGCAGACGACTGTACACTGACATTCACTTATCCAAGAGAAGAAATGCCAGCTGCTCTAAGCTACATCAATCACCAGCTGAGAGCTATATCAGCTTGGGGAAATAGATGGCAAGTAACATTTGCACCTGAGAAAACGCAAATGATGATCGTCTCTAGGCACCATGATGGTAATGCTGGTGCAGTAGTAAGGATGAATGGGAGGATGTTGGCACCTGGAGAAGAAGTTGATATCCTTGGGGTGAAATTTGACTCCAAACTAACCATGAAGAACCATGTTGTAAATCTTGCAAACAAGGCAGCCAGGAAGCATACAGCACTTCGCCGTATCTCGCATCTGCTTGACAGTAGGGGTTGCAAGATCCTGTACGAGGCACAAGTACGCTCACACCTTGAGTATGCTCCACTTTCTTGGTTTGCCTGCCCCCCCCCTCTCATCTGCGACTGCTTGACAGAGTAGAGAACAGAGCAAGACGTCTCATCTCTCGCCTGGATCCATCCTGGATAGATCTGTCATTTCAGCAGAGCCTTCAACATAGGAGGGATGTGGGTGGCCTTACTGTTATGTACAAGGCCAATATTGTCAAAATACCACACTTGGATCCACTTCGAGGACAGCGTGAAACAAGCTTTTATGCCACAAGACGGGCAGAAAGCAGCAACTTCACTCTGGCTGTACCCTTCTCCAGAACATCACTCCATCTGAGATCATACATACCCAGGATGACTCGAGTATGGAACACATTCGTACAGCATAATGATGTCAACGAGATAAAGTCAGTTGATCAAATGAAAATGCTGGCCCACAGATGGCTCCAACTTCATCCTGTCCCGTACTTGTATGTCTCATAACAATAAAAATGCTTTCAAATGAGCTGATGTAGGTAACAGCTCTTAGCTTGCCAATAAAGTTAGGAATCCTTAACCTGTAATATAGCTGTCAATAAAGCTAGGGATCCTTAACCTTGTCAAACCCTGTGTAAAAAAAAAAAAAAAGCGAATGTAGGTGAAGAAAAACAGGGGACGACTAACAAATAAAGAACGTCTACTAACATCAGTGACTATCCTATATATGGAAGGATTGCGGAGGTCATGAGAGCGAACATAATAGCGAAGGCAATGATCATCACGGCGATCGGACAAGGATGGAATATTCTCCTCTGCATAGAGACTCAACCCATGAAGAGCGAGAAGCATCGAGGCATAAATGCAATCCCTGGTGATGGCTGGAATTAAGGCTAGAGTTGCAGGAGAGGCTGAGGAATATATCAGGTCGCCATAATTGTGTTTCGATAAAATTAGGGCAGAATGTAGTCTAAGGAGAGTTCGTCGATCAGCCTCCCATGAAAGATGAGCGAGGGTTTTAAGGAGATTCAATCAACTATGACAAGTTGCCTTCATCGAGGTAATGTGAGGTTTGCAGGATAACCTACGGTCAAGCAGAAGGCCGAGACACCTGACAGTATTACTTTCTGGGATACGTGAGCCATAGAGGTACAACGGATGGTCAGATATGACGGAACGTCGAGTGAAAGTAATTTGGTGAGCTTTAGTACTAAAAAAATTTAAACCCATGAGTAGTGGCCCAATTCGAAACACAATCAACCACATGCTTGAGAGATACTGCAATGAGGTGACAGTCAGCGCCTGCACAAGTCATCAACATAGAGAGATGACCCAATATTAGATGGAAGAATAGATGCCAGATCATTTATAGCAAGGAGAAAAGTGTTGTGCTCAGAACACATTCTCGGGGGGGGGGCACCTTCAGCTTGGACAAAGTCCGGGGAAAGCATATTATTAACCTGAACACGGAAAGTCTCTCAGTTAAGAAGTTCTTAAGGAAAAATGGTAGATTGCCTCTGAGGCCGAAGGAGCGGGCTTGGACCAAGATGTTATACCTCAAAGTTCTGTCATATACCTTCTCAAAGTCAAAAATCATGGCGATAATTGAGCGGTTATTGGCTAAGGCATTATGAACACACGCATACAAGCATAGTAAGGGGTCAATGGTAGAACGGCCCTTACGAAAGCCATACTGACTAGTCGAGAGACTTGTGTGTGTCTGAATACCACATCAAACATCTATTTACCAGACGTTCCATCACCTTGCAAACTGCACTGGTAAGAGCAATGGTACGATGCGGAAAGGGAGAACAATGATAGATTTCCACAGCTGGGGAAGAACTCCTTGCGACCAAATAAGATTAAAGAGTCATAAGAGGACAGCAAGGGCTGACTGATGTAAATACTGTAGCATGCAAATATAAATGCCATCAGGCCCAGCTGCCGATGATTGGCAAGCGACAAGTGTTGCTTCCAGTTCCAGAAGTGTAAAAGGCACATTACAAGATTCTTGTCTGATAGAAGAAAAGTTTAAGGGCTCTAATTCTCTGGTAGACTTGGAGGAGAGAAACGAGTGGCATAGATGGAGTCCTTGAGATATAAGGACAAGATGATTACCAGTTTCGGTGCCAACATCAAGGGGATTTGTTACAGCGACACCGGAGCCGGATCGGGAGAGCGTTTACCACTCAGTTTCCGCACTTCTTACGAGACTGTAATCATATAGGAAGCCAAAATAACTGTAGAAACATAATCCCGCCAGCAAGTGTGTTTAGCGCCACAGATGACACGGAAAGCGACGCTCAATTCTGCTTAAAATCAAGGAGTCACTATGGTTCTATTGTACCGGTACCTGCCCCAAGCTGCCCGTTTTATACCCACTGCCCAAGCACAAACAGGAGACCACCAAGATGGGTACCTCCGAGAATGCCTGCCCGAGGTTTGGGGTATAGAATGTGAAACTACGACTAAAACTGAGGTCGAGAAGAGGTGTACAAGCTCATCAATGGAGGACGAAGAAGGATCCTCACTAAAAGCAGCTTGACGCAAGTAAAGGTCCCAATTCGCTCGGTCAAACTGCCAGAGTGGGCTACGAGGAAGTGGTGAATATGGAGAAGTAAAGATGATTGGAAAATGATCGCTGTCATGTATATCGGGGAGGGCAGACCAGGTAAGGTCTAGTGCAGTTGAGGAAAAGCAAATCGAGAGATCGATACAAGAGAGAGAATGAGTACGAGGATCAAAATGGGTGGGGGCACCCGTATTTAAAACATGGAGAGGGGAAAAGCCAGGAAAGCCTCAAACTGGATGCCGCAGAAGCCACAGTGAGACCCCCTTCCCAAGAGGAAATGATTAGCATTAAAATCTCTAAGTAACAGAAGGAGTGGCAGTAAGGAAGAAACTAGAAATGCAGCATCTGGGATATATAATGCCCGACAAGGAGAGAAATACAAAGAATAAATTGTATACCACTTATTCAAGTTGATGCAGGCTGCAGTGTAATGAAGCAGTGAACAAAGAGCTGATGGTATGGAATACCTGTGTGTATAAGTGCACTTTCATTAAAGGTTCCATCGGAAAAAGAATCCAGTGAATATAATAAAACATAGCACGAGATAGGATGGATAACAGCAGAGCGTAATTTGGGTTCTTGTAAACAAACACAAACAGGGGAAAACTTGGAGAGCAACACCTGAAGCTCACCTCGGTTACCTCTGAGGCCTCGGATATTCCACTGTTAATAAGCCATGACTTGCGAAGAGAAGGATACAAAACGTCGGAAGGTACAGGTATCTACGGACTAGAAGGGTTAGAAAAGTCCTCTTGTGAATGCAGCAGATAAAGTTCAAGCAACAAAGAATTGGGACGCTGCGAAGGAAGTAGTTGTGCAGACGGAGAACAGTGAAGAGGAGAAACAGGAGCTGGATCGATGTCCATCAATGGTCTACATTCCTCAATATATTCGGAGATATCTTCAAGTGTTTTAAAGGACAAGGACGTTGTATGTGAGACGGTAATGGAGATGGAAGGAGTAGTGTGAGTAAAGATTGGGGAGACGACGGACTGTACCAAAGCAGGGGAGGACGAAAGAGTAGAGAGAACTGGAGAAGAAGCTTGGGAGGGAGCAAGAGAGGAAGCGATCTGGGAGGGGGCAGAGGAGGAAGAAACGTGGGAGGGGAGAGGGGAGGAAGGTACAATACGAGTAGGATGAACCTACACACTCGTAAAAGAGCCAGTTAGAGGTGAAGAACCAGGTACAGAGACTAGAAAGGAAAAATGTACAGGGAGAAGAAGGGAGGGAGGGGTAAAGGAAATTTTAAGAATAGGGAATTTATATACAGAGAATTTATACACAGCAATTTATGCACTGTTTCGGTGTAGGGATCACCTTTCAAACTTGTAAATGGTGTCCCGCAATATAAACCAAGAACGGAAGCTCACGGCAGTCAAAAGTTAAGCGAGCTAAATTGTAGGGGAATCGTCTCCGCCTGAGGCAGGAAGGACATAAGTGTCTACTTTCAGAACTGGGAGGTCTTGGAGCTCAAGGTGTTCCAGAATGTCATCACCACATGCCTGGAAATTCTGTTGGACAATGATACGAGGTACAATGACAGTACCACTACAAGAATTGAGAGAATGATGATTTTTCAAAAGTTACAGGAATAGCATCTATGGTTGTAAGAAGAGAAAGATCGTGAACTTGGCTAGCATTCTGGACCGTGACGATGCGTGTACCGCTCTTGGGAGCGTAGAAGCGCCTTGCCAATACTATGACCGGAAATATAGAAGTCGGTCACAGAATAACAAACTTTGTCCATTGTGTATTTTGAAACATAGCGTGTAAGGGGAGGGAGTGTCGTGCCAGTCTTTTCTGGACAGAATGAGAAGGAAGCGAAGGAGTATCATCAGCTAATGGTTTTGGGTGTTTAGGTGTGGGACCGGAGTCAGTCCGACGTGGGGCGGTGGGCGATCCGAAATTCTCCTCACCGTAGAGGGAGAAGCCGGAAGCTTGGTCAAAGAAGTGTGGAGATCGGATGTATTAAAGTAGTCAGGCGGAACCCCGGTACCTGGAGCAGGTAACGAAACGGCACCAGCAAAAGGTACAGGGGCATTAGAAATGCCCGAAGAGTGGTCAAATAACGAGGTAGGATTGGAACAAGGTGCGGAAGCAGAAAGGGGCCCGGGGGGAGCTGTTTCATGGATTTAGGACTCCGTGGTTATGTCACTTCTTTCTTTTCGGTTTTAGAAAAAAAAAAAGAAAAAAAAAAGGGGGGGGGAACGTAGAGGGATAGCTCCAAGGAGGAATGAAAGAGCATAAAATCCCCCTCCCTGCCCAAGAGGACCCCATACCTGCAAGTAGTGCAGATGCAGCATGAAACCCGTGCCAAACCCTACCCTTCATGCCAGTAAACTAGCATTACGGGATAGCAACCTCACATCTACCGAGCCACCTCGGTGGGCAGAAGAGCTCAGCCGGATACCCGCCATAAAGCATACCTCCTTCGGCCTCCCCTCTTCCTTCCCCAAATCAGAAAGGTAGCTTCCAGAGACACCCGTCATCCGAAAGACACCCAGAGACACCCTCTGGGAGACGGGAGCGGAACATCCCCAGGTGATCCAGATTCCACGGAAAAACTACACCACGGCCACGGACCACAACGGAATGGGATGGACCACAGTACCCGTCCCCCACCCTAGGAACTAGATTGCCTGTGGGGAGAATCCCAAAGGCCGAAAACAGGAAGGGGATAGGGGAGGGATGGGGAGGAGAGGAGGAAAGGGAAAGGAAGGGACGGGGAGGATGGGATAGGGAATGGGGTATTGGGGGTAATTAGTCCTTATGGAATAAAGCTGTGGTTCCCCAGGATGCGATTCGAATATTTCACATAGCAATTGACTAACTGAATAGCCAATAACCTAACAGGTGAATGCTAGCAATACATCTAATAACATCATTGTGTAATATTTACTCCTGGAAGCCCACCCGAATCCGCTTATTATAGTAAGCCTGCTAAATAGACCTGCCCAGCTATGGGAAAAGGATCTCCCTAATTAAATAGGAAAGTATTATACTAGGACTCACCTGCCAAGACGTGAGTGGCTGCACACCTGGGATTCTGGAGGACGTCTTACATACAGCGAGACTGTGTTACTCCTGGTCTGTACGCTGGTTCCTCGGTATCATACTCAAATCTTACACTTTGAAGCTCGTAAGTACACTCCACTTCACTCTATTTCAAAAGTTTATCACTTAACTGCGTATGATTTAGCACTGCGGTGTGCCCATTTTCTAGAACAATTAGCTGAAGATTGAGGGTTATGTCTAACCGAAATTAGATTAATTCAATTTCCCGCATGTTTGACGTTATCATCGTGCATGAGAACATAAAATGAATCACTTGTTAATGAGCTTGGAGAGAAGCTTACCATTCCAGCTTCTGTATTTGGTGCCACGTCTTCCCATGGCGGGATCCATTAGCTCGCTGATGTTCAAGGAAATTTGAACCTAGTTTACAGACCCTGAGTGTCAAGTACCAGCTACTGCCACGTATTTTATTAAACTGTTTTAACATTTCCAAATACGGTCTTTATATTCCTGAAGATCATTATTATTAATTATTGATCTATGGCCCACTAAACCAGCCTATTCTTGGGTTCTTGATGTTACACTTTATTATTTATGGACGAGCAGCTGGTGAGAGTTGGCATTCGCCGTGACAAACAACATATTAGATTGTTTTTAGTACCATGGAGAAACATCTTGACTTTACTTACACTCGCTTCACTTTTGTATCATCATTTGCCGATGAAACCAAAATAAGCATGAGAATACCATCGGTAGAAGACCGACATATATATATATATATATATATATATATATATATATATATATATATATATATATATATATATATATATATATATATATATATTATATATATATATATATATTAACATACATACATATATATATATATATATATATATACATACATACATACATATATATATATATATATATATTATATATATATATATATATATATATATATATATATATATATATATATATAACAGGGTTTTTCCATTAGTCAGTGGAGAACATGGCGTTCTGATTGTTTAGTCATGGTAAGAATGCACAACTCAAAAGGAACACCGTATACACACAGCCACCAGGCCCCGTGGCCTGGTGGCTGAAGCTCTTGCTTCATACGGCGAGTGTCCGGGTTCGAATCGCGGAGAGGGTAGAGACATTGGGCGCGTTTCTTTACACCGGTTGTTTATGTTCCCCATTAGTAAAATGGGTACCTGGGTGTTAGTCGACTGGTGTGGGTCGCATCCTGGGACAAAACTGACCCAATTTGCCCGAAATACTCTGCATAACAAGCGGCTTTTCATATAATAATGTCATTGATATCAGCTATACCTTGTACATGTACTTGTAGAAATAAAGATTATTATTATTATTATTATTAAAAAGGATAAACAATTAGAAGTAAAGTAAAAATGTCGAATAACATTTCTTTAAAATAACACAATAAGACAAATGTCACGGCAAGTCCTAAAATGATGGGGTGGAAAAAATCAGCTTTCAAAACAAGGGAAGTAGTCTCAGTGGTTACACTTCATATCGCTGGAGTTCTCTCATTTGGAGTATTGGTGTTGACGGCTTCGTTTAGGCCAGGGAAGTATTGGTGTTAACGGCTTCGTTTAGGCCAGGGAAGTATTGGTGTTAACGGCTTCGTTTAGGCCAGGGAAGTATTGGTGTTAACGGCTTCGTTTAGGCCAGGGAAGTATTGGTGTTAACGGCTTCGTTTAGGCCAGGGAAGAAAAAACTGGAACAGAAGCTGAGATCATTTTTGGCCCACATAGGGCCAAAAGAGCATTAGGGGCTCTGGTGGCCTGGTGGTTACCGCTCTCGCTTCACACGGTGAGGGCCTGGGTTCGATTCCCAGCCAGAGTAGAAACATTGGACGTGTTTCTTTCCACCTGTTGTCTATGTTCCCCATCAGTAAAATGGGTACCTGGGTGTTAGTCGACTGGTGTGGGTCGCATCCTGGGACACTGACCTAAGGAGGCCTGGTCACAGACTGGGCCGCGGGGGCGTTGACCCCCGGAACTCTCTCCAGATAAACACTTCAGAGTCCTAAATATGTATTCACTGGAGTGGGAGAGATATTCCTGATAATATACAGCACATGTGGAACGTAACTGAGGGCCTAGTCCCAGATTAGCAAACTGATGTAACAACATATTGGGGAGAGACAGAGAGGTGAAAAATTTAAATTTACTCATTAAAAAGCAGGGGTGCCTTGGGCACAACAAGTGAACATAGTATCAACATTCGTGGTACCAGTCAATGTCAGCACGTTACCAAAAGATATCACAAACACTGCTGGGACAACTATATAGATGTTTTCAAAAGGAATTCGGGCAAGCATTTAAAACAAGTGCCAGATAAATCATAAAGTGGTATGTGGGACAGTGGGGCGCCAGCAGCAACAGCCTGGTTGATCAGGCAAACAGCACCACACCTTAGATCCTCAACGGCAAGGGGCAGACAACGATCTCATTTTCCGGTCTAAGAGCTGAAACTCAACAGGGCTAAAATAACCCCAAATAATTAGGCCCAAACGAGAGTAGGAGAGGGGTAGTAGGTATTTCGATTCTATCCGGCGAAGTAGATAGTCTAATTCCTCGGATCAGAAACTCTTCACAGCGAAGACTGCTTCCCCATGAAGGGACAAAAATTTAAAAATAACGTTAAAACAGCTAATTAATAGCTCCCTAATCAGTGTGACAGTAGCAAGGCCATATTTAGTAATATATATATATATATATATTAATATATATATATATATATATATATATATATATATATATATATATATATATATATATATATGTCGTGCCGAATATGTAAAACTGGTCAATTAGCAAGAACTCATTTAAAATTAAGTCTTTTCTGAAATTTTCTCTTATACGTTTAAAGATATATTTTTTTCATTAATGTTGACGTAAAAATTTATAATTTTGCACCAAAAGAATCTTAAAAAAATTACCTAACCTTATTATAACAAGAACAATTTATTTTAGCCTAACCCAACTAAATATATTTTAGATTTGTTTACAATAACTTAATACTAAACAAACATAGTGAAATATATTTTTTTCGTTAGGTTCAGAATGATTTTGGCGAAATTATTGCATACATAAATTTTCACTTGCCCTATATGGCAAGATGAACGTTGCTATGTAAGCCAAGATCGCAAGTTCTGCCTATTCGGCACGACATATATATATATTATATATATATATATATATATATATATATATATATATATATAATATATATATATATATATATATATAATATATATATATGTCGTGCTCAATCTCTACAAAATTAGAAATATTACTCTAACTCTACCTTATTTCAATAAATATTCAGAACAATATTATGAACATCAGTAATTCCAACTTCAATATAATTCGTCTTCAAAAACAAAGCATAGTCTCCAAAATCGATAAAGAAAACAGTGTTTACTCTGCACCTAACAAACCTAACACATCCCTCAGTAAAACCCATTACATCTCATAATTATATTACGCTAGTCACCAGCAAATTCTTGCAACCTTCTCTGGTCTTCATGGAATAATAGTCAAGTCAAAAGTAATATCATTTTATAATTACCCTATGGAAATACATTCTAAATTTACAAAGGTAAATAGCTTCTATAGAATGCAAATCTGGCAACATAATATATAATATATATATATATATATATATATATATATATATATATATATTAATATATATATATATATATGTATATATATATATATACATATATATATATATATATATATATATGTCGTGCCGAATATGTAAAACTGATCAATTAGCAAGAACTCATTTAAAATTAAGTCCTTTCTAAAAATTTCTCTAATACGTTTAAAGATATATTTTTTTCATTAATGTTAACGTAAAAATTTTTAATTTTGCTCCAAAAGAATCTGAGAAAACTTACCTAACCTTATTATAACAAGAACAATTTATTTTAGACTAACCCAACTAAATATATTTTAAATACGTTTACAATAATTTAATACTAAACAAACACAATGAAATATATTTTTTTCGTTATGTTTAGAATGATTTAGATGAAATTATTGCATACACAAATTTCCACTTGTCCTATATGGCAAGATGAGCGTTGCTATTTAAGCCAAGATCGCAAGTTCTGCCTATTCGGCACGACATATATATATATATATATTTTATTTTATTATTATCACACCGGCCGATTCCCACCAAGGCAGGGTGGCCCGAAAAAGAAAAACTTTCACCATCATTCACTCCATCACTGTCTTGCCAGAAGGGTGCTTTACACTACATAGGTAGTAGGTTGGTAGACAGCAACCACCCAGGGAAGTACTACCGTCCTGCCAGATGACTGTGAAACAAAAACCTGTAATTTTTTTGCTGATGGTAGGATTGCTGGTTTTTTTTTTTCTGTTCATAAACACGTAAGAAAAAACAGGGATATCTTTTGCTACTCCTACTTACACTTTGGTCACACTTCCGACAGCACAAATATATTTTTAATACATACATCTAGGTTTTTCTTTTTTTTTAATAGCTCTTGTTTTTTTTATTTTTCTTTTGTCCATGGGGAATAAAAAGAACTTTCCTCCTTTAACCCCATGCGGTCGTATGAGGCGACTAAAATCCCGGGAGCAATGGGCTAGAAACCCCTTTCTCCTGTAACAATTAAAAAAAAAGAGAAAAGAAAAACTTTATATATAAATATTATATATATATATTATATATATTAATAATATATATATATTATATATATTTATATATAGTTGGTTGGTAGACAGCAACCACCCAGGAAGTCTACCGTCCTTAAAATGACTGTGAACAAAAACCTGTAATGTTTTTGCATGATGGTAGGTTTGCTTTTTTCAAAACACGCTGTAACGGGATATCTTGATCCTCTTGCACTTTTTCAACTTCACGACAGCCATGCATATATATTATATAATTCATCTGGTTTTTCTCCTTTTTTAAATAGCTCTTTTTTTTCTTCTTTTTTCTTCTATTGTCCATAGGGAATAAAAAAGAACCTTTCCCCTAACCATGTTGTCGTATGAGGCACAAAAATCCCGGGAGAAAGGGGCTAGAAACCCCCCTTCTCTGTAGACATTTACTAAAAAAGAGAAAAAGAAAAACTTTTAAAACTGGGATGCTTGAATGTGTGGGAGAGTGGGGAGACAAGAAACAATGATTGCTGATGTTATAATGAAAAGAATTTTGGATGTCCTGGCCCTAAGCGAAACAAAGCTGAAGGGGGGGGGGGAGTTTCGGGGGGGGGAAAAAATGGGCAAAATCGCAGTATCTGAGAGGTTAGAAAAAAAGGAAGGGGGTAGCAGTAATTTAAAGGGATCAGTTATTGAAGGAAAAAAGGAATTTAATGTGTAAATTCAAAAATTTATGTGTTTAAAGAAAAGGTTGGTCAAAAAGGGGGATAATAAGGTGTATGCACCTAGGAAGAGAGGAAGTAGAAGAAAAAAGAGGGATTTTGGGAGTTTTAAATGAATGATAGGAGCCTTTTTAAAACAAGGAGGGTAATTGTTGTAGGGGCCCCGAATGCTAAATTTTTAAAAGGGGTGTGGTAGGAAAGTTTGGGTGCAGGTGTAAATGAAAATGGGAGCCCTTTGATGAAAATTTGTATAGAAAGGGGTTTATTTAAGGTAAACATATTTTAAAAAAAGGGGGGTAAATAGTATACAAGGTATGATGTGGGCCCCAAATGACAGTTTTGTTGGTTTATTATTGGAGATAAAAGATGTTGGTGACTTCTTAGTAATGTTTATAGGGGGCCCACAGATATATCAGACCCTTTTTGTTTGGGTAATGAGAAAAAGGTGAGGGGGATAAAAGGAAAATAGAAAAAAGGGAGAAAGGGGTGAAGGTTTAAAAAATTAAAAAGGGGAAGGCGTTAGGGAAAAATAAAAGCTATTGGAGGATAGATGGGCAATGAGAGCATAGGCAATGGGGTCGAAGGTATTGGGTGGTTTAAAAATGTGTGTTAGAGTGTTCAGCAGACGCTTGTGGTTACAGGAAAGTGGGTCGGGGGGAAGAGGGGCGATTGGGGGAATGATGATGTAAAGAGAGTATAAAGGGGGAAAAAGGTTTGCTATGAAAGTTTTTAAACGTAAATGATGCAAGGGGGAAGAGTTTATGGGAAAAAGAGGAGGTTAAGAGAGTGGTGAAGCAATGTGAAAAAAGTCAAAGAGAGGGGGGTGAGATGTTATCAACAAATTTTTTTGAAATAAGAAAAAGTTTTGGAGGGGAATTAACAAGTTAAGGAAACCTATAGAACAAAAGGGTTTGCAATTAAAAATAGGAGAGGGGAAATTTTAATGGAGAGTTAGAGGGATTTGGGGAAGAGGAGGGGAATATTTTTGAGGATTGTTTAATTTGTGAAGATAGGGAAGCTGTGATTTCGTGTATAGGGCAAGGAGGTATCATCTTGTAGGGTGAGAAGAGCCCGTTGTGGTGTGGGGGGAAATTCGTGAGGCAGAGGTAAAAAAGAAAAAAGGGTAAGGCAACCCGGGGTTGATGGGATAAAGTAGAAGTGAAAAGCAGGTGGGGATATAGTTTTGGAGTGGTTTGGGGCAATTATTTAATAAATGTATGGGAAAAGGGGGAAGGTACCTAGGGATTGGCGGGGGCATCATAATTCCCCTTTTTATAAAAGGGAAAGGGGACAAAAAAGGGATGCAAAAATTATAGGGGGAAAGTTTGTTGTGGGTACCTGTTAAAGTGTATGGTAGAGTTTTATTAAAATAATTAAGAGTAAGACGGAGAATAGGATAGCAGAGAACAAGGAGGCTTGGGAAAAGGTAGGGGGTGTGTGGACGGGTTTACAGTGAAACATAAAGGGAAATAGTTTTTAGAAAGGGCTAAGAGGATTTTTGGGTTTATGGGGTTTGGAAAAGGCGTTACGGGTGGATAGGGGGGCTTTTGGCGATGTTTAGGTTAGGTGTAGGAGGGGTTACTGAAAACAGTGAAGAGTTTTTAAAAAGGATAGTGAGGCTAATTAGAGTTGTAGGAAAGAGGGGAAAATTTTTTCCCCGTAAAAATAGGCCTTGAAAAGGGTGTGGATGTCACCGTGTTTTTTAATTTATTTTGATGGGGGTTGTAAGAGAAAGTAAATGCGGGGTCTTGGCAAGAGGCGGGAATTAAAATAAAGAAACAAACACAAAGTGGGGGGTTGTCACGTTTCTCTTTTTTGGGTGACACTGTGCCTTTTGGGGATTCCGAAAAGAAGTTCAGGATTGGGGGTGAATTTGGTAAGGGTATGCAAAAGAAGAAAATTAAAAGTGAATACAGGAATAGTAGGTTAGAGGAAAAAAAAAAAAGATTAGTGGTTGAAAGATTGGATATCAGATTGGAGGGAGAGGGTTGGGGAGGTGGGAAGTATCAGATATTTGGGAGTGGGGTGTCAGGGTGGGGCAATGAAAGTGGGTGAATCACAGAATGATGAGGGGGGAAAAGGGGAGTGGTGCCTTAGGAGTTGTGGGGACAACGAAAAATTTTTCCTTTGGGGGCAAAGAGGGGGAAGTATTGTTTTTTACCAACGCTCTTATTGGGGGTGAAGCAGAGGATGAATGTTTCAGCGAGGAACCTTTGGAGTGGAGATGTCATGTCTGAGGGCAAGTGTGGGGTGAAAAAGTAAGAATTTGTAGTTTGGAAATTTGGGAAGGGGCGGATTACCAAAAAATTTGTCCAGACGGATGGGAAGGGTTTTTGAGGTGGTTCGGACCGTAAAGAGAAAGGAAAAGAAACAGAATGACTTTAAAAGTTACAGTCTGTAGTGGAAGGAGGGGGGGTAGGGGTCGGGCCCAGGAAAATGTTGGAGGGGGGGGGTAAAAAAGGGGCTCAGTCTCAGTAAACCACAATTTTTCACATGCGCGCTCATGCCACTTCTCGTGGCCTGGTTATACAGAGTTGCCCGTGGATCACAACGACGGTTGTCTTCGTAGGAAAAGGAACGAGTGTTACAGGTCAAGAGGTGAATTTCACGCCAAACTTTACCGACATATTATTTTACACTTATGTTAAATTTATCATTTGAGTTTGTCTCTGTAACCAACACAATTGCATCATGAACGACGAATTTCTTTTAGTCGTGTGTGCTGATTTCTTTGCATTATCTTTGTGTTGCTTCTGCGAAGAAAATCATCTTGATTGGACGATTGTGAAGGCAACAAAACTTAATTATTAATGATTATTATAATTTTCATTACTACGCTGGATCAAATGTATTGTGCTTAAACAATTTAAGTCTCACAAAACAAATAATGATCCATATTTCATATCGGCATCGAAACGAGTTATGGAAGTCAACTTGTCAAATCTCACTACTGAGAAAAAAGATAAATACGAGATGAACAGAGTTAAAATATAGTAATATTCTAAAGTATCCTCTGTATTCCTTCGATCATCCTCAGGTCTTTTTTTTATGAAGAAATTCCTTTCTTCCCCAGAGTAACAATTGAAAATATTTATTATAATTATATAATTTACAGTATTTACTGGAGAACTGCCCCCCCCCCTTTTTCCAGTTGAATCTTATCTTATTAAGTACTTTTGCTGAAAGTTTACCTGAGTCTTCTTAATCTAGCTATACCAGAAATAAAGAAAGGCTTGACTTTGTGAAGCTTTTAACTCCACTACATATATTTGTGTTTTATAGAATATACCTTTGCACATATGTGAATGATTTACGCACTGGAATTATGGATAGGATATCTTAGGAACATGTGTTGGATTTCGTCGATAAAGAGATTATTTACGGGACCGACACATTAGTAGAGGTAATGTAATGATGCATTTAAAAAACTGAAACGCCTTAAAGATCTAAATATTTCCTGTCACTGGAACGAGGAAAAATACTTGATAATATTACCTGAAGTACTTGCGAGCATTATCCCAAATCTGGCACACTGCCATACCAGCATTCTAGAATGAATGATATGAAAAGCAGGAGGCAGCCCATGTAGATATCAGAAACATGGCAAGTAGGACGTGAGAACTCTTCAAAAATTAAACAGGACAAAATTCTTCATCTGGTTCGTCAGATCAATCAAGCTGTGATGGATATGCGGGCCACACTCTGCACTCTTCCAGTTGAAGAACATTGAGACAAAGAGACTGGCCCGGGGGTTATGCAATACAAGGATACGCTTCACTTTACGCTTTGACCGAAAATTATCAGAACCAGAACTTCATCTTGATAGGAAGCTGCCTGTTTACCCGAGCTCACCATCGAGGAAAGAGACAGAGACTTTTCGTTAGAAAGAATTGGGCTGTACACGGGTGAAGAAGTGGTCAACCATTATACCCTTTTATCGGCTTGTCACGACATACGTACTAAACACAGACACGATCTCGGATCTCGATATCTCCACTTGCTAGATCTCAACTTGAATATATCTAGTTTGCGTCTTCAAAATTATCATAGTAGGTCCGGTAATTTACTGAGAGGGTACAGTGATCTGTAAACGGCTTGAACGACACCCAGAAACAAGTATACATGAAGAAAGGTTCAAAACACTGATTTACTAATTTCCTACTAGACAGGAATCAGACGACTACAAAAATCCTTGTTAAATCCTGAGAAAAACAATATTTGAAAGCCACAGACAAAAAGAACTGTGAAAACACTGTCTGTTGTTCCCGTATATCGAGAAAATTAGAATGAAAACTATGATTTAACATCAGAAAACAGTTCTTTAGAGGGTGATAGGAAAAATATATTAAATTTGTGCTTTGTTACAAATGGTGCTATTTACAAAAAAAAATATGCAAGTAGGATTGAAAAAAAAATAAAAAAACTCAATAGCCCCATTGTTGATTGCAGTTTAAATATTATGGTAGGTAATATGAAATGTCTGCAGACTGTCAACATATGTTATAAAACAAATTCTAACAGAATTCTGAAGCTTATTTTCGATACTTTAAAAAAATTAAAGACAGAAAAAAATCTTCGCTTCTATTTAAACCATTTTTGTACTGGAAGTCTTAAAAAAACTATTAACAATTTCATTGCCTACGACCTTGGAAGTGGTTAGAAACAATTGTTAGGAGATGTCAAAAAAACAGCAGCAAGTTTATCAAAACTCGTATGGTAGGGAGAATTGACTTTCCTTCTCTGTGACAATAGCGAGGTTTGAAGCACACTCTAGATGTTGATCGATGATTGATGATGATGATGATGATGATGATGATGATGATGATGATGATGTTGATTGTGATGTGATGATGATGATGATGTGCTGAGGATGATCGTCGACACAACAAAGAGTTTCTATTGTTGTGAATTTCACCAAATTACATTTTATTAGATAATAAATAAAACGTATTTTATTCATTAATTTATTAGCTTGATCATATTAAGAATGTGGAGGATCGAGGCCATAAATCGACGATTTTGAATTGGTTTTAATTAATAGACTTACGAACTATCTGATTGAAATAATCTGTAATTTAAATGTTCCACTTATAAGAGAATTTTATAAACTTCTGAAAAATTTCACAATGTAGCTGAGACAAGAGCTAAGAACATTGACAATAATTGTGTTAGCGGGAGCCTCTCTGTAAACCTTGATGTTAGGTCGCAGTTGAAAAGGCCTCTGCTTATCTTAACATTGTTACAGTTGCTGGTTGTTATGCTTCCTCCCTGGCTTCGGGTATTCCCTTATTGAGCTTTATGACAGGTTGTTAGCTTGTTGAGACTAAAACAGTATGGTACTCTAACGTCAGTGAATTTTTCGCCTCACCAATGAACGGCGTTTTAAAACATTAACACGGCGTTCGAGCCCCCGGATAGTTGCCTCAGTGGTTCGTTATTGATTAAAATACCACTAGTTCGTGGTTAACAATATATACTGCTTGTGGAGGCAAAGTTCGAATGGACGGTTTAGTGGCCGGGGGAGTGGCCCGGGGTAGTGGGCCGCCCAGGGGTATGGCCCGGGGGTAGTGGCCGGGGGTAGTTTGGCCAGGGGGTCAGTGGCCCGGGTGTAGTGGCCCGGGGGTAGTGGCCCGGGGGGTAATGGCCCGGGGGTAGTGGCCGGGGGTAGTGGCCCGGGGGTAGTGGCCCGGGGGTTATGGCCCCGAGGGGTTAGTGGCCGTGGGTAGTGGGCCAGGGGGATGTGGCCCTGCGGGGTTGTGGCCATGGGCGGAAGTGGCCCGGGGGTATGTCGCCCGTCTCTCTGTTGAAACGTGACAACCCGCTCGGACTAGGACTATGCCAGTCGGCACTCAAAACAGGCGGGCATAAGATGCTCTACGTTGTATTGTTTATGGGGTTTATGTATCTACTTTCTAAGTAAGCGACTTTCTCTAAACTTAACTTAAATTATAGTGTAGTTGCTATCTGTTAGTTAGTATGTGAGTGTCCAATATTAGTTTAGGAGTACGAGAGCTACTTCCTAGAATTAAGTCTATACAGAACTGACACCTGTCTTTATGCGTCTCTCTCTCTCCCCAATATTATGCCCCATTTCCCCAGTTGGAGGGTGCTTGTACCGGATTCTGGAAATACCGTCGGTTCTGATAAAATCGGCTTTCATGCGTCAGTGTGTCATACATCGCAGGGGAAGTGTGCTAGAGACAGGAGGAGGTCAACGACATTCTAAAGTACCAGTCTCGCCACAGGCTGTGGCGTGGGTTCTTCAAATTTGCTTTTAAAACAACGGACCCTGTTTTCTCTTGTACCATGGCATTTATCGGTCACTATTGGGATGGGAAACTTTGCCAGTTAAGAAGTTGGCATCATCAGTCTCGAATTACCTTTGCACATTTTCCACAGCGAACATCAGTATTGCAAGTTTTTAAAACATGCCATTGTTTGGAATCATACATCACAAAGTGGTAACAACGAGCAATTTCACCTCACACGGAAGTATATATTTACATGGTCAATGTAGTCAGGGAAGGTGTCTTTACTGAATGATCAAGCAGGGACTGTGTAATCCTCTTTCGTATAGCTACCAACACCTGGGTAATTAAGACACTGGTATTCTTCATCAATATACCCACGTTATTTGTAGCATACAAACCTCCTGCAAAACCCCAAGTTTTCGGTGTCGAAATCTGTACTTATTGGTGAATTTTTTTTTTTTCAGTTTTCAGCATGTCTTTGTTTTAAGGAAGTAAGTAATCTTAAGCGACTTACTAAGAGATTACAATAGCACTTTCTTAACTTGTTTGCGCTCCTAGCCTGACTATCATATACTTTCTTTAATTAAGAAGTGATTCGAGTCGGAAAGCTTAACAGAACCTACGCCTCAATGAGAACGTGTTTTTCATAAATGGTGGTCGAATATCCAACAAGTGCCGGTTAACAGCCTCCACTTTCTCCTGCAAAGTAAGTCGTCAAGTCAGAATTGCTTTTATGATACCATAGATCCCCTTGCCTACAAGGGCATGACCCCTTGGATCCTACAAAAAAAATAATGCATTCATTATTACTCAAATTTCCGTCATGGTGAGCGAAACTCGACAAATTAAAAAAGTCTCACACAAAATGTTAGGAGGCAAACGGATTCCCTAGAACAAAGAAAATCCCAGCATCGGTCGGACAAGATCAAGTTTGGCAGAGGTTAATGAATCTCGGGACACACGCTGCGAACGTATAACCTCAAACCGTCACTGAATATATTTCCGGTAAGAGTTTCTGCCTTTGCGGCGCTCGATTTTTCTATTTTAATTCCACGCGTGGCCATTTGAACTTTTGTGGAAGGCGGCGGATACCCACAAGCGAAATCTCTACAATAGCATCATGTTCGGTAAAGGCTGGGTACGCACTCCACCTCAGCCCTTTCTCAGTTCAGTCTATTGCTGTCCCTTTTAACCTCCTTTCACACATCTCTGCCCGCTGTTATCGTAACCCTATCTACTCATCCTTCTCCCTTTTGCACCACCTGATTGGCCTCGCTTCATTCCTGCCAATAGCAGGTGCTGTATCAGTCCTTGTGGCATCCTTTAGGCTTCTTTTCTGATTATTTAAGCAATACTAATTCGTAAAGGCTGGCAACTCCTGACTTCAATATATTCTAATATTGAATACTACAAAGAACTCCTTTATAAAAAAAAGTGCATTGAATAATTTACTTCTTTTAAGGACAGTGAAAAAGCATGTACTTAAACGCAGAATAACGCATTTAAGTTCAATACAATTGGACAATAAATTATTCTCAAATGGAAATTGATTAGTCACCCATGCTTACAACTGTTCGCTGCTTAGCGCTCACAAAATAACAAATCTACAGTTAATACTCAAACCACAACTTTATTTAACTATTCATCAAGCTTAATTATAAAAGGCTCTGGAAATATCTAGTCTATTCTCCCATATACTCACCAAGAGTATTGTAAATCTGATATGCTTAAAAATAACTTATTAACTACAAGGTGATACTGATGTAAAGTCGAGTGGCTTTTCAAGAGAGCAGCTAAAGATGCCACAAAAATGCATAGGTAACCGTATGATAATAAGAGATTATAGAAGCGGCATTAGCCATAGAAATTTTACCAATACAATGGAGTCAGGAAACTTCTTGCTGTCCCGCAATAGAGCGTTTTTCCTTAGTATACTAGTAATCATTTCAGTACTAGTAGAAATACAAACTGGAAATTAGCCAATTAATATTTTTCTCTTAAAATATATTGAAAGCAATGTATAAAAAAATAGAAAGAGGCAATCGGTTTTAATAATGATTTGTTTTCGCAATAAACAAATATCCTGCTGGAAATAAATCCTGAGTTCCTGAATTTTTAGATGAAAGAAAAAAATCGGGGGATATTTGCAAATAAATTTATATTTTTTAATAAACTGAATTTAAAATGTAGCTAAAATTGCTGTTTAAAATTTAAATACAAAAGTCTAGGCAGCTGTATTTCCCCTTGACCAAAAAAACAAATGCTAGTAAGCTTTGATTTTGTTGTTTGTTTATTTGTTTGCGATATCACAAATCGCAGTTGTTTGTGTAACTGTCTAGAACACTTTGGAAATATTCCAAAAACTACTGACGCGGTCCGCCACCGCTGTCTGCCTCCAGCTGTTGTGATTACCTCCAGCTGTTAGTGTGTTACCTACAGTGTTGTGTCTGTACCTCCAGCAGTTCTTGTGTACATCCAGCTGTTTTAGCTGTACCTCCAGCTGCTTGTCGTGTTGCCTTCATTGTTGTGTGTACATCCAGGTGTTGTGTATCTCCTGTAATCCAGCTGTTGCGTGTTACTTTTCAAAACTGATGTGATGTGTACCTCGCTGTATGTGGTGGTACCGCCAGCGTTGGGGGTGTACCTCAAGCTGGTGTACTCGTACCTCCAGACTGAATAGAGTGTTCCTCACAGCTTGTCTGTGCTTTTGTAACATAAATGTACCTCCAAGATGTTGTGTGTAAACTCCAGCTGTCTTCCGTGTACATCAGCTGTTGTGTGACACCTCCCACTTTTCAGTGTTCTCAGCTGTTGTGTGCACCTCCAGATGTTGCGTGTACCTTCCAGCTGATGCGTGTTCTCAGGCTGTGGGTGAAAGTTCCTCCAGGCTGTTCTGGTTGTACCTCAAGCTGTTGTGTGTACCTCGCTGCTGTTGTGCTGTCCTCCAGCTGTTAGTCGTTGTACCTCCAGCTGTTTTGTAACTCCAGCTCTTTCGTGTACCTCCAGCTGTTGTGCCTTGCCTTGTCACATATGTTGTTATGTACTCCAGCTGTTGCGGATGTGCATACAGCTGTTGGTCTCAACCCAATCCGTGACCTCCAGCTGTTGTTGTTTGTACCTCCAGCTGTTGCGTGTAACTCCAGCTGATGTGTTGTAACTCTGCTGTTGTACATCCAGTTAGAATATCCTACTGCTGTGTGTTTATCAAGCTGTTGTGTGTTACCTCAGCTTTAGTGCGTACCTCAGCTGTTGTATAGTGTACTCGAGCTGTTGTGACATAGCCTCCAAAGGCTCGAACTACCTTGCTGCTTTGGCCTGCCTCCTTGGTGGTTGTGAAAACTCATGACGCCTTTAATCCACGGGACCACACAAATTATATATATTTATATAAATATATTTATTTATAATATATATTATATATATATATTTATATATATTTATATATATATATCTACAGCTAATAACAGGTGATTCACTATATATAACAACCACTCGTGAAAAAATAGCCGAAATGTCCAAGCGTTTTTGTGACTTCCACATCAGAGGAAGGCCATAAAGTGGGCAAGACTACACTCACAATCATGTCCACCACAGCAACGACTTCACCTAAAAGTCTGCCCGCGTGACAGTCACAAGACTCTGATAAAACACACCTGATTCTATTCTAAGCATTAAGTTTTTTACTTGTCTAATGTATAATTTAAAATTTTCAAATTTTATTAATTATAAATGAATCAAAATTTATAATATACACCAAAAGATAATATTCATAATTATTTTCAAATATGTTTTATTTTGAAACAAATTTCTCAAGTGGAATGGTTAAAAACTCTCTTACTATGTAATAAATAGATACATTAGAATCTTGATACAGTTCTATGCATATTTTTGTAGTTTTAATCTTAGGTTGTAGAAATTTTCAGTTTGACCTAATTAAACTTTTTCGCGTATTTACTAGGATTCTTATAGAACATTCGTCAGCATTTTGGGGGAAGTTTTTTATCGAAAAGTTTTTTTACTCTATCAAGATTTTAATACAGCTTTGATATTAAACAGTCTTAAGAAGAGAAGGGCATATCAAACCAATGTACCTAAGTGGAACCCACTCCATCATATGTACTCGGATCCATGGTAAAAATACTACCTCAGCTGGGTAGTGACGTACTCTTGTAAGAAATTGGGGATCCTGTGGGTTAAGAGCGTCATTGTGGTTTTCGACTCACCATGGGTGGCCAAACAACATCGGTTCGAAACTCGGCTAGTCGCTGTGTTGTTATTGAGAAAATACCTCTTGTGTGGTTACTCAATATAGTAAATACTGCTCATTGAGGCGAGCTAAACCAAAGGGGGGGGAATGAAATTAGCTCAGAGGCACCTACTCCACATATGTCCTCGGAATCCGGTAAAACACCTACTCAGTGAGTGGCAAGATTCTGTAGGATGTGGTGGTTCTGTGGGTTAGAGCGTATGGGGTTTCGACTCACAATCGAGGCGGAGCAAAACAACATGGGTTCGGTCCTTGGCTCAGTCGCACGTTGTTATTGATCAATACCACTTGTTTTGCTCTGTGGTTACAATAATATATAGATAATATATATGATATATATATTTATATATATTTATATAATATATATATATAGTATATGTGTGTGATGTGTGTGTGTGTGTTTTGTGATGTGTGTGGTTGGCCGCGCCACCCAACACGTGAGGGGTGTATGCGCGTGTGTTGTGTACTCACCTTAGTTGACGCGTTGCCGGGGTCGAGTCAAAGCGCATAGGCCTCCCGCCTCTTCTATGGGTCGCTACTTAGGTCACTTCTCTGACCGTGAGCTTTATAATACCTCCTGCCTTGAAGCTAGTATGGATTTCTGCCTCATTACTTCGACGTCCCAAACTATTAAACTTCCTGATACTCTGTGGCTGATGTAATACTTCCTACTTCCTGTGATTCATCTGTGTCTTCAACTCCAACTGTGTCTCCTTGTTGCCTTGTGTCCAATCTTGGAACTTCTGTCTTTCTCACCTTGTCAATTCATCTCAGTATTTTGTATGTCGTTATTCATGTCTTACCCACTAGCTCTATGTCATCCAGTGTCGTCAGGTTGATTTCCCTTAACCACTCTCGTAGGAACACTCTTATCTCTGGGACTAGTCTTGTTGCAAACCTGCAACTTTACTCTAGTTTTTACGTGCTTTGCTAGGGGTTGGGTTCAAATCTGGTAGCCGCATACTCCAATATGGGCCTAAACGTACACAGTGTCACAGGGTATGTTGTGTGTGTGTGTTTGTGTTGTGTGTGTGGGTGTGTGTGTGTGTGGGTGTGTGTCGTGTGTGTGTGTGTTGTGTGTGTGCGTGTGAGTGTGTGTGTATTTGCTCTGTGTGTGAGAGTGTGTGTGTGGGTGATCGTGTGAGTGTGTTGTGTGTGTGCCGAGTGGATGCGTGTCGCTGTCATGACCGAATTGCTGAAACTTGCAATTTTGGCTTAATAGCAACGCTTTTTCCTCAGCCGATTAAGACAAGCGAAAAATTTATGTATGCATTATTTCGCAACGAATCATTCTGAATCTAACGACAAAAATAATATACATCATTTTGTTTGTTTATTATTAAATTTTTGCAAAACTTAACTAAAATATCTTTAGTTGTCTTAGGCTAAATTAAATTGCGCTTGTTTTAATAAAGTATAGGTAGGTTTTTATGGTTCGTTTGGTACAAAATTACATCTTCTGGCACTTTATATATATATATATATATATATATATATATATATATATATATATATCATATATATATATATACTATATATATAGATATATATATATTTATATAACATATGTATATGGTATATATATATCTGCCGAAGGAGACTCGAATCTACGAACCTTGGAACAAAGAGTAGCAGTGCTTTACCATACGTACCACATGAGACCAATACCTTGGAGCCAGCTAACGCAAGAACAGGCGAAACATACACTAACCAGTGTTCTCATGGCCCGAAGGGAGTCTCGAACCTACGAGCCTTCAATATTTCGCCTATTTATATTTATATACTCATAGTATATTATATATATATATATTTATATATATTTATATATTTATATATATATTTATATACTTATATATATATATATATATACATTCGTGGCCGAATGGCAGAACTTGCGATCGTGGCTTAAATAGCAATTTCTATCTGCCATATAGGACAAGTGAAAATTTGTGTATGAAATAATTTCGCCAAAATCATTCTGAACCTAACGGAATTAAAATGATATTTGATTGAGTTTGTTTAGTATTAAATTATTGCAAACATATTTAAAATATTTTTAGGTGGGTTAGGCTAAAATAATTGCTTTGTTATAATAAGGTTAGGGTAGTTTTTCTAAGATTCTTTTGGTGCCAAAAAATTATAAATTCTTTATAATTAACATTAATGAAAAAAATAATATTAAAGGGATAAGGAAATTTCAGAAAAGGACTAATTTTAAATGAGTTCTTGCTAATGGACAGTTTTACTATTCGGCACGGCATATATATATATACTTTTCTATATATACTATATATAAATATATATATATATATATTATATTTATTTATATAATATATATAGTATATATATATAAAATATATATATATATATATATGTCGTGCCGATTAGGAAGATCTTGCGATCTGCCCTTAAATAGCAACGCTCATTATTGCCATATAGGACAAGTGAAATTTGTGTATGCAATAATTTGGCCCAATATCATTTATGAACCTAACGAAAATATATATTATCACTGTGTTTGTTTTTTAGTATTAATTATTGTAAAATAAATCTAAAAAATATATTTAGTGGGTTGGCTAAAATAAAATTGTTCGTGTTATTATAAGGTTAGGTTAAGTTTTCTTAAGATTCTTTGGAGCAAAATTAATTTTTTTACAATAACATTGATGGAAACAAAATTTTTTTTTATCTTTTAAAAGTATAAGGAGAATATTTTGGAAAGCACTTAATTGTAACATGAGTTATTGCTAAATTGACCAGTTTTACATATTCGGCACGAGCATTATATAATATTATTTATATATATATATATATATATATTTTATATTATATATATATTATAATATTTATAAATATATATATATATATATATTAATTTCAATGTCAGCGGTGCCACCAGTTTGGACGAACTAATGTTGAAATTAATTTCTTGTGTTGCTAAAATCCTGGAAACTAGCTTGTGAAAGTCTGTAATAACATTTCTGTAACCGTTCAGTATATCGAATGCTGATGAATATGTTAGAAGAAATCTTATGTGCAGCAGGCGTTTTCACACATAATACAAGGTGAGGTATTTATATGTATAGAGTGGAGAATTGGAGTTTGTTTTCAAGGTGTTCAGTCCGTCAGCTTTTTTTTTAGAAGGTAGTTGTCTAACATTTAATACTCGTATTCGACTTTTGTTGTAAACTGTTTTATTCAGTTTTATTCGGTAATTACTAAATTTACTCTGCAGCCTCTACTTGAACGATAGTGATGGAACAACGTGCTGGCATGCACTGCTCTAGTATATAATCACTCACATCCCTCCTTCTCTCGCAATGTTTTTCCCATATTTTTTTGGTCATTTCCAGCAGTTTCTCATTAGTCTATCTTATCATTCCTTGACCCTTTACATACTCAGAAAATTCTTTCTATTGACATATTTGTCCATTCTAGATACCTATTATCTTTCCTTATGTTTCTGCCCATGCTGTCTTCCCTCTCATGTCCTCTATGGTCTCCTTCAGCTTTTTCATTTTTCTCTACAAATTTTAGAGCTCTTTCTTCAGCCGTGTTATCAGTTTACATGTTCTGTACCAAAAAAAAAAAAACCTTTTCCATTCTTTTCTTCTTGCAGGGAAATTAATCTATAATTCAAATTCGTTCCTCAGTTGGCTCTTCAGGCATTTTTATAAAATCCAAATAATGCCAGCCTCTAGCTTCAGGTCATCATTTGTTACTGAACCACTGGTCTGCTGTTTTCTTATGTATACGTTTGATGTTGTGCTTGCACCTCTTCTGTTCAAGTGGACCTCTATATGTTTCTGTGTGAAACCCTCATCTCTTGATTGATCCAACCTTAATTGCTCCTTTTTATACACTAACCTGCTTTCGTGGTGCAAACTCTTCCATCTGTGTGCGCCACCCATGCCTGCCTTCTGTAGGTGCACCAGTGCCTTGATTCTTGTGTATCATGCCTGCTTCTGTGTGCACTAGTGCCTGCTTCAGTGTGACACATACCTGCTCTGTGTATGCCACCCATATCGCTTCTGTGTGCACTCAGGATGCATCAGTGTGGAACAGTGCCTGCGTTCTGTGTGCACCTTTATTTAATGAAGCGTGACCCTCCAGTTCAGTTCGCTTTTATAAACAGTTCATGTATATATGGATGTTTAATGTTCAGCTTTAATCTTAATTATAATTTAGGCACTCTAGAGGAGAGTTTTTTGAAGACCGTCAAATGATAAAAAAAAACAGGGAATCATGCATCCGAAATTCCTCACGTTAATGAACACACATAGTCTAGTACTTTATGAAATACAAAAACAGTATTTGCATTTCAAATAAATAAAAGTCACTTGGGGATCTTCACTAGCAAGCGTGTAGGAAGAATCAAAGTAAATGGGAGTGTGTGATAAAACTTCTCACCAGGACGAAATTGACCAAGTGGGTAGCAGACACGTGTGGGCTATGACATACAAAGAAGAATGATTATAATATGTGGTGTCATGTTGTGAGTGTGTGACGGGGAAATACATATTCTTTTTTTTCTGCTTATTTCTGGAGTTTGGCGGGTTTGTCTGAAATTACAATTTGATTTTTGGAATATATGTTTTGTCTCTAATACTGTCATGTCTGTCTGTCTGTCTGTCTGTATCTCGCTCTCTCTCTCTCTTCTCTATATCTCTTGTAAACATAGGGTTTTACAAGGTTAGGTTAAGGATTCCATACCTTCTATTTTACAACCTAAGAGCCGTTAACCCACTACATGTAGGGAACAGGATAAAGGTGGAGCATGCGTTGGAATACCCTTCTTCATCCGATGCAGCGTTTCATTGGATTAACTTCTTATTTCGTTGATATCATTTTAGTGTAACGAAATGTTTCATACTCGAGTCATCCTGGGAATAAATGATCTCAGGGAAGTTATGTTCTGGAGAAAGTTGCAGGAGTGCAAGTGCTGCTTCCTGCCAGCGGTCTTTGTTGTGTTGAAGCCACTTCTCGCTGTCCTTGGAGTGTAGCTAGTGTGATATTTTGACAATATCTGACCTTGTACGTAACAGTAGACTGTGTGAAGATTCCGCTGGAAATGGACTGATTCTCTTCTTTCTTTTTTTTCAGATTAGCGTTACAAGGAATGGTAAGATTTACTTTTATTTTTAAGAAAACTCACAGATGTTTTTTTTACCTATTTCGCCCCTTCCAGAAGCTTTCCAATAACATTAAAGCGAACCTGCAACTTGGTTTCATTACTGAAATTGACCTTTAAGGTGCTGATTATTTTCCCATACCTCTTCCTCCAGTTTTCGGCTTTTATTTCATTGCTGGAAGATGTCTACGAATAACTTCCCAAACCTACGTGCCGAGCTTTAACCTTCAAATAGTGCATCCTCAAATTCATTAATTGAGTTAAATGATTTCAAGTGGGTAGCGAGCAAATGTGACCTTTTGTTTGTGTCAAAAAATAATGAGAAATTTTTATTAAATGGATTAAGTGAAATATCTGGAGAATATCTCTTCTGATCAGAAATAATTGATTTTGTAACTTAATTTGGATATCCAACGATTAAATCAGCCTTAATATGCATTGTTTAATAGGCTTGCTATGTTATATCATATAGTTATTCTACTATACTTACCTTTCCTTTAAAAAGCGGCCAGTCTTAATTTAATAAACAAATTTGGATTAATTTTTGCAAATGTTAAGTTCCAATTTGCCGTTGGTGGGACATAAACTATAAAATATTTTATGTAATGCTTTTAAGGATAAATTTTCCTGGCTTAATATTCATTTAGCATCTGCCTCTCCTAGATGATTATTGATTGCCTCTAACTTCTAGAGACTTCGAGTCTAATGAGTTTGCCATTTTTGGTGTATATGTAAAATATGTAAATTAGATTTGTCTTGTGTATGTTCAATTTACCATTTTTTGCTGGAAATCCTTGGCCAATAGTTAAATAATGTCACTTGAATGTCTTTCTGATTTTATTTCAGATCTTCAACGATAATATTTAAATTGATATTAAGAATTATGCCGGATTTGTATATACCGCTATGCGGTGCATAAAGGCACTGGGGACTCTGGTTGTCGAATATAGGGATACCTTCTTCGGATCGTGCGTGGACCGAAATACTTCTAGTTACCTTCTTAAAAACTGGTGAATCGTACTAGAGAAACACTATACATGGATTGGGCTTTGTGTAAGTTTCATTTTTTTTTATCTATGATTCCTTTCAGATCTTAAAAATAAAATAGTCAACTGTACTTATCAAGTTATTGCTTCACTTTCTCGGATCCGAAGCAGTTCGAATACGCCTAGATTCCTCTTACTAAAGAAAACATTATTATTATACTCTTCCGTTTTTTTGGGGAAAATTTATTTTGGACATTGAAAATGTCTGTAATCCTACAGAATTATATAACAGATAATAAATGCAAAGGTTTGGTTTAAAAAAAAAACAGTGAGTTATTGAGCGTTCTGTATCTTCTTCATAACCAGCTGTGAATCACTGGCAAATGTTTCACAGTATATCAGTTACTTTAAACCTTTATGGTTTATGAAACTTGCAAAACACTAAACAGGAAAAATTAGCAGCTACTTTTGGGCATTATATTTTTTTATCTGACCTGATTTTATTTCATTCATGTTTTTTAAATGCTATTCCATCTATGTTCCAGACTTAAAAGAGTCCAGGAAGAATTGATCGCGACGAACAAAATGTTTGAGAAAGATAAGGCCAGGATGTGGTTGTGATGTTACCCTTACTTGGTACTGAAGGTAACTTTTAGTGATCGCGAATGTGTTCCATATCAAGTATATTGAATAATATTGACTTTACGCAATACATAAACAGAAAGGTCATCTACAATCTCTTTGGCGCGCTAAAGATTCTGCTGTGAAACCTGACAGATCCAAACAAACTGCTGCATGCCGAGAAATAAGTCGATGTTAGGAAACTCTATCTATCCATAAGTAGTAGATGTAAACTGAGGGCAGGAAATTCAAGAAATTGGTTGGATTGAATACTCTTAGTGAGAGAATATTTGGATTCGTACAGAGTTTTCATAGCTTCTGTTGATTAAGTTGGTTAGCGTGATACTCTTAGAGCGACTTAATTCTTGGCTACCTTTGTTATATCTGATTTACCAAGGTATTTCTTCATAGGTATTTTGGGGAATCAAATGTTCCCACTAGGATCTCATACCAAACAATCCCCAGCTCCTAAGCTAGTCGAATCGATATTTTCTAATTCATCATTAACATCATGCTATCTAGATCAGTATTAATAACCTGCAATCGGTTACACAAGGATGATGTAGTATAGTAAGCAAGAAAATAAGTAAATCTGAATGCTTTTTGGTTCTCGTGATGAGAGACAAGTAGTCTCTGTTCCACATGTGCCTAGTAAACTCTACCCGTAGTATACGCAAAAGAGAGCGCTAGTATACAATTCTGATACTCAGTAACGCATAATTAATTTAAGTATGTGTCAATTAAACATCACGGAAGCATTTGATCAACTGTTATTAACTGTTGATACAAGAACATTTTCTAGATTCGTATTTGTTTCAGTTGATAAAGCAAAGTAATCGAAGCTTCATATTTGGTGAACATGGATCACTTCATCGGAAGGTGTCTAGCAAGAAAATACTCTCGCTCCGTTCCTCTTATCTATAGGAGTTAGGGAATCGCTGTAAGGACTGACCAGTGAGCTAAAATTGGTTCCTGAATGATGGCAAATGGCACGGGACTAAGGGGTCCTTTTTAGAATTTACATAGGCCTAGGACGTGGGGAAGGAATAGTATTCATTTATTATTACAATCCATCCAAATGCGAAATAACCTGAGGGACAAACTTCAAACGTGATTTGACTCAGTGAAGATCCGTAATACCACGTGTCATCAATCATTGCCCCCAAACAAATAGCGTTCATGCTTGGAGCACCTTTGTCTAGAAGTTGATTGCCATCGCACCAATTTTCAAGAAGAAATTCGACAATCTGATCCCCCCCCCCCCCCCCCCCCCCCCCCCCCCCCCCCTGAGGATGGAACAACGCAAAGGCAATCTAGACACCACGTCTACCTGAATCTACTCAGTCTGCCAAGTTTAACATATTTCCTTAGATGTGAACCTATGCTACATGAATTAGAGGTACATGAGCACAGTTATTTACAGCCGGACGTACCCTTACTTGAAAAGATGGACAGTGGGACCAAGCTACACTTCCATACAGAATCGGAAGTATTGGTGTCCGCAAGACATCCAGATTGCACTCCCTACTTCCAAGTCTTTCATGTGTGTCATCCAATGAACTTTTTGTTATCAGAAGCGATTCTCGAGTGGGCTCAGTCTCAGTAAACCACAATTTTTCACATGCGCGCTCATGCCACTTCTCGTGGCCTGGTTATACAGAGTTGCCCGTGGATCACAACGACGGTTGTCTTCGTAGGAAAAGGAACGAGTGTTACAGGTCAAGAGGTGAATTTCACGCCAAACTTTACCGACATATTATTTTACACTTATGTTAAATTTATCATTTGAGTTTGTCTCTGTAACCAACACAATTGCATCATGAACGACGAATTTCTTTTAGTCGTGTGTGCTGATTTCTTTGCATTATCTTTGTGTTGCTTCTGCGAAGAAAATCATCTTGATTGGACGATTGTGAAGGCAACAAAACTTAATTATTAATGATTATTATAATTTTCATTACTACGCTGGATCAAATGTATTGTGCTTAAACAATTTAAGTCTCACAAAACAAATAATGATCCATATTTCATATCGGCATCGAAACGAGTTATGGAAGTCAACTTGTCAAATCTCACTACTGAGAAAAAAGATAAATACGAGATGAACAGAGTTAAAATATAGTAATATTCTAAAGTATCCTCTGTATTCCTTCGATCATCCTCAGGTCTTTTTTTTATGAAGAAATTCCTTTCTTCCCCAGAGTAACAATTGAAAATATTTATTATAATTATATAATTTACAGTATTTACTGGAGAACTGCCCCCCCCCCTTTTTCCAGTTGAATCTTATCTTATTAAGTACTTTTGCTGAAAGTTTACCTGAGTCTTCTTAATCTAGCTATACCAGAAATAAAGAAAGGCTTGACTTTGTGAAGCTTTTAACTCCACTACATATATTTGTGTTTTATAGAATATACCTTTGCACATATGTGAATGATTTACGCACTGGAATTATGGATAGGATATCTTAGGAACATGTGTTGGATTTCGTCGATAAAGAGATTATTTACGGGACCGACACATTAGTAGAGGTAATGTAATGATGCATTTAAAAAACTGAAACGCCTTAAAGATCTAAATATTTCCTGTCACTGGAACGAGGAAAAATACTTGATAATATTACCTGAAGTACTTGCGAGCATTATCCCAAATCTGGCACACTGCCATACCAGCATTCTAGAATGAATGATATGAAAAGCAGGAGGCAGCCCATGTAGATATCAGAAACATGGCAAGTAGGACGTGAGAACTCTTCAAAAATTAAACAGGACAAAATTCTTCATCTGGTTCGTCAGATCAATCAAGCTGTGATGGATATGCGGGCCACACTCTGCACTCTTCCAGTTGAAGAACATTGAGACAAAGAGACTGGCCCGGGGGTTATGCAATACAAGGATACGCTTCACTTTACGCTTTGACCGAAAATTATCAGAACCAGAACTTCATCTTGATAGGAAGCTGCCTGTTTACCCGAGCTCACCATCGAGGAAAGAGACAGAGACTTTTCGTTAGAAAGAATTGGGCTGTACACGGGTGAAGAAGTGGTCAACCATTATACCCTTTTATCGGCTTGTCACGACATACGTACTAAACACAGACACGATCTCGGATCTCGATATCTCCACTTGCTAGATCTCAACTTGAATATATCTAGTTTGCGTCTTCAAAATTATCATAGTAGGTCCGGTAATTTACTGAGAGGGTACAGTGATCTGTAAACGGCTTGAACGACACCCAGAAACAAGTATACATGAAGAAAGGTTCAAAACACTGATTTACTAATTTCCTACTAGACAGGAATCAGACGACTACAAAAATCCTTGTTAAATCCTGAGAAAAACAATATTTGAAAGCCACAGACAAAAAGAACTGTGAAAACACTGTCTGTTGTTCCCGTATATCGAGAAAATTAGAATGAAAACTATGATTTAACATCAGAAAACAGTTCTTTAGAGGGTGATAGGAAAAATATATTAAATTTGTGCTTTGTTACAAATGGTGCTATTTACAAAAAAAAATATGCAAGTAGGATTGAAAAAAAAATAAAAAAACTCAATAGCCCCATTGTTGATTGCAGTTTAAATATTATGGTAGGTAATATGAAATGTCTGCAGACTGTCAACATATGTTATAAAACAAATTCTAACAGAATTCTGAAGCTTATTTTCGATACTTTAAAAAAATTAAAGACAGAAAAAAATCTTCGCTTCTATTTAAACCATTTTTGTACTGGAAGTCTTAAAAAAACTATTAACAATTTCATTGCCTACGACCTTGGAAGTGGTTAGAAACAATTGTTAGGAGATGTCAAAAAAACAGCAGCAAGTTTATCAAAACTCGTATGGTAGGGAGAATTGACTTTCCTTCTCTGTGACAATAGCGAGGTTTGAAGCACACTCTAGATGTTGATCGATGATTGATGATGATGATGATGATGATGATGATGATGATGATGATGATGTTGATTGTGATGTGATGATGATGATGATGTGCTGAGGATGATCGTCGACACAACAAAGAGTTTCTATTGTTGTGAATTTCACCAAATTACATTTTATTAGATAATAAATAAAACGTATTTTATTCATTAATTTATTAGCTTGATCATATTAAGAATGTGGAGGATCGAGGCCATAAATCGACGATTTTGAATTGGTTTTAATTAATAGACTTACGAACTATCTGATTGAAATAATCTGTAATTTAAATGTTCCACTTATAAGAGAATTTTATAAACTTCTGAAAAATTTCACAATGTAGCTGAGACAAGAGCTAAGAACATTGACAATAATTGTGTTAGCGGGAGCCTCTCTGTAAACCTTGATGTTAGGTCGCAGTTGAAAAGGCCTCTGCTTATCTTAACATTGTTACAGTTGCTGGTTGTTATGCTTCCTCCCTGGCTTCGGGTATTCCCTTATTGAGCTTTATGACAGGTTGTTAGCTTGTTGAGACTAAAACAGTATGGTACTCTAACGTCAGTGAATTTTTCGCCTCACCAATGAACGGCGTTTTAAAACATTAACACGGCGTTCGAGCCCCCGGATAGTTGCCTCAGTGGTTCGTTATTGATTAAAATACCACTAGTTCGTGGTTAACAATATATACTGCTTGTGGAGGCAAAGTTCGAATGGACGGTTTAGTGGCCGGGGGAGTGGCCCGGGGTAGTGGGCCGCCCAGGGGTATGGCCCGGGGGTAGTGGCCGGGGGTAGTTTGGCCAGGGGGTCAGTGGCCCGGGTGTAGTGGCCCGGGGGTAGTGGCCCGGGGGGTAATGGCCCGGGGGTAGTGGCCGGGGGTAGTGGCCCGGGGGTAGTGGCCCGGGGGTTATGGCCCCGAGGGGTTAGTGGCCGTGGGTAGTGGGCCAGGGGGATGTGGCCCTGCGGGGTTGTGGCCATGGGCGGAAGTGGCCCGGGGGTATGTCGCCCGTCTCTCTGTTGAAACGTGACAACCCGCTCGGACTAGGACTATGCCAGTCGGCACTCAAAACAGGCGGGCATAAGATGCTCTACGTTGTATTGTTTATGGGGTTTATGTATCTACTTTCTAAGTAAGCGACTTTCTCTAAACTTAACTTAAATTATAGTGTAGTTGCTATCTGTTAGTTAGTATGTGAGTGTCCAATATTAGTTTAGGAGTACGAGAGCTACTTCCTAGAATTAAGTCTATACAGAACTGACACCTGTCTTTATGCGTCTCTCTCTCTCCCCAATATTATGCCCCATTTCCCCAGTTGGAGGGTGCTTGTACCGGATTCTGGAAATACCGTCGGTTCTGATAAAATCGGCTTTCATGCGTCAGTGTGTCATACATCGCAGGGGAAGTGTGCTAGAGACAGGAGGAGGTCAACGACATTCTAAAGTACCAGTCTCGCCACAGGCTGTGGCGTGGGTTCTTCAAATTTGCTTTTAAAACAACGGACCCTGTTTTCTCTTGTACCATGGCATTTATCGGTCACTATTGGGATGGGAAACTTTGCCAGTTAAGAAGTTGGCATCATCAGTCTCGAATTACCTTTGCACATTTTCCACAGCGAACATCAGTATTGCAAGTTTTTAAAACATGCCATTGTTTGGAATCATACATCACAAAGTGGTAACAACGAGCAATTTCACCTCACACGGAAGTATATATTTACATGGTCAATGTAGTCAGGGAAGGTGTCTTTACTGAATGATCAAGCAGGGACTGTGTAATCCTCTTTCGTATAGCTACCAACACCTGGGTAATTAAGACACTGGTATTCTTCATCAATATACCCACGTTATTTGTAGCATACAAACCTCCTGCAAAACCCCAAGTTTTCGGTGTCGAAATCTGTACTTATTGGTGAATTTTTTTTTTTTCAGTTTTCAGCATGTCTTTGTTTTAAGGAAGTAAGTAATCTTAAGCGACTTACTAAGAGATTACAATAGCACTTTCTTAACTTGTTTGCGCTCCTAGCCTGACTATCATATACTTTCTTTAATTAAGAAGTGATTCGAGTCGGAAAGCTTAACAGAACCTACGCCTCAATGAGAACGTGTTTTTCATAAATGGTGGTCGAATATCCAACAAGTGCCGGTTAACAGCCTCCACTTTCTCCTGCAAAGTAAGTCGTCAAGTCAGAATTGCTTTTATGATACCATAGATCCCCTTGCCTACAAGGGCATGACCCCTTGGATCCTACAAAAAAAATAATGCATTCATTATTACTCAAATTTCCGTCATGGTGAGCGAAACTCGACAAATTAAAAAAGTCTCACACAAAATGTTAGGAGGCAAACGGATTCCCTAGAACAAAGAAAATCCCAGCATCGGTCGGACAAGATCAAGTTTGGCAGAGGTTAATGAATCTCGGGACACACGCTGCGAACGTATAACCTCAAACCGTCACTGAATATATTTCCGGTAAGAGTTTCTGCCTTTGCGGCGCTCGATTTTTCTATTTTAATTCCACGCGTGGCCATTTGAACTTTTGTGGAAGGCGGCGGATACCCACAAGCGAAATCTCTACAATAGCATCATGTTCGGTAAAGGCTGGGTACGCACTCCACCTCAGCCCTTTCTCAGTTCAGTCTATTGCTGTCCCTTTTAACCTCCTTTCACACATCTCTGCCCGCTGTTATCGTAACCCTATCTACTCATCCTTCTCCCTTTTGCACCACCTGATTGGCCTCGCTTCATTCCTGCCAATAGCAGGTGCTGTATCAGTCCTTGTGGCATCCTTTAGGCTTCTTTTCTGATTATTTAAGCAATACTAATTCGTAAAGGCTGGCAACTCCTGACTTCAATATATTCTAATATTGAATACTACAAAGAACTCCTTTATAAAAAAAAGTGCATTGAATAATTTACTTCTTTTAAGGACAGTGAAAAAGCATGTACTTAAACGCAGAATAACGCATTTAAGTTCAATACAATTGGACAATAAATTATTCTCAAATGGAAATTGATTAGTCACCCATGCTTACAACTGTTCGCTGCTTAGCGCTCACAAAATAACAAATCTACAGTTAATACTCAAACCACAACTTTATTTAACTATTCATCAAGCTTAATTATAAAAGGCTCTGGAAATATCTAGTCTATTCTCCCATATACTCACCAAGAGTATTGTAAATCTGATATGCTTAAAAATAACTTATTAACTACAAGGTGATACTGATGTAAAGTCGAGTGGCTTTTCAAGAGAGCAGCTAAAGATGCCACAAAAATGCATAGGTAACCGTATGATAATAAGAGATTATAGAAGCGGCATTAGCCATAGAAATTTTACCAATACAATGGAGTCAGGAAACTTCTTGCTGTCCCGCAATAGAGCGTTTTTCCTTAGTATACTAGTAATCATTTCAGTACTAGTAGAAATACAAACTGGAAATTAGCCAATTAATATTTTTCTCTTAAAATATATTGAAAGCAATGTATAAAAAAATAGAAAGAGGCAATCGGTTTTAATAATGATTTGTTTTCGCAATAAACAAATATCCTGCTGGAAATAAATCCTGAGTTCCTGAATTTTTAGATGAAAGAAAAAAATCGGGGGATATTTGCAAATAAATTTATATTTTTTAATAAACTGAATTTAAAATGTAGCTAAAATTGCTGTTTAAAATTTAAATACAAAAGTCTAGGCAGCTGTATTTCCCCTTGACCAAAAAAACAAATGCTAGTAAGCTTTGATTTTGTTGTTTGTTTATTTGTTTGCGATATCACAAATCGCAGTTGTTTGTGTAACTGTCTAGAACACTTTGGAAATATTCCAAAAACTACTGACGCGGTCCGCCACCGCTGTCTGCCTCCAGCTGTTGTGATTACCTCCAGCTGTTAGTGTGTTACCTACAGTGTTGTGTCTGTACCTCCAGCAGTTCTTGTGTACATCCAGCTGTTTTAGCTGTACCTCCAGCTGCTTGTCGTGTTGCCTTCATTGTTGTGTGTACATCCAGGTGTTGTGTATCTCCTGTAATCCAGCTGTTGCGTGTTACTTTTCAAAACTGATGTGATGTGTACCTCGCTGTATGTGGTGGTACCGCCAGCGTTGGGGGTGTACCTCAAGCTGGTGTACTCGTACCTCCAGACTGAATAGAGTGTTCCTCACAGCTTGTCTGTGCTTTTGTAACATAAATGTACCTCCAAGATGTTGTGTGTAAACTCCAGCTGTCTTCCGTGTACATCAGCTGTTGTGTGACACCTCCCACTTTTCAGTGTTCTCAGCTGTTGTGTGCACCTCCAGATGTTGCGTGTACCTTCCAGCTGATGCGTGTTCTCAGGCTGTGGGTGAAAGTTCCTCCAGGCTGTTCTGGTTGTACCTCAAGCTGTTGTGTGTACCTCGCTGCTGTTGTGCTGTCCTCCAGCTGTTAGTCGTTGTACCTCCAGCTGTTTTGTAACTCCAGCTCTTTCGTGTACCTCCAGCTGTTGTGCCTTGCCTTGTCACATATGTTGTTATGTACTCCAGCTGTTGCGGATGTGCATACAGCTGTTGGTCTCAACCCAATCCGTGACCTCCAGCTGTTGTTGTTTGTACCTCCAGCTGTTGCGTGTAACTCCAGCTGATGTGTTGTAACTCTGCTGTTGTACATCCAGTTAGAATATCCTACTGCTGTGTGTTTATCAAGCTGTTGTGTGTTACCTCAGCTTTAGTGCGTACCTCAGCTGTTGTATAGTGTACTCGAGCTGTTGTGACATAGCCTCCAAAGGCTCGAACTACCTTGCTGCTTTGGCCTGCCTCCTTGGTGGTTGTGAAAACTCATGACGCCTTTAATCCACGGGACCACACAAATTATATATATTTATATAAATATATTTATTTATAATATATATTATATATATATATTTATATATATTTATATATATATATCTACAGCTAATAACAGGTGATTCACTATATATAACAACCACTCGTGAAAAAATAGCCGAAATGTCCAAGCGTTTTTGTGACTTCCACATCAGAGGAAGGCCATAAAGTGGGCAAGACTACACTCACAATCATGTCCACCACAGCAACGACTTCACCTAAAAGTCTGCCCGCGTGACAGTCACAAGACTCTGATAAAACACACCTGATTCTATTCTAAGCATTAAGTTTTTTACTTGTCTAATGTATAATTTAAAATTTTCAAATTTTATTAATTATAAATGAATCAAAATTTATAATATACACCAAAAGATAATATTCATAATTATTTTCAAATATGTTTTATTTTGAAACAAATTTCTCAAGTGGAATGGTTAAAAACTCTCTTACTATGTAATAAATAGATACATTAGAATCTTGATACAGTTCTATGCATATTTTTGTAGTTTTAATCTTAGGTTGTAGAAATTTTCAGTTTGACCTAATTAAACTTTTTCGCGTATTTACTAGGATTCTTATAGAACATTCGTCAGCATTTTGGGGGAAGTTTTTTATCGAAAAGTTTTTTTACTCTATCAAGATTTTAATACAGCTTTGATATTAAACAGTCTTAAGAAGAGAAGGGCATATCAAACCAATGTACCTAAGTGGAACCCACTCCATCATATGTACTCGGATCCATGGTAAAAATACTACCTCAGCTGGGTAGTGACGTACTCTTGTAAGAAATTGGGGATCCTGTGGGTTAAGAGCGTCATTGTGGTTTTCGACTCACCATGGGTGGCCAAACAACATCGGTTCGAAACTCGGCTAGTCGCTGTGTTGTTATTGAGAAAATACCTCTTGTGTGGTTACTCAATATAGTAAATACTGCTCATTGAGGCGAGCTAAACCAAAGGGGGGGGAATGAAATTAGCTCAGAGGCACCTACTCCACATATGTCCTCGGAATCCGGTAAAACACCTACTCAGTGAGTGGCAAGATTCTGTAGGATGTGGTGGTTCTGTGGGTTAGAGCGTATGGGGTTTCGACTCACAATCGAGGCGGAGCAAAACAACATGGGTTCGGTCCTTGGCTCAGTCGCACGTTGTTATTGATCAATACCACTTGTTTTGCTCTGTGGTTACAATAATATATAGATAATATATATGATATATATATTTATATATATTTATATAATATATATATATAGTATATGTGTGTGATGTGTGTGTGTGTGTTTTGTGATGTGTGTGGTTGGCCGCGCCACCCAACACGTGAGGGGTGTATGCGCGTGTGTTGTGTACTCACCTTAGTTGACGCGTTGCCGGGGTCGAGTCAAAGCGCATAGGCCTCCCGCCTCTTCTATGGGTCGCTACTTAGGTCACTTCTCTGACCGTGAGCTTTATAATACCTCCTGCCTTGAAGCTAGTATGGATTTCTGCCTCATTACTTCGACGTCCCAAACTATTAAACTTCCTGATACTCTGTGGCTGATGTAATACTTCCTACTTCCTGTGATTCATCTGTGTCTTCAACTCCAACTGTGTCTCCTTGTTGCCTTGTGTCCAATCTTGGAACTTCTGTCTTTCTCACCTTGTCAATTCATCTCAGTATTTTGTATGTCGTTATTCATGTCTTACCCACTAGCTCTATGTCATCCAGTGTCGTCAGGTTGATTTCCCTTAACCACTCTCGTAGGAACACTCTTATCTCTGGGACTAGTCTTGTTGCAAACCTGCAACTTTACTCTAGTTTTTACGTGCTTTGCTAGGGGTTGGGTTCAAATCTGGTAGCCGCATACTCCAATATGGGCCTAAACGTACACAGTGTCACAGGGTATGTTGTGTGTGTGTGTTTGTGTTGTGTGTGTGGGTGTGTGTGTGTGTGGGTGTGTGTCGTGTGTGTGTGTGTTGTGTGTGTGCGTGTGAGTGTGTGTGTATTTGCTCTGTGTGTGAGAGTGTGTGTGTGGGTGATCGTGTGAGTGTGTTGTGTGTGTGCCGAGTGGATGCGTGTCGCTGTCATGACCGAATTGCTGAAACTTGCAATTTTGGCTTAATAGCAACGCTTTTTCCTCAGCCGATTAAGACAAGCGAAAAATTTATGTATGCATTATTTCGCAACGAATCATTCTGAATCTAACGACAAAAATAATATACATCATTTTGTTTGTTTATTATTAAATTTTTGCAAAACTTAACTAAAATATCTTTAGTTGTCTTAGGCTAAATTAAATTGCGCTTGTTTTAATAAAGTATAGGTAGGTTTTTATGGTTCGTTTGGTACAAAATTACATCTTCTGGCACTTTATATATATATATATATATATATATATATATATATATATATATATATCATATATATATATATACTATATATATAGATATATATATATTTATATAACATATGTATATGGTATATATATATCTGCCGAAGGAGACTCGAATCTACGAACCTTGGAACAAAGAGTAGCAGTGCTTTACCATACGTACCACATGAGACCAATACCTTGGAGCCAGCTAACGCAAGAACAGGCGAAACATACACTAACCAGTGTTCTCATGGCCCGAAGGGAGTCTCGAACCTACGAGCCTTCAATATTTCGCCTATTTATATTTATATACTCATAGTATATTATATATATATATATTTATATATATTTATATATTTATATATATATTTATATACTTATATATATATATATATATACATTCGTGGCCGAATGGCAGAACTTGCGATCGTGGCTTAAATAGCAATTTCTATCTGCCATATAGGACAAGTGAAAATTTGTGTATGAAATAATTTCGCCAAAATCATTCTGAACCTAACGGAATTAAAATGATATTTGATTGAGTTTGTTTAGTATTAAATTATTGCAAACATATTTAAAATATTTTTAGGTGGGTTAGGCTAAAATAATTGCTTTGTTATAATAAGGTTAGGGTAGTTTTTCTAAGATTCTTTTGGTGCCAAAAAATTATAAATTCTTTATAATTAACATTAATGAAAAAAATAATATTAAAGGGATAAGGAAATTTCAGAAAAGGACTAATTTTAAATGAGTTCTTGCTAATGGACAGTTTTACTATTCGGCACGGCATATATATATATACTTTTCTATATATACTATATATAAATATATATATATATATATTATATTTATTTATATAATATATATAGTATATATATATAAAATATATATATATATATATATGTCGTGCCGATTAGGAAGATCTTGCGATCTGCCCTTAAATAGCAACGCTCATTATTGCCATATAGGACAAGTGAAATTTGTGTATGCAATAATTTGGCCCAATATCATTTATGAACCTAACGAAAATATATATTATCACTGTGTTTGTTTTTTAGTATTAATTATTGTAAAATAAATCTAAAAAATATATTTAGTGGGTTGGCTAAAATAAAATTGTTCGTGTTATTATAAGGTTAGGTTAAGTTTTCTTAAGATTCTTTGGAGCAAAATTAATTTTTTTACAATAACATTGATGGAAACAAAATTTTTTTTTATCTTTTAAAAGTATAAGGAGAATATTTTGGAAAGCACTTAATTGTAACATGAGTTATTGCTAAATTGACCAGTTTTACATATTCGGCACGAGCATTATATAATATTATTTATATATATATATATATATATATTTTATATTATATATATATTATAATATTTATAAATATATATATATATATATATTAATTTCAATGTCAGCGGTGCCACCAGTTTGGACGAACTAATGTTGAAATTAATTTCTTGTGTTGCTAAAATCCTGGAAACTAGCTTGTGAAAGTCTGTAATAACATTTCTGTAACCGTTCAGTATATCGAATGCTGATGAATATGTTAGAAGAAATCTTATGTGCAGCAGGCGTTTTCACACATAATACAAGGTGAGGTATTTATATGTATAGAGTGGAGAATTGGAGTTTGTTTTCAAGGTGTTCAGTCCGTCAGCTTTTTTTTTAGAAGGTAGTTGTCTAACATTTAATACTCGTATTCGACTTTTGTTGTAAACTGTTTTATTCAGTTTTATTCGGTAATTACTAAATTTACTCTGCAGCCTCTACTTGAACGATAGTGATGGAACAACGTGCTGGCATGCACTGCTCTAGTATATAATCACTCACATCCCTCCTTCTCTCGCAATGTTTTTCCCATATTTTTTTGGTCATTTCCAGCAGTTTCTCATTAGTCTATCTTATCATTCCTTGACCCTTTACATACTCAGAAAATTCTTTCTATTGACATATTTGTCCATTCTAGATACCTATTATCTTTCCTTATGTTTCTGCCCATGCTGTCTTCCCTCTCATGTCCTCTATGGTCTCCTTCAGCTTTTTCATTTTTCTCTACAAATTTTAGAGCTCTTTCTTCAGCCGTGTTATCAGTTTACATGTTCTGTACCAAAAAAAAAAAAACCTTTTCCATTCTTTTCTTCTTGCAGGGAAATTAATCTATAATTCAAATTCGTTCCTCAGTTGGCTCTTCAGGCATTTTTATAAAATCCAAATAATGCCAGCCTCTAGCTTCAGGTCATCATTTGTTACTGAACCACTGGTCTGCTGTTTTCTTATGTATACGTTTGATGTTGTGCTTGCACCTCTTCTGTTCAAGTGGACCTCTATATGTTTCTGTGTGAAACCCTCATCTCTTGATTGATCCAACCTTAATTGCTCCTTTTTATACACTAACCTGCTTTCGTGGTGCAAACTCTTCCATCTGTGTGCGCCACCCATGCCTGCCTTCTGTAGGTGCACCAGTGCCTTGATTCTTGTGTATCATGCCTGCTTCTGTGTGCACTAGTGCCTGCTTCAGTGTGACACATACCTGCTCTGTGTATGCCACCCATATCGCTTCTGTGTGCACTCAGGATGCATCAGTGTGGAACAGTGCCTGCGTTCTGTGTGCACCTTTATTTAATGAAGCGTGACCCTCCAGTTCAGTTCGCTTTTATAAACAGTTCATGTATATATGGATGTTTAATGTTCAGCTTTAATCTTAATTATAATTTAGGCACTCTAGAGGAGAGTTTTTTGAAGACCGTCAAATGATAAAAAAAAACAGGGAATCATGCATCCGAAATTCCTCACGTTAATGAACACACATAGTCTAGTACTTTATGAAATACAAAAACAGTATTTGCATTTCAAATAAATAAAAGTCACTTGGGGATCTTCACTAGCAAGCGTGTAGGAAGAATCAAAGTAAATGGGAGTGTGTGATAAAACTTCTCACCAGGACGAAATTGACCAAGTGGGTAGCAGACACGTGTGGGCTATGACATACAAAGAAGAATGATTATAATATGTGGTGTCATGTTGTGAGTGTGTGACGGGGAAATACATATTCTTTTTTTTCTGCTTATTTCTGGAGTTTGGCGGGTTTGTCTGAAATTACAATTTGATTTTTGGAATATATGTTTTGTCTCTAATACTGTCATGTCTGTCTGTCTGTCTGTCTGTATCTCGCTCTCTCTCTCTCTTCTCTATATCTCTTGTAAACATAGGGTTTTACAAGGTTAGGTTAAGGATTCCATACCTTCTATTTTACAACCTAAGAGCCGTTAACCCACTACATGTAGGGAACAGGATAAAGGTGGAGCATGCGTTGGAATACCCTTCTTCATCCGATGCAGCGTTTCATTGGATTAACTTCTTATTTCGTTGATATCATTTTAGTGTAACGAAATGTTTCATACTCGAGTCATCCTGGGAATAAATGATCTCAGGGAAGTTATGTTCTGGAGAAAGTTGCAGGAGTGCAAGTGCTGCTTCCTGCCAGCGGTCTTTGTTGTGTTGAAGCCACTTCTCGCTGTCCTTGGAGTGTAGCTAGTGTGATATTTTGACAATATCTGACCTTGTACGTAACAGTAGACTGTGTGAAGATTCCGCTGGAAATGGACTGATTCTCTTCTTTCTTTTTTTTCAGATTAGCGTTACAAGGAATGGTAAGATTTACTTTTATTTTTAAGAAAACTCACAGATGTTTTTTTTACCTATTTCGCCCCTTCCAGAAGCTTTCCAATAACATTAAAGCGAACCTGCAACTTGGTTTCATTACTGAAATTGACCTTTAAGGTGCTGATTATTTTCCCATACCTCTTCCTCCAGTTTTCGGCTTTTATTTCATTGCTGGAAGATGTCTACGAATAACTTCCCAAACCTACGTGCCGAGCTTTAACCTTCAAATAGTGCATCCTCAAATTCATTAATTGAGTTAAATGATTTCAAGTGGGTAGCGAGCAAATGTGACCTTTTGTTTGTGTCAAAAAATAATGAGAAATTTTTATTAAATGGATTAAGTGAAATATCTGGAGAATATCTCTTCTGATCAGAAATAATTGATTTTGTAACTTAATTTGGATATCCAACGATTAAATCAGCCTTAATATGCATTGTTTAATAGGCTTGCTATGTTATATCATATAGTTATTCTACTATACTTACCTTTCCTTTAAAAAGCGGCCAGTCTTAATTTAATAAACAAATTTGGATTAATTTTTGCAAATGTTAAGTTCCAATTTGCCGTTGGTGGGACATAAACTATAAAATATTTTATGTAATGCTTTTAAGGATAAATTTTCCTGGCTTAATATTCATTTAGCATCTGCCTCTCCTAGATGATTATTGATTGCCTCTAACTTCTAGAGACTTCGAGTCTAATGAGTTTGCCATTTTTGGTGTATATGTAAAATATGTAAATTAGATTTGTCTTGTGTATGTTCAATTTACCATTTTTTGCTGGAAATCCTTGGCCAATAGTTAAATAATGTCACTTGAATGTCTTTCTGATTTTATTTCAGATCTTCAACGATAATATTTAAATTGATATTAAGAATTATGCCGGATTTGTATATACCGCTATGCGGTGCATAAAGGCACTGGGGACTCTGGTTGTCGAATATAGGGATACCTTCTTCGGATCGTGCGTGGACCGAAATACTTCTAGTTACCTTCTTAAAAACTGGTGAATCGTACTAGAGAAACACTATACATGGATTGGGCTTTGTGTAAGTTTCATTTTTTTTTATCTATGATTCCTTTCAGATCTTAAAAATAAAATAGTCAACTGTACTTATCAAGTTATTGCTTCACTTTCTCGGATCCGAAGCAGTTCGAATACGCCTAGATTCCTCTTACTAAAGAAAACATTATTATTATACTCTTCCGTTTTTTTGGGGAAAATTTATTTTGGACATTGAAAATGTCTGTAATCCTACAGAATTATATAACAGATAATAAATGCAAAGGTTTGGTTTAAAAAAAAAACAGTGAGTTATTGAGCGTTCTGTATCTTCTTCATAACCAGCTGTGAATCACTGGCAAATGTTTCACAGTATATCAGTTACTTTAAACCTTTATGGTTTATGAAACTTGCAAAACACTAAACAGGAAAAATTAGCAGCTACTTTTGGGCATTATATTTTTTTATCTGACCTGATTTTATTTCATTCATGTTTTTTAAATGCTATTCCATCTATGTTCCAGACTTAAAAGAGTCCAGGAAGAATTGATCGCGACGAACAAAATGTTTGAGAAAGATAAGGCCAGGATGTGGTTGTGATGTTACCCTTACTTGGTACTGAAGGTAACTTTTAGTGATCGCGAATGTGTTCCATATCAAGTATATTGAATAATATTGACTTTACGCAATACATAAACAGAAAGGTCATCTACAATCTCTTTGGCGCGCTAAAGATTCTGCTGTGAAACCTGACAGATCCAAACAAACTGCTGCATGCCGAGAAATAAGTCGATGTTAGGAAACTCTATCTATCCATAAGTAGTAGATGTAAACTGAGGGCAGGAAATTCAAGAAATTGGTTGGATTGAATACTCTTAGTGAGAGAATATTTGGATTCGTACAGAGTTTTCATAGCTTCTGTTGATTAAGTTGGTTAGCGTGATACTCTTAGAGCGACTTAATTCTTGGCTACCTTTGTTATATCTGATTTACCAAGGTATTTCTTCATAGGTATTTTGGGGAATCAAATGTTCCCACTAGGATCTCATACCAAACAATCCCCAGCTCCTAAGCTAGTCGAATCGATATTTTCTAATTCATCATTAACATCATGCTATCTAGATCAGTATTAATAACCTGCAATCGGTTACACAAGGATGATGTAGTATAGTAAGCAAGAAAATAAGTAAATCTGAATGCTTTTTGGTTCTCGTGATGAGAGACAAGTAGTCTCTGTTCCACATGTGCCTAGTAAACTCTACCCGTAGTATACGCAAAAGAGAGCGCTAGTATACAATTCTGATACTCAGTAACGCATAATTAATTTAAGTATGTGTCAATTAAACATCACGGAAGCATTTGATCAACTGTTATTAACTGTTGATACAAGAACATTTTCTAGATTCGTATTTGTTTCAGTTGATAAAGCAAAGTAATCGAAGCTTCATATTTGGTGAACATGGATCACTTCATCGGAAGGTGTCTAGCAAGAAAATACTCTCGCTCCGTTCCTCTTATCTATAGGAGTTAGGGAATCGCTGTAAGGACTGACCAGTGAGCTAAAATTGGTTCCTGAATGATGGCAAATGGCACGGGACTAAGGGGTCCTTTTTAGAATTTACATAGGCCTAGGACGTGGGGAAGGAATAGTATTCATTTATTATTACAATCCATCCAAATGCGAAATAACCTGAGGGACAAACTTCAAACGTGATTTGACTCAGTGAAGATCCGTAATACCACGTGTCATCAATCATTGCCCCCAAACAAATAGCGTTCATGCTTGGAGCACCTTTGTCTAGAAGTTGATTGCCATCGCACCAATTTTCAAGAAGAAATTCGACAATCTGATCCCCCCCCCCCCCCCCCCCCCCCCCCCCCCCCCCCTGAGGATGGAACAACGCAAAGGCAATCTAGACACCACGTCTACCTGAATCTACTCAGTCTGCCAAGTTTAACATATTTCCTTAGATGTGAACCTATGCTACATGAATTAGAGGTACATGAGCACAGTTATTTACAGCCGGACGTACCCTTACTTGAAAAGATGGACAGTGGGACCAAGCTACACTTCCATACAGAATCGGAAGTATTGGTGTCCGCAAGACATCCAGATTGCACTCCCTACTTCCAAGTCTTTCATGTGTGTCATCCAATGAACTTTTTGTTATCAGAAGCGATT
>NC_069411.1:60329050-60380444 GCF_026875155.1 Cherax quadricarinatus
TCTTGTATCATTTCGAAGTTGGGAGACTACTCTCTCCCGTTTTTGCATCGGCCACAATCTTCTTACTCACGGGTATCTCATGGAGAGGCGCCTTGTTCCACTCTGTGAGAATTGTCAGGTTCCAGTTTCTGTTAGCCAAATTCTATTGGACTGTCCACTATCAACGAGCACGCAGAATTGACCTCCAACGTCGTCACCGCTCTACTGCCCTTATTTTACCTTACCTTTTTGCTGAATGACCCTCCTTTAACCCAGGTCTCTCGTTGACTTTGTGACAGCAACTAATTTACTGCACAAACTGATGAGAATGCCTCTAGCACTCCTCACAGCCCTTTCTACCTCAGTGTCATGCTACCCTCTACCCCTGCTCTAGCCACTGTCCGTCTACACTCCATGACCTAATAATCATCCCTCTCCCTCTTGCTACCCAATACCCTTGCGCCCTTCCCCGCGCTGCGCTGTGTGACCCTTGCAGGTTTAGCACTTATTTTTTGATTATAATAATAATAAAAATAATAATAATAATAACAAAAATACTAATTAGTTTCAGTCAACAATAAAGGAAAAACTGAGAATTGTTGACTGAAACTAATTAGTGATATTACTCAGTTTAACAATGATTATGTATTTACCCTATTTAATAAGCCAAAATTCCAAAAAACTTGATGTTTGCAGCTTTGACCCCTGACATTCTGACACCTTTGATCTTCAAGTCCTTTTGAGGTCGTTGCTTATGATTGCTTTGAGGTTTTTGTCCTCTTGTGTCGGTAAGTTTGCTACCAAGCATTTCGTATTCATGTTTGAGATGTTTTATGCAAGATGCATTATTTAGCGTTGTCAGCGTTTAGATTCATTTTCCACGACAACCACAACAGTGCCAACCCTATCCAAATCAATCTGAATATTCTAACAGTTTTCTTTGGATGGTGCACACTTCCTCAATTTTCTAAAATCCTCATATTTTCTCTTAGATGGTATCCCAATCACGAAATCATTTCTCAAAATTATAAAGTCAGCTGAATCAAGAACCAGTCCCTTGAAAACTCTTTACGATATGTCCCTGTATCGTCTCTCCAGTAAAGAAAACTCTTTTTTCATATCTGAGCCAGTCAAAAATCAAGGGATAAAATTTATGTCCGGACCGGTACACAATAAATGTCAGGGGCCCAAGACTTCAACTGGCTCCCAGTATACATAAATGGAATTAAAAATAGATCCCTGACTGTCTTCAACAAGGCGCTGGACAGGCATCTAAAGTCAGTACCTGATCAGCCGGTGGTTAGTACGTCGGCTTATGTGCGGCCAGTAGTAACAGCCTGGTTGATCAGACCCTGATCCACCACGAGGCATGGTCTCAGACAGGGCCGCGGGGGCGTTGACACCTGAAACCCTCTCCAGGTAAACTCCAGGTACTATGGGCTTTCATTTTGACCAGCATTTTTTCATGAAATAACCTATATAAATTTGCCTTGTCTTTTTCATCCTAGTTATAGATATATATATATTTATATATATATATATATATATATATATATATATATATATATATATATATATTATATATATATATATATATATATATATTCTTTCAACACACCGGCCGTATCCCACCGAGGTGGGGTGGCCCAAAAGGAAAAACGAAAGTTTTCCTTTTACATTTAGTAATATATCAGGAGAAGAGAAGAGGTTACTAGCCCCTTGCTCCCGGATTTTAGTTGCCTCTTACAAACGCATGGCTTAGGAGGAAGAATTTTGTTCACTTCCCCATGGAGATAAGAGGGAAATAAAAGGAATAAGAACCTAGAAAGAAAATAGAAGAAAACCCAGAGGGGTGTGTATATAGTGCTTTACATGTTGTGTAGTGTGCCTAAGTGTTAAGTAGATAGAAAGTAGCAGGACGTACCTGAAATCTTGCATGTTCATGAGACAGAAAAATGGACACCAGCAATCCTACCATCATGTAAAACATTACAGGCTTTCGTTTTACATCACTTGGCAGGGGACGGTAGAAAAAATACCTCCTGGGCGGTCGTCTACCAACCTACTAACCTACATATATATATATATATATATATATATTTTTATATTATATATATATATATATATATATATATATATATATATATTATATATAATGTCGTGCCGAATAGGCAGAACTTGCGATCTTGGCTTAAGTAGTAACGCCTTCTTGCCATATTGGGCTAAGCGAAATTTATGTATGCAATAATTTCGCCAAAAATCATTCTGAACCTAACGAGAAAAATTATTTCACTGAGTTTGTTTAGTATTAAATTTACTGTAAAATTATTAAAATATATTTAGTTAGGGTTAGGCTAAAATAAATTGCGCTTGTTTTAATAAGGTTAGGTAATGTTTTCTAAGATTCTTTGGTGCAAAATTAAAAAAAATTTTTTTTTACCATACCCCAACCATCCCGCCAAATATATTTTTTAAACGATATAAGGAAAATTTCAGAAAGGACTTAAATTTTAAATGAGTTCTTGCTAATTGACCAGTTTTCACATTATTCGGCACGGAAATAATATTTATATATATATATTTATATATTTTATATATATTTATATATATATATATTATATATATATATATATTTTATTTTTTTTTTATTATCACACTGGCCGATTCCCCCCAAGGCAGGGTGGCCCGAAAAGAAAAACTTTCACCATCATTCACTCCATCACTGGTCTTGCCAGAAGAGTGCTTTACAACTACAGTTTTTAAACTGCAACATTAACACCCATCCTTCAGAGTTGCAGGCACTGTACTTCCCCATTCCAGGACTCAAAGGCCGGCCTGCCGGTTTCCCTGGGAATACCTTCATAAAAGTTACTTTGCTCACACTCAACAGCACGTCAAGTATTAAAAACCATTTGTCTCCATTCACTCCTAATCAAAACACGCGCAGCATGCCTGCGGAAGTCCAAGCCCACTTTCACACACAAAACCTCCTTTACCCCCTCCTCCAACCCTTCCTAGGCCTTGAACCCCTACCCCGCCTTCCTTCCACATCTTCAGGACTGATACCACTCTTGATGTCATTCTGTTTCGCTCATTCTCTCTAACATGTTCCGAACCACCTCAAACAATCCTTCCTCACCCCTCAGGACAACAGTTTTGGTAATCCGCACCTCCTACCTACTTTCCAAAACTACGAGTTCTCTGCATTATATTCACCACCACACATTGGCCTCAGACATGACACTCCACTGCCTCAGACTTCTCCTCGCTGCAACATATCACCATGCTTCAACACCCATATAAGAGGTGGTAAAAACTATACCTACTACATTCCCCTCTTTGCTCCAAGGACAAAGTTCTGTGTCTCCACAGACTCCTAAGTGACCACTCACTCTTTTTCCCTCATCAATTTTGATTCAACATAATCTTCATAGACCCATCCTCTGATCGTCCACTCCCAAATATCAGAATACGTTCACCTCTCCATACTCTCTCCCTCCAATCTGATATTCAATCTTTCATCACCTAATCTTTTTGTTATCCTTCATAACCTTACTCTTCCCTGTTATTCACCTTTAATTTTCTTCTTTTGCAACCATACCAAATTTATCCACAATCTCTGCAGCTTCTCTTCAGAATCTCCCAAGAGCACAGTGCATCAGCAAAGGCAGCTGTGACAACTCCAACTTGTGTGTTGATTCCTTTATCTTTAACTCCACGCCCTCTTGCCAAAGACCTCTCGCATTACTTCTCTTTACAACCCCATCTATAAAATATATTAAACAAACCACGGTGACAATCACAATCCTTGTCTTAAGGCCTACTTTTTACTGGGAAAAAAAATTTCTCTTTCCTACATACTCTACTTGAGCCTCACTATCCTCCGTAAAACCTCCCTTCACTGCTTTCAGTAACCCTACCTCTACACATACACTTGCAACATCTGCACATTGCCCCCTATCCACCCTGTGTCATACGCCTTTCCAAAATCCATAAATTACACAAAGACCTCTTTAGCCTGATCTAAATACTGTTCAATTATATGTTTCACTGTAAACACACTGATCCACACACCCCTTACCGTTCCTAAAAGCCTCCTTGTTCATCTGCTATCCGATTCTCCGTCTTCCTATTATTCTTCCATTCAATTATCACTCTACCATACACTTTTAACAGGTACACTCAACGACTTATCCCCCCTATAATTTTTGCACTCTCTTTTATCCCCTTTGCCTTTATACCAAAGGAAACTATGCATGTCTCTGCCAATCCCCTAGGTACCTTACCCTCTTCCATACATTTATTGAATAATTGCACCAACCACTCAAAAACTATATCCCACATGCTTTTAATTTCAATCTTTTATCCCATTCAATCCCGCTGCCTTACCCTTTTCATTGTACTCTACTGCCTCACGAACTTCCCCCACACTCAAACTGGCTCTTCCTCACTCCTACAAGATGATATTTCCTCCTTGCTATACACGAAATAATCACAGCTTTCCCTATCTTCATCAACATTTAACAATCCTCAAATATTCCCTCCATCTTCCCAATACCTCTAACTCTCCATTTAATAAAACTCTCCTCTCCTATTTTTAATGACAAATCCTTTTGTTCTCTAGGCTTCCTTAAATTGTGTTAATCTAACTCCACAACTTTTTCTTATGTTCAACAAAATTTGTTGTAACAATCTCACCCACTCTCTCATTTGCTCTCTTTTTACATTGACTTCACACTCTGTTAACTCTCTCTTTTTCTCCATATACTCTTCCCTCCTTGCATCATTCTACTTGTAAAAAGACTTCTTCATATGCTAACTTTTTTCTCCCCTTACTACTCTCTTTACATCATCATTCCACCATATCGTCCTCTTCCCTCCTGCACCACTGTCCTGTAACCACAAAACTTCTGCCTGAAAATCTAACAATATTTTTAACCGACCCAATTCTCTTCGACCCCATTGCCTATGCTCTTCATTTAGCCCATCTATCATCCAATTAGCTGTTTTAGATCTTACCCTAACTGCCTCCTTTTTAGTTTATTAACCTTACTATCTCTTCCTGATGCTTCTAGTCTCCTTGTATTCATTCTACCTTGTACTCTCAGTTGTAGCTAAAACTAGAAAGTGATTGATTATCTGTGGCCCTCTTAAACATGTACATTCCTGAGTCTACTCAACAGTTTTTATCTTACCAATCCATTAATCCAAAAATACTGTCATTTCGCCCACATCATATCGTGACTATACTTATTTTCCTTTTTTCTTAAAATATGTATTACCTATAACTAAACCCCTTTTATACAAAGTTCAATCAAAGTGGCTCCCATTATCATTTACACCTGGCACCCCAAAACTTACCTAAACACCTCTCTTAAAGTTTCTCCTACTTTAGCATTCCAGGTCCCCTACCAAAATTACTCTCTCACTGGTTCCAAGGCTCTATACATTCACTTAACATCTCAAAATCTCTTCTCTCCTCTGCATTCCTCTCTTCTCAGGTGCATACAACGCTTATTATGACCCAACTTCTCGCATTCCAACCTTTACTTTAATCCACATAATTCTCGAATTTACACATTCATATTCTCTTTTCTCCTTCATAACTGATCATTTAACATTACTGCTACCCCCTTCTTTGCTCTAATCTCTCAGTTACTCCAGATTTAATCCCATTTATTTCCCCCCACTGCAAAAACTATCCTACCACCTTCAGCTTTGTTTCGCATTAGAGCCGGACATCCAACTTCTTTTCATTCATAACATCAGCAATTCATCTGTTTCTGGTCCATCCGCACTACATCCACGCACAATTTAAAACAACCAGCTTTTTCATAAAGTTTTTCTTCTTCTCTTTTTTTAGTAATAGTAAATGTATTACAGGGATAGGGGTTACTAGCCATTGCTCCCGGCATTTTAGTCGCCTCATACGACAAGCATGGCTTATCGGAGGAAGATTCTTTTCCACTTCCATGGACAATAGATGAAATAAAAAAGAAACAAGAGCTATTTGATAAAGGAGGAAAAAACCTAGATGTTGTTATATTATATATGATGGTGCGTTGTCTGTGAAGTGTGACCAAAGTGTAGTAGGAGTAGCGAGATATCCCTGTTTATCTTGCGTTGTTTATGAGACAGAAAAGAAAACAGCAATCCTACCATCATGCAAACAGTTACAGGTTTTTGTTTCAAAGTCATTTGGCGGACGGTATACTTCCCTGGGTGGTTGCTGTCTACCAACCTACTACCTACATATATATATATATATATATATTTATATATAATATATATATATATATATATATATATATTTATATATTATATATATATATATACATATATTTATATATGTATGTATGTATATATATATATATATATATATATATATATATATATATTTATATATATATATATATATATATAAAATATATATATACATATATGTATATATGTATATATATATTATATATATATTTATATATATATATATATATATTATTTTATATATATATTATATTTATATATATTATATATGTCGTGCGAATAGGCGGGAACTTGGGCGATCTTGGCTTAAATTAGCAACGCTCGTCTTGCCATATAGGACAAGCGAAAATTTGTTTTGTACAATAATTTCGCCAAAATCATTCTGAACCTAACGAGAAAAATTTATTTCACTGTGTTTAGTATTTAAATTATTCTTAAACAAATCTGAAATATATTTAGTTGGTTTTAGCTAAAATAAATTGCTCTTGTTATAATAAGGTTAGGTAAGTTTTCTAAGACACTTTTGGTGCAAAATTATAAATTTTTACACTAACTTTAATGAAAAAAATATGTCTTTAAACGTATAAGAGAAAATTTTAGAACTGACTTAATTTTAAATGAGTTCTTGCTAATTGACCAGTTTTACACACACACCCCACCACACACACACACCACACACACACACACACACACACACACACACATACACACATACATGCATATATAAGACTTTTACTATTAAAGTTGTATTCAAAAATCCTAATACAGTAAAAAAAACTTTTGATAAAGAATTCCTCCAAAATGCTTATGGATGTGTCTATAAGTTTATTACGGTCAAACTGGTAAATATCTCGAACTAAGATTAAAACAACATAAATATAGCATTAGAACTGAACAAGATTCCAATGCTCTATTTATTCATGTAAGAGATTTTAACCATCCAATTGATTTTCAAAAAGTTGAGAAAGTAGTATCAAGCAAGTCCATGGTCGACAGGAATATAATTGAATCTTGTTTCATAAAAAGCAGTTTTGACAATAATATGAATATTTCCTTTTGGGTTTATATAAATTAGATCTGTTTATAATTAATAGAATTTGGGAAGAATTTAATTTAATACAATGGACAAATAATAATTTTAAAATTTCTTATTTCTTGGGTAGAATAGTTTGTTGGTGGGTGTGTGAAGGACCTGTCTAGTTCGGCCGGCGGGCCTGCTGTCTCGCGTCAGGTGTTTTGTTGTTGTGGGATCTGATAGTGATGTGTGGGCTACCCCTTTATATACCTTCCTTTGATGCTTTTTCTTTCATTGTTCCTTGATTAAAGTGAGTAGTCACGAAAGCGCTTGGAACTTCTCTATTCTTTCACAGTGGTTGTTTTGTATATATATATATATAATATATATTATATATTATATATATATATATATATATATATATATATATATATATATATATATATATATATATATAATGTCGTGCCTAATAGGCAGAACTTGCGAGCTTAGCTTAAATATCAACGCTCATCTTGCCATATAGGACAAGTGAAAATTTGTGTATGTAATAATTTCTTTCAAAATCTTTTCTAAAACCTAACGAAAAAAAATATTTCACTCTTTTTTGTTTAAAAATTAAATTACTGTAAACAATCTAAAATATATTTAGTTGGGCAGGCTAAAATTTAAATTGTTCTTATTATAATAAGGTTAGGTAAGTTTTCTAAGTTCCTTTTGGTGCAAAATTGTAAATTTTTGCATCAACATTAATGAAAAAAATATATCTTTAAACGTATAAGAGAAAATTTTAGAAAGGACTTAATTTTAAATGAGTTCTTGCTAATTGACCAGTTTTTACATATTCCGCACGACATATTTTATATATAATATATTTATATATATATATATAAATATATATATATATATATATAATATATATATATATATATATAAAACAAAAATGCGCGTAAGTTAGTCATTAATGAACTTTTGTTACGGGATCTTTGCTGCTTTACGATGAGAAACAAAGTAACAAACATACACACGTCCATCCCCCCCCCCACACACACACTGGTTTTAACAGTGATGCAAAACCCGCCACTTAATAGCCAAGACACAAAGTAAGAGTAAGATGACAGCACCAGAGCAATGGTGGACACAGTAGCTGAGGTGGCCAGGAGGACCTTCGTCGTGGGGGATTTCAGGCACATGGAGATTGACTGGGAAAACCTGGAGCCGCGTGGGGCACCAGAAATATGGAGTGCTACCATGCTATAGGAAAGTAATGGAAAACTTCAGTCCCCAAAATGTGGGACAAAACCAGAGACGATGAATCAACTAGAGCATTTCCCACATTGGGAATTTTTTATGCGAAATGCCCGTTGGTTTTAAACTTGGAATATATTGTAGAACTAACATGGAGTGTGAAGCAACACGAAGAAAGGGAAGAAGCCAACTTCAGGTAACTCCTGCATGAGGTGTAGTGAGGGAAGAGAACTAGAGGAAAAGAGAGTAAATGAAATGACAATGGATCGCGCGGCCACCAAGTGCAGGGAGGCAGAGGAGATGTCCAAACACAAGTTTAACAGAAACAACTTGGAAGAACTGGGGGATCCCTAGGTTCACCCGAAAGTGCAGAGGACTCAGGTAAATAAAGAGCTTAGTCGAAGAGCCAGTAACGAATATGCACGGATAAGAAAGGAGTCCGAACGACAGTATTAGAATGACTTAGCATTGAAAGCTAAATTTGATCCGAAGTTGTTATACAGACACCTCAGGAGCAACGCAACAGTTAAGGACCAGAGAATCAGTCTTGAGTAAGTAACACCTGGAGGATACCTGGAGAGGGTGTCCCGGATCAAAGCCCCCGCTGTCCGGTCTGTGACCAGGCCTCTTGGTGGATCAGAGCCTGATCAACCAGGCTGTTTCTGTTGGTCGCAAACAAACCCCAAATTACGAACCACAGCCCCGCTGGTCATGTGCTGACTTTACGTGCCTGTCCAGCACTTTCTTCAAGACGGCCAGGGATCTGTTTTTAATCCCCCTTTTGTATGCTGGGAGGCAAGGGGACAGAGGCCCCCGACACTATGTTGTCTCTTATGTTTCTCGGCCGCTCCTACTTTTCATTGGGGGGATGTTGCATCTCCTGCCCAGTCTTTTTTCTTTCGTAAGGAGGATTTTTGTGTGCAAAATTTTGGGAAATTTGCCCATCTAGGATTTTCCAAGTATATATTATCATATATCTTTCTCGCCTGCGTTCCCCGGGAGTACAAATCAAGGGAATTCACCGTTCCCAGTAATTTTAGGTGTTTTATCGTGCTTATAAAGTGCTGTAAAAGTCCTCTGTGCATTCTCCAGATCTGCAATTTCACCTGCTTTGAAGGGGGCCGCTAGTGTGCCCAATATTCAACCCTAGGGAGAACAAGCGATTTGAAGAGAATTATCATATGCTTGGCATCCCTAGTTTTGAAGGTTCTCATTATCCATCCTATCATTTTCCTAGCATATGTGGTAGATACATTGCTGTGATCTTTGAAAGTGAGATCCTCTGACATTATCACTCTCAGATCCTTCACATTAGTTTCTCGCTTTTTTGTGTGACTGGAATTTGTTTTACACTCCGATACACTTTTAATTTCCTCGAGTTTTCCATTGTGGAATAATTGAAATTTCTCTTCATTGAACTGCATAATGTTTTCCGTGGCCCTTGTAAAGATTTGGTTGATAACCACATGGAGCCTTTCAGTGTCATCGATGTATGACGCTGTCATGCAAATTCGGGTGTCATTCGCAAAGGAAGACACAGAGGGAAGGAGTGAAACTCACATGAAATAAACTTGAAGTATGTGAAGTATTCTCAGTGGGGAGACAAAGGCTTCCAGCAAACCGAGGAGGTAGAGAATACCAACAAGTGCTGGATACAAAACACACAAGAGCAGGATGTGAAGAAACTGTTATGAGAACTAGATACCTCGAATGCGCTCTGCTCAGATAACATCTCTCCATAAGTCCTTAGAAAGGGAGCAGAGGTACTGTGTGTGCTGTTAACAATCTTCAGCAAATCTATCGAAACATGACAACTACTTTAAGTGTGAAAGGAAAAGAAGCAGACAGGTTGCATTAAAGTACAGACCAGTGCCACTAACTGCATATGTAAATTTATGCAGAAAAGTGATGGATCACCCTGATGTGAATGGGGCCATACATGACAACCAGCACGGCTTCAGTGATGGAAAATCCTGTCATAAACCTACTGGAGTTCTATGACAGTGTACCAGAAGTAAGACAGGAGAGAGAGAGAGAGGGGGGGGTGGGTCGACTGCATTTTCTTGGACCGTAAAGAACTCTTTTAGAGCCGCATCGCTCAAGCGATTGTTACAAAAGTTAAAAGCAAGCAGGAACAGGAGCAAAAGCACTGCAGTGGATCGGGAAATACCTGACACTAATCAAACACCGAATGATGGTACGTGGAGAGGTGTCAGAATGGGCGCATGTATCGATCGGGGTTCCACAAGGGTCAGTCCTAGGGTAAATGCTGTTTCTTGTATACGTGAATGACATCATGTACTGGGTAGATTTACAGGTGTCCCTGTTTACAGATTATGTGAAATTAATGCAGAGAATTCAAGCGGACGAGGATCAGGTAGAACTAGGAAAGGATCTGGACAGGATGCAAACCTGATTCAACAACTGGTTCCTGGTTTAACCCTAACAAGTGTAAATAGGTGAAGTTTGGGGAAGTTCAAAGAAGACCGCAGACGAGTATATGCTCGGGTTCAAAGGATGCAAACCTCACTCAGGGAAATGGATCTTGGGATGAGCATCATAACGAGCACATACCCTAAGGAACACATTAACAAAATAACCGCTGCGGTATATGGGCGCCTGGCAACCGCATTTCGACATCTAAGTAAAGAATCATTGAAGACTCTGTACACCGTATATGTCAGGGCTATATTGGAGTATGCAGCACGGTAAGGAACACACAACTGGTCAAGCATGTCTAAAAATTTGATAAAGTCCAAAAGTTTGCGACAAAACTAGCTCCTTGAGCTAAGGCGTATATCCTGTGAAGAAAGTTAATAGAACTCAGTCTAATGATACTGGAGGACAGAAGCACTGAGGGTGATATATTGACGACGTACAAAATACTGAGAGGAATTGACAATGTGAACAGAGACAGAATGGTTTTAGAGATTTGATGGAAGAAAAGGCTACGGCTGTGACTTGAAAACTCACAGGGATGTCAGGAAGTACTTCTTCAGCTTTAGAGTTGTCAGGAAGTGATACAATTTAGAGAGTGAAGTAGTGGAGGTAGAATACATGCATAGCTTTAAGAAGAGATCGGATAAAGCTCTTGGAAAAGGGAAAGAATGGACCTAGTAGCGACCAGCAAAGAGGCGGGGCCAGGAGCTGTGAATGACTCTTGTGACCATATATAGGCGAGTACACGCAGGCAGGCAGAGTACATGGTAAACATCTGAAGATACTGTACACTGTTTACTTATGTATATACGTCTGAATTAAGAAAGGATGTTTGCTGTCCAAGTTTGTGTTCGTCTTTGAGACGCATTTATACTTAAGTTCGTGACAGCATTTGAACATCGCATTTATTCTTACACACTTTTGCATACCTGTGTGCAACAATGTATATATACTTAGAGGCATAAGTAGTACTTAAAACTGGTGGGTATATATTTGTGTAACATTTATTCACAGGCAGGAAATTTAATGAGTGCGGCTATGAATATTTGGTTTTTGTCAACATGTCTTATATTCTATACATATTTTAATATCATAAAATTAATAATAATTGTAGTAGTAGTAATATTTATACTCGTATTTTGCAAAGTGGTGGAGGTCTCAGCCAGGCGAAGCTGATACACTAAGTGCAACTGTGTGTTCTGGACAGAGTGACTGGCGCGAGGACGCTCACTCACGACCTCCTGCCTACTGAAACATGATGGTCATTACCTTCAGAGAGAGAGAGAGAGGGAGAGAGAGAGAGAGGGAGAGAGAGAGAGAGGGAGAGAGAGAGAGAGAGAGAGAGAGAGAGAGAGAGGGAAAGAGAGAGAGAGAGAGAATTATTGAAAGTGCTGCTACCAATACAGTAGACCCCGAAGTTTGTATCGAGGTTATCTAATTGTGTCTGGGTAGCATAGATTCTGAATGCATAGTGGAAGGTTCTTTCACCATCCACCATCTACTCTCTTCAGCCAACTTGCTGTCTGGGAAATGATGGGTGAAAGGTTTTCATGACAAAATAAATCAACGATATTTATAGGGAAAGTGGAAACTAAATTTATCACTCCTGGCCCTTAATTGCCCACATGGGTTTAGCGCGTCTTATAATGATACTTCAATCGCTTTTTTCTCCTGTTTTCTGTTATAATAGGTTTTCCCTTCGGCTTCCTGGAGCCGATAGACAAAAACTGATCTCTCCCTTTCTTCCTCCCACTGTGTCTCCCATTGAGTCTTCTGAGGTGTTTTAGTTCCTTCCCTTGGAGTGTTCCTTCCTTCAATACCTTCCCTAGCTGAGGCCCCTATGCTCATTGGTCTGTCTTTCCTGCTCAGCTGTTCCTGGCCCCTGCAAGTGTCTGGTAGAGTCGCTGCATATATCCTAGCTCCTTCAATGTCTTCCGACTTCTCATTTGTTCCTAGTGTGCTCCCTGTCTTTGTCTTGGTTCTGTGTGGGTCTGACAGGACCTTTGCATACGTAATAGCTTCCTTGCTCCCTCCAGTCCCCTTCTCTGTGTCTGATGTAGAAGTTCCTGATGTTATGTCTGGATTGTTATTTTTTACTTTAGGCTGTTTCAGATTTCTCAGATCCGCTTCTAAGCGCTGTATCTTGGCTTCTGCTATTATGGCATGTTGCTCCCACTTTCTACGCTCTGCAGCTACCATCTCCATCCCCTTCCAGCTCTTCCAGCCTCCCAGATTTGTCCCCCAAAACCCTTTTTGGCTCTTGGCCCTGTTCATGGTTGACCCATTGTATCACAGCCCGAAGCTTATTTATTTTTCGGAGTGGGTTGTTTGTGTGAGAGTGGGTGTTTGTAGGGAGGGGGACGGAGGTAGGGAAGGGAGGAGAAGGATATGGGGAGGAAGGGGGGGTCAGCGTCAAGGAGAGATTTAGGGTATAAGGAGGGAGGAGAAAGGGAGTGTGGGATTGGCTAGGGGGGGAGAGAGGGGGCGAGAAAGAAGACTGGGGAGAGGAAAGATAGATGGGAGAGAGAGAGAGAGAGAAGATGAGAGAGAGAGAGAGAGAGAGAGATAGGATGAGGGTGGGGTGAAGGAGGAGGGATAGAGTGGCCGAGGGGCTAGAAAGAGAAAGAGTGGGGGAGTGAGAGTTGAGGGGGGAAAGATGGTTGGTAAGAGGGATGGGAGGGGCAGAGAGATGGAGAGGTGGAGAATGGGAGATTATGTTGGGCCTTGTAGTGGGTGGGGGGAGAGTGAGAGAAGTGTAGGATGGGGGAGGGAAGTGAAGGGGTAGGGAAGGAGGGGGATAGTGACCGCTTAAAACAGGGGCACCTTAAGTGTGTGTGTGTGAGGTGTGTACTCACCTGTTGAGGTTGAGGATTCGTGTTTCCCAGCTCCTGGCCCCGCCTCTTCACTGGTCGCTCTTGGTCACTCTCCCTGAACCGTGAGTGTGTGTGTTTTACTCACTAGTTGAGGTTGCAGGTGTGTGTGTGTGTGTGTTGTGTGTGTGTGTGTGTGTGTGTGTGTGTGTGGGGTGTGTGTGTCAGTGAGGTAGGGAGAGGAAAGCATCCCACAGTGTGTGTGTGTACTCACCTAGTTGAGGTTGCAAGGGTCGAGTCCAAGCTCCCGGCTAAAGCTCCTGGTGTGTGTGTGTGTGTGTGTGTGTGTGTGTGTGTGTGTGTGTGTGTGTGTGGTGTGTGTGTATGTATGTATGTGTGTGTGTGTGTCAGTGAGGTAGGGAGAGGAAAGCATCCCACAGTGCGTGATGAAATACAAGCATAAACTATCACAGGGCAGTTTCAGGATCCGACTCTGAACCGGAGTGGAATTAAATCATAACTATTCAGGCACTGGCCATTTATTACGTGCATGATTAATGAACCTTTTGGCTGCTTACTATTTGGGCATCCAGGTTCTTGGGTTATATGTTACATTATAGGTTTTATGTGCTATAAGGTAACACTTGCGGAATATAAATTTGGCAGATGCTCAATTCCATCGTGAAATAGAAATATATGCTAAGGTCGTTTTTAAGAGTATTCTACATAAAAGATACACACACACATATATATATGTCGTGCCGGAAAATGTTTAAAAATGGTTAATTAGCAAAACTCATTTAAAATTAAGTCCTTTCTAAAATTTTCTCTTATACTTTTAAAGGTATATATTTTTCATTAATGTTAATGTAAAAATAATTAATTTTGCAAACCCAAAAGAATCTTAGAAAACTTTCCTAACCTTATTATAACAAGAGCAATTTATTTTAGCCTAACCCAACTAAATATATTTTAGATTTGTTTACAGTAATTTAATACTAAACAAACAGTGAAATATATTTTTTTCGTTAGGTTCAGAATGATTTTGGCGAAATTTTACTGCATCACAAATTTTCACTTGCCCTAAATGGAAAGATGAACGTTGTATTTAAGCCAAATCGCAAATTTGCCTATTGGCAGAAATATATATTATATTATAATTATATTTTATTTATAATATATTAAAAATTTAAAAAATATTATATATATTATATTTATATGTATATTTTTGTGTCCCGAATATGTAAAACTGGTCAATTAGAAATAACTCATTTAAAATTAAGCCCTTTCGAAAATTTCTCTTATACATTTAAAGATATTTTTTTTCATTAATGTTAATTTAATTTTTTTTAATTTTGCACCAAAAGATCTTTTGAAAAATTTTCCCCAAACCCTTTTTTAACAAAGAACAATTTATTTTTGCCCCAACCCCAAATAAATATATTTTAGATTTGTTTACAATAATTTAATACTAAACAAACACAGTGAAATATTTTTTTTTTCTTTTAGGTTCAGAATGATTTTGGCGAAATTATTGCATACACAAATTTTCACTTGTCCTATATGGCAAGATGAGCTTTGCTATTTAAGCCAAGATCGCAAGTTCTGCCTATTCGGCACGACATATATATATATATATATATATATATATATATATATATATATATATATATATATATATATATTATATATATATATATATATATAATTTTCGTGTCAAATGGGAAAAAGTGGTCAGTTAGCAAGAATACATTTGAAATTAAGCACTTTCCAAAATTTTCTAACACGTTCAAAGATAGATTTTTCATTTATGGTTTAAGTTAAAATTAATGTTTTTTTAGATAAGTTTTCCATAATTTAATGATTTTTGCGAAATTATTACATACACAAATTTTCGCTTTCTTTATACAGTAAGAAGAGCGTTGCCATTTAAGCCAAAATCCTAAGTATTATGTATTTTGCACGACATACATATATACACAGATACACATTCATCACACACACACACACACACACATAGAAAGGAAAAAAAACACGGATTATGCTAGACTTGCTTGCAGCTTCTTAATTTCCTTAGATTTCTAATACGTTGTTACGCCTTTTGACGTCTTATTTTCTGGCAGGGAAACTCTAAGAGACATATCTCCTCTGCTCAGGGAGATAAACAGAAAAGGAAAGATATAACTGTAAGATAAGCAGGATAATGATATCAATTAAAGGCACACAAGTTTATTACACAAAGAAAAAAGTAATGAAAAACATGAACAATAAACACAAAAATATAGATATTCCTGTGTTTATTAAATTAAGAGGAATTCCAGAATAATCACGGATATATACCACTAACACTAATTGATAAATAAAGTTATGGAGCGATGTACGATCCAGTATAAAGCATATAGGAGGGTGGTGGACTGTGTCCAAGTGTTTGTGAGAGCAGCAACAGCGGTGTATCTCCCAGTTTACGAGAAGAGAAGGGAGTGTCGAGAGCAAGTAGTCGGATGCGGTAGACTTGTGACACTATAATGATGCCACACTTGATGAATCTTGAAACTATGAAAGAAGGTGATACCTGGATTATAAAAAAGATTGGTGCAGCCTAAGGGTGCAAATTCAAGTAAAGGATAGCTTTATATATATATATATATATATATATATTATATATATATATATATATATATATATATATATATATATAAAATATATATATTTTATATATATATATATTTATTATTATTTTTTTAATTATCACACTGGCCGATTCCCACCAAGGCAGGGTGGCCCGAAAAAGAAAAACTTTCACCATCATTCACTCCATCACTGTCTTGCCAGAAGGGTGCTTTACACTACAGTTTTTAAACTGCAATATTAACACCCCTCCTTCAGAGTGCAGGCACTGTACTTCCCATCTCCAGGACTCAAGTCCGGCCTGCCGGTTTCCCTGAACCCTTCATAAATGTTACTTTGCTCACACTCCAACAGCACGTCAAGTATTAAAAACCATTCGTCTCCATTCACTCCTATCAAACACGCTCACGCACACCTGCTGGAAGTCCAAGCCCCTCGCACACAAAACCTCCTTTACCCCTCCCCCCAAACCCTTTTCCCTAGGCCGACCCCTACCCCGCCTTCCTTCCACTACGGACTGATACACTCTTGAAGTCATTCTGTTTCGCTCCATTCTTTGTACATGTCCGAACCACCTCAACAACCCTTCCTCAGCCCTCTGGACAACAGTTTTGGTAATCCCGCACCTCCTCCTAACTTCCAAACTACGAATTCTCTGCATTATATTCACACCACACATTGCCCTCAGACATGACTCTCCACTGCCTCCAGCCTTCTCCTCGCTGCAACATTCATCACCCATGCTTCACACCCTATAAGAGTGTTGGTAAAACTGTACTCTCATACATTCCCCTCTTTGCCTCCAAGGACAAAGTTCTTTGTCTCCACAGACTCCTAAGTGCACCACTCACCCTTTTCCCCTCATCAATTCTATGATTCACCTCATCCTTCATAGACCCATCCGCTGACACGTCCACTCCAAATATCTGAATACATTCACCTCCTCCATACTCTCTCCCTCCAATCTGATATCCAATCTTTCATCACCTAATATTTTTGTTATCCTCATAACCTTACTCTTTCCTGTATTCACTTTTAATTTTCTTCTTTTGCACACCCTGCCAAAATTCATCCACCAATCTCTGCAACTTCTCTTCAGAATCTCCCTAGAGCACAGTGTCATCAGCAAAGAGCAACTGTGACAACTCCCACTTTATGTGGGATTCTTTATCTTTTAACTCCACGCCTCTTGCCAAGACACTCGCATTTACTTCTCTTACAACCCCATCTATAAATATATTAAACAACCACGGTGACATCACACATCCTTGTCTAAGGCCTACTTTACTGGGAAATAATTTCCCTCTTTCCTATGTACTCTAACTTGAGCCTCACTATCCTCGTAAAAACTCTTCACTGCTTTCAGTAACCTACCTCCTACACCATACACCTGCAACATCTGCCACATTGCCCCCCTTATCCACCCTGTCATACGCCTTTTCCAAATCCATAAATGCCACAAAGACCTCTTTAGCCTTATCTAAATACTGTTTCACTTATATGTTTCACTGTATATATATATATATATATATATTATATATATATATATATATATATATTTATATATATATATATATATATATATATATAATGTCGTGCCGAATATGCAGAACTTGCGATCTTGGCTTAAATAGCAACGCTCATTTTGCCATATAGGCTAAGTGAAAATTTGTGTATGCAATAATTTCGCCAAAATCATTCTGAACCTAACGAGAAAAATATATATGATTGAGTTTGTTTAGTACTAAATTATTGTAAAACGTATTAAAATATATTTAGTTAGTTTAGGCTAAAATAATTGTTCTTGTTATAATAAGTTTAGGTAAGTTTTGTAAGATTCTTTTGGTGCAAAATTAAAATTTTTTACGTTAACATTAATGAAAAAAATATATCTTTAAACGTATAAGAGAAAATTTCAGAAAGGACTTAATTTTAAATGAGTTCTTGCTAATTGACCAGTTTTACATATTCGGCACGACATATATATTATATATATATTTTTTTTTTTTTTTTTTTTTATTATCACACCGGCCGATTCCCACCAAGGCAGGGTGGCCCGAAAAAGAAAAACTTTCACCATCATTCACTCCATCACTGTCTTGCCAGAAGGGTGCTTTACACTACAGTTTTTAAACTGCAACATTAACACCCCTCCTTCAGAGTGCAGGCACTGTACTTCCCATCTCCAGGACTCAAGTCCGGCCTGCCGGTTTCCTGAATCCCTTCATAAATGTTACTTTGCTCACACTCCAACAGCACATCAAGTATTAAAAACCATTTGTCTCCATTCACTCCTATCAAACACGCTCACGCATGCCTGCTGGAAGTCCAAGCCCCTCGCACACAAAACCTCCTTTACCCCCTCCCTCCAACCCTTCCTAGGCCGACCCCTACCCCGCCTTCCTTCCACTACAGACTGATACACTATTGAAGTTATTCTGTTTCGCTCCATTCTCTCTACATGTCCGAACCACCTCAACAACCCTTCCTCAGCCCTCTGGACAACAGTTTTGGTAATCCCGCACCTCCTCCTAACTTCCAAACTACGAATTCTCTGCATTATATTCACACCACACATTGCCCTCAGACATGACATCTCCACTGCCTCCAGCCTTCTCCTCGCTGCAACATTCATCACCCACGCTTCACACCCATATAAGAGCGTTGGTAAAACTATACTCTCATACATTCCCCTCTTTGCCTCCAAGGACAAAGTTCTTTGTCTCCACAGACTCCTAAGTGCACCACTCACTCTTTTTCCCTCATCAATTCTATGATTCACCTCATCTTTCATAGACCCATCCGCTGACACGTCCACTCCCAAATATCTGAATACGTTCACCTCCTCCATACTCTCTCCCTCCAATCTGATATTCAATCTTTCATCACCTAATCTTTTTGTTATCCTCATAACCTTACTCTTTCCTGTATTCACCTTTAATTTTCTTCTTTTGCACACCCTACCAAATTCATCCACCAATCTCTGCAACTTCTCTTCAGAATCTCCCAAGAGCACAGTGTCATCAGCAAAGAGCAGCTGTGACAACTCCCACTTTGTGTGTGATTCTTTATCTTTTAACTCCACGCCTCTTGCCAAGACCCTCGCATTTACTTCTCTTACAACCCCATCTATAAATATATTAAACAACCACGGTGACATCACACATCCTTGTCTAAGGCCTACTTTTACTGGGAAAAAATTTCCCTCTTTCCTACATACTCTAACTTGAGCCTCACTATCCTCGTAAAAACTCTTCACTGCTTTCAGTAACCTACCTCCTACACCATACACTTGCAACATCTGCCACATTGCCCCCCTATCCACCCTGTCATACGCCTTTTCCAAATCCATAAATGCCACAAAGACTCTTTAGCCTTATCTAAATACTGTTCACTTATATGTTTCACTGTAAACACCTGGTCCACACACCCCCTACCTTTCCTAAAGCCTCCTTGTTCATCTGCTATCCTATTCTCCGTCTTACTCTTAATTCTTTCAATTATAACTCTACCATACACTTTACCAGGTACACTCAACAGACTTATCCCCTATAATTTTTGCACTCTCTTTTATCCCCTTTGCCTTTATACAAAGGAACTATGCATGCTCTCTGCCAATCCTAGGTACCTTACCCTCTTCCATACATTTATTAAATAATTGCACCAACCACTCCAAAACTATATCCCCACCTGCTTTTAACATTTCTATCTTTATCCCATCAATCCCGGCTGCCTTACCCCCTTTCATTTTACCTACTGCCTCACGAACTTCCCCCACACTCACAACTGGCTCTTCCTCACTCCTACAAGATGTTATTCCTCCTTGCCCTATACACGAAATCACAGCTTCCCTATCTTCATCAACATTTAACAATTCCTCAAAATATTCCTTCCATCTTCCCAATACCTCTAACTCTCCATTTAATAACTCTCCTCTCCTATTTTTAACTGACAAAATCAATTTGTTCTCTAGGCTTTCTTAACTTGTTAATCTCACTCCAAAACTTTTTCTTATTTTCAACAAAATTTGTTGATAACATCTCACCCACTCTCTCATTTGCTCTCTTTTTACATTGCTTCACCACTCTCTTAACCTCTCTCTTTTTCTCCATATACTCTTCCCTCCTTGCATCACTTCTACTTTGTAAAAACTTCTCATATGCTAACTTTTTTCTCCCTTACTACTCTCTTTACATCATCATTCCACCAATCGCTCCTCTTCCCTCCTGCACCCACTTTCCTGTAACCACAAACTTCTGCTGAACACTCTAACACTACATTTTTAAACCTACCCCATACCTCTTCGACCCCATTGCCTATGCTCTCATTAGCCCATCTATCCTCCAATAGCTGTTTATATCTTACCCTAACTGCCTCCTCTTTTAGTTTATAAACCTTCACCTCTCTCTTCCCTGATGCTTCTATTCTCCTTGTATCCCATCTACCTTTTACTCTCAGTGTAGCTACAACTAGAAAGTGATCTGATATATCTGTGGCCCCTCTATAAACATGTACATCCTGAAGTCTACTCAACAGTCTTTTATCTACCAATACATAATCCAACAAACTACTGTCATTTCGCCCTACATCATATCGTGTATACTTATTTATCCTCTTTTTCTTTAAAATATGTATTACCTATAACTAAACCCCTTTCTATACAAAGTTCAATCAATGGGCTCCCATTATCATTTACACCTGGCACCCCAAACTTACCTACCACCCTCTCTATAAAGTTTCTCTATTTAAGCATTCAAGTCCCCTACCACAATTTACTCTCTCACTTGGTTCAAAGGCTCCTATACATTCACTGAAATCTCCCTCAAAATCTCTCTCTCTCTCTGCATTCCTCTCTTCCTCTGGTCAATACACGCTTATTATGACCCACTCTCGTCATCCAACCTTTACTTTAATCCACATAATTCTTGTAATTACACATTCATCTTCTCTTTCTCCTTCCATAACTGATCACTTTAACATTACTGCTACCCCTTCCTTTGCTCTAATCTCTCAGATACTCCAGATTTAATCCATTTATTTCCCCCCACTGAAATCTCTCATACCCCCTTCAGCTTTGTTTCGACTAGGGCCAGGGACATCCGACTTCGCTTTTCATTCATAACATCAGCAATCTTCTGGTTCTTGTCATCCGCCACTACATCCACGCACGTTTAAGAACCCAGTTTTATAAAGTTTTTCTTCTTCTCTTTTTTTAGTTATTGTATCACAGGAGAAGGGGTTACTAGCCATTGCTCCTCGCATTTAGTACCCTCCTCATACGACACGTATGGCTTACGGAGAAAGATTCTTTTCCACTTCCCCATGGGACAATAGAAGAAATAAAAAAGAACCAATAGCTAATTTAGAAAAAGGAGAAACAAACCTAGATGTATGTACTATATATGTTATGCATGTGGATGTATGTGAAGTAGTGGACAGATGTGTAAGTAGGAGTAGCAAGATTATCCCTGTTTCTTAGGTGTTTATGAGACAGAAAAAGAAACCAGCAATTCCTACCATCATGCAAATACAGTTACAGGTTTTTGTTTCACTCAGTCATCATGGCGGGACGTAGTACTTCCCTGGGTGGTTGCTGTCTACCACCTACTACCTGTTGTATATATTTATATATGTTATATATATATTATTATACATATGTTATATATTTGATACTATGTATATATATATATCTATTTTTATAGATTTATATTATATATATATATAATATTTTATATATATATATATAATTTTATATATATGTGTGTGTATAATGATTATATTGTATTGTGTTACCCAATCGTACTGGGTTACTCTTCCTACTCTAAGAGCTTTATCTTACCCTCTACTTAAAGCTCTGTATGGAACCTGCTTTTTTCCCCTACATCACTCTCCATATTCGAGTTCCCGGACATCTTTACGACTGAAGATTTACTTCCCAAACATCTGTTGTCCATATCTCTGAAACCTTTTTGCATTATCCACTTAGTCGATTCTCTTGGTTTTTTATAGTAAGTGTTTTTCATTGTCCGGTTGATCCGTCCTATCCTCTAGACTCTGGTTTCTCATCAGTTGAGTTCCATTAACATCTCCTTGAAATGCATAATCGTTAGCTCGGGGTTACTGTCTTGTTGCATGCTTTCGCACTTCCTATAATTTATTAAGTGTTTGACTAGGTGAGTGGGTTCCACACAGGTGCTGCGTACGCCAATAGGGCCTGATCCATACACTGTGTACAGTGTCGTGGATTGACTCCTTCTTTAGTTGTCGAAATGCTAGTTTTCAGAATCGCCAGGTGCCCATATGCTGCAACGGTTATTTAAATTGGTTTGTGTGTTGTGTTGTTTGTGTGTGCTGCTGTGTGTGTGTGTATTGTGGTGTGTTTGTGTGTGTGTGTGTGTGTGTGGGTGTGTGTGTGTGTGTTGCTGTGTGTGTGTGTGTGTGTGCGTGTGTTACTCACCTATTTGTTTCTCACCTATTTGTGGTTGCTGGGGTCGATTCACGCTCCTGGCCCGCCTCTTCCGCTGTTTGCTACTGGTCCTCTCTCTTCCCGCCCCATGAGCTTATCATACCGCCTTAAAACTTATGTATGGTTCCCGCCTCCACTACGTCTATTTCTTAGGCTATCTCCACGGCCTGACTACTCTATGACTGTGTGTGTGTGTGTGTGTGTGTGTGTGTGTGGTGTAGGACAAGCAACTAGAACATTCTGGTAGGTTGTGTGTACATCTGGGTCTAGCTCAAACAGGCTCTGTGTATTAATATAGCAAGTTTGGTGATGTGTGGGAGTTTAAGGCCTTGACGGAGACACAAATACAATTTCAATTGGAATTGATGAGGCAGGCTTTACTCTGGATGTTCTTGGTAGGGGCCCGTTATGACGAGCCTCTACCTGACCAGTACGCACTCATCCGACCAGAGCTAGACATCAACTGACCAAACGCACTCACCTAAACCGATACTCCTAATCGGTTAACGCATCACCTCACCCGAGCAAATGCAAGTCACCGATAGTGCAAGTCACCAGTCTCCTGGGGTCACTGTGACGGACTCTACCTCGTGACGTAGTCTCTCACCAGATACATCTTGTTCAATGGGCCCTAATCTAGTTCTATTGCACATTAATTATAGTTGTTAAACCTGTTTCGTTATACTGACTCAGGATTCATTGTCTCTCTGGGACCTCAACAACCGTGTTGTCGACGACAATTACAAAACTTGTTGTCAAGGGTTCGAAAGCGTCAGGAATCAACAGGTCATGGTTAGGATGGCTCAACCGGCGCTGATGTTACCGTTTTTTAAGTTGGCCTTAATACAACTCTGTCTCTGTCTATTCTTCCCATATGAATCAGCTCAGTTATAGTGTGCAAACGTGTGGAACACAACTTTGTAAGGCAGAATGTGTATAATGGCTTTAACTAGGGACACTTTGGCTCCTTCTGGAAATACAATTGCAAGAACTTATTTAGGCACTTCATCATGGATTATATTATTAGACTAGACACTAACGACTGATGAAATGTTATATGTTCATTTTTAATACAGATTTACATAATCTGAATAAAACATGCTAGGAATTCAAGGAGCATGCAAATTTTATTGAGTGGTTGTAAATGATATTGTGATGCCCACAAATCTGAGGAAAAGGACAACATGTGTACAGTTCATGACATTTAGTTAAAGATCTCGTTTCGCCATGCAGTGGCAGAGACGTCATTGTTTATTTTAAAAGCCCCCTAACGTGCAGTAAAGTACACAGGATGTTCTTTGTCCTTAAATGAGTATGGTTGGATTCCGCCAAACTGATAAATAAGAGTCACGTGAAGTAGCTTTTGTAGATTGGAGAAGAATAATGGATTGAAAATAGAAAATTACTTGTGCAACGAGAGTTTTATAATATTTTCAACCACTCTGGGTTCCAAATTCAGAGCAAGAAGCACCGTTTATATGCTTGTTGGACTCCATTCAACCAATATTGAAGATTTTAGTACATAATTTAATTGACTAAAGTCAGTACAAATTGATTTCTACATCACGTCTAACCCGTCCATATGTGTCGAAGTGAATCGAGTGAAGGTCTGTGCAGTGAGCGCCCCACCAAGTGCAAAGATTTGACTGCCTTAGCAGCTGTACCACCAGGACAGACATGCTTTTGAGGAAGGCAGATATAGGGTTGGTAGCAGTAATCTTGTGAGCAAGACTAAGGACATTGATGATTGGAGGCTACAAACTAGCAACACTAGTGCTGTGAGTAAAGTAGCATCAAATATGGATGATGGGCATGAGGAACGATCTCACAGCGACCCGCTACCGGGCGTATACCATGAGAGGGGTTCTCGGGGGGTCAAGGCTCCCGCGGCCCCGAGTCTGAGACCAGGCCTCGTGGTGGATTCGGGTCTGATCAATCCAGGCTGCATACTGTCACCGCATGTAAACCGACGTAAGAACCAAGGGCGGCGATAAGGTACTGACTTTAGGTGCCTGTTCCAGCGGCCTTCTTGAAGATAGCCAGGGAGTTTCTATTGGTAATCTTCCTTATGTATGCTGGGAGAGCAGTTGAAACAGTCTTGGGCCTCTGACACTTATTGTGTTGTCTTAGTGTTCATATGGCGCCCCTGCTTTTCGTGGGGGAAATGTTACATCTGCCGAGCCCTTGCTTTCGTTGGGAGCTAAAAGCAAAATTAGAACAATATTCTTCTTAGGAAATCTCAGGTTATAATTTTGAACAAAAGACGTTTACATCAAGATAGTGTAATAGGATATCTGTTCTATAATTTAGGAAGAAATGATATTGACAAGCTGTTACGTACCTGGCATTAAACAAGGCCACTGAGGGTGAAATTGAAAAACATATCGACCATATTAATGATTTAACTATAAAGATTTTTCAAAGTGAAACATGCAAAATTAGAGAAGAATTCAGTAGTCTGGATGAGTGAACTAATGATTTTATACTCTCATATATTTACACGAAATTTTCCTATATTGTCTCGGATAACAATATGAAAGACTTATTTTAATTGTACCCCACCTGAAAATAATCATGACACAAGTCTCATTAAACATAGCAGAACAAGTTAATAATACAACCACAAATGTGACCTACCCATCAACAAGCCCTCATAAAGACTCCTCTGCCTCATCTGCAGAGGACGTGTGTAAACAAGAAATCTCTCTCTATATATGATTATTTACAGGTGACAAGCGAGTGACAGGGAGTGACATCCACCAGTAATTTATATAATTGTAATAGATATAGCAGAAGCAAATGTGACGTCGAATGACCCACAACATCCAATCGTTAGCACTAGAAAAAAAGATGAAAGAATTGAGAGTGGCTGAACATTACAGCAACTAGTACTGTTTTTTGCAATATCTGAAGGTTCATTCAGTTATTTAAGAATGTTTCTTTAACAGAAATTAAAGTCCGAGGAAAAACTTTAATTACTTTATTAAATAAAGACATTAAGATTAACAAAAGTAACAGTCTTTCAAGCGAAATAGTTCGAGTTAATGACTAAATTTACGTAATTGATTTGAAAAATTTTATTTAGATGGCTCGTCGTAGTGTGTTTTGCTTACACTTTAACGTACCCAAGTTCTATCTTTGCCGAGTCGAGTCCTATTAGGCAAGTGTTCTTAAACCTGTTACCCTCCAAACCATACCCCAGCCGGGATTGAACCCGCGGTCAGTTCTCAAAACTCAGCACGTCGCGTTTGGGGGTTTTAAGGGGGTGGGGGCCCAAACTAGACCAGCTAGCCTCATATGATTCGTCTAACTAGGTATATTTCTACACCATATTGTGGGCTAGTGGTCTAGTGGCTAACGCGACGGGTGGAGTTTTGAGACCTTCTCTGACCGCGGGTTCATCCCGGCCCGGGGTATGGTTTGTTTGCAGATAGTGTCATTACCGATTTCGTGAGTCACCTGTTACCCTCGTCACCGGTAGAATGTGTACCTGAGTGTTTGCTGACTGATTATGCTTGTTTCTGGAGGAAGGACTCTGAAGGTGGTAATGTACTTCAAGGGGGGTTTTGAGATGAAACCCTTCCCTATAAATTCATAGGTAATAAGACCGTCCCTGACGGCGGTAAAGGAGATTAAAAACCATGGAAAGTATAAAAGGATAAAAGAGAGTGGCGGCAAGTCGGTCATTTATTTAATCAGTGAAGGAGGGATAACTGGAATTTAATACTAAATACTCCAGTTGAAAACAATGAAACTAATATTATTGGATTCATAGTGTATCAAAAAACTGGACAAATTATATACTATGTAATCGGAGTATCCAGTTATTATGCTTCACAGTTAATCTGTTGTTTAATTTCTTAAACAGTTATTTGACAAACCAGGAAATTAGGATCGATCTCGGATACCAATTATTTTAATATTACTGTTAGCTTGTCCACCCACCAAGAGGTGTGGACGAGTGATGCTGTTTTATTACTTATGAAAACCACTTAGGAATCAAAACGCAATATAGGGTAACGTACCTATACAAACTTGAACAGTCTATCAGGAATCCAAGAAGTTAATGTATTTTCAGAACGAAAGAAGACATCTTGCTATGTAAAAACGCCAAGTCTCCAATTCACAGAAATATTATGATTTCATATCCTTATAAGCCAATTTAAACTGGTGTGTATTATTGAAGAAGCGGGAGAATCCAGGTTTCAGTGTAACTTTTTGTATTTCAAAATAAACGTACCCTTCGAAATAAGAATATTTTGATGATTTCCAATTAGGGAATTTTTAAATTTGAAACATGATTCTTGACTTGCATTGGGATACACACAGATTAAAAAAAATAATCAAATAATGAAGGGATAATAGATAACGAATTAATGAAGAAATTCAAATTCAAATTCAAACTTTATTCTTTATAAGTATTACAATGCTGAGTTTACAGAATTTGGTTATTGTGTGGTTTACATGTAGTAAAATAATAATTACAGAGTGTACCACTAGAAACACCTAGCATGGCTAGCAGTTCGGGCAGACTTAAAATTAAAATCACAAGTGTAAAATTTTACAAAAATTTTGAGGTAAGTTGGTATTATGGCTGAGTGACTAAATACTAGTTTATGAGTTTAGCAATGTGAATGCTTTTGTTTTGGCACTATATAGTTTCAGTATTGGGAGTATCACAGGCCAACTTTTTGACTAGTTTAAGATTCATTATTTTTGAGATTGAGATGATATTTCTGTTTATGGTCAAATGGGTGAGTGGAGTGGTTAAGTGTTAAACCACCACGGTGGTATTCGTGTAATTAGTTGACGGAGTGGTTATTTGTTATCAGGGAGATAAGATTTTTTCTGATGGTAGTTTTGAAGAGATGAATGTGTCTGCAGTTTTGGGAAAATTTTCAGGTAGGGTGTTCCAGATTTTAGGGGCGCCTTTGACCATACATTGAATTTTTTGTAAAGGTTTTAGTCGGACCACGGGGAATGTCATAGTGATGTTTGTGTCCGGTGTTGTGCCTGTTGGGTTCTGTCACAACTATCAAGAATGCATTTTTGGTCAAGGTTAATATTGGAATTCAAGGGTCTGTAGATGTAGATTGCCACCGTAGTAAGTGTGGATGTACTGAAACAGGGAGTAAGTTTAGATCTATGAAGAGTGTGGGGGGTGTTTGCAGGATGGGATTTAGTGATTATTCTTATGCGGCTTTTTGTTGGGTTTATTGGCTGTAGGTGTGTTGCTTGCAGTTGCAACCCCAAGCACAGATAGCTTACGTTGGAGGTTATGGATATGTAATTGGAATGGTATAGTGATATAGTGTGAGAAGGGCAGTTTGCGGCAGTAGTTTCGTATCTTGGAGAGGATCCCAACCGTTTTGGATACTTTTTTTGGTTATGTGTTGGATATGGGTGCTGATGTTCAGGTTGTTGTCGATGTATAAGGCTAGGAATTTGCCGCTCATTATGCTGTAATTAGATTGTTGTGTCGATCTTAATGTTTTTTTGCGCATCTCTGCTTGATAATAGATAATGAATAAGCTAATCAGGTAGTTGCAAAGAACACAAAATGCAGTTGACATGTTTTATAGAGCATCGTTATGATCCCGGACCCAGATTAAACGTAATAAAACGTACACATAGGTAAGGGACCCGAGAGTGTATAGTCTGGAAGGCTCTGGGAATCAAGATTTGGTGGCATGGTTATCTTATTGTTGTATTATTGTGGTCAGGGAAGGAAATCTTGTTGGTGGTCATGTTTATGGAGGGATTAGGCAATAGCAAGTTTCCTGTAATTTGTGTGGACTATTGATACAATAAGGTTTTCGCGTTTTATTCTTTCTTGGATGAGGAGGACTAGGTACTGTGACTATCATGCGTGGCTTTGGGTTGTTTATCAAATGTACCTCTGTGTCCTGCATCGCACATGAGCACTGTTGAAATCGTCCCTGTTTGTAAGCATTTATGTTTTCGTTAATCTAAAAGACACATTTCTTTACCCGTTTCTCCTGTATATTTCTTTTCTACAGTGAGGACACATGGATTGTGTCCGTCGAACAATTTACATTGAGCATTTTTAAACAGAAGGGTTCCAGTGGCATCCATCCCTAGTATTATACTCGAATATTTTGGGGGAATACACGAAAACAACGATTTTAAACGTGGATTCACTTCTATCAGATCGATGAGGGAGAACCCTCCACAAGTTTTCTCTAAAAGTCGAAGAATCGGAGGGAACGTTCCATTACTGTTTACTTCCTTCCTTTGCAGTCCCAGGAATCCGACAATGGTTAGCTTGGAAGAGGTATTCAGTGTAAACCCCCACACAAAACAGTGGCTAATAATACTTATTCACATTTACCGACTATTGTACCCCAAATTAGGTGTATTTATGATATCTATTTGCGGGGACTTTCTGTATTTGCTCAATCAATTTTTCATTAGAAGGCGATCTGTAAAAAGCCTTCCTTGATTGTGTACTAGGGAATATACCATCGTGTGAGTATTTAGTTTTCTTATCAACAATGTTACATCATTCCATTCTTATATGAGAGTAACTAGCTCAGAGTGTTGAAAACAGTTTAAATACCAAACAACTTGATGAGTATGCAATATGCAATAGTTTGGTATCATATACTGTTTGGCACGTTTCGCCTCGCGTTAGATTCTTTTCAGTCAAATTACAGAGGCGAAAGGATTGGAGGGTAGTTGAGGTGACAATAAGTATTTAAGGCTCCATTCTAATGGTCTGCCTTAATATTTGTTCCAGAATATGGCGTCTGAACTCTTCTCCAGGTGAAGGGGACTAACAACCACAAAACTATTTCTACAAGGTTGATATACTCATTATGTCTTCAATCCGTTCTCAGTATTTGAATAAAGAAGCCTACCACGTAGGCGAAAACGTTTTCATCAGACTCTTACACATTGTCACGCTCAACGTGCTCTCTGATGGGTATTTTTTGAGACAAGCTTCAATGACGCTATTCGGGAGCTTCTTCCCCATCCACTTAAAACACTTGTATCACTTTGACAAAAACTGTAAAAATGTTATTTGATTGGAAAATTGTCAGAGCAAAAAAAAAAAGGAAGGTAATTTTGTATGAACAGTAAAATGATATATACTAAAAATTAATGAAAAATTTATCCAAAAAATTTGTGTGCATGAAAGTGTAGCAGATAATAATATGATAATAATGCTGGTTAAAAATACTTCTTGAGTATTCGTATAAACTCGCCTGAGGAATTTTTAACCAATAAGATGTATATAACCGGGTAAAAATAAGAAGTGGAACCGGCATAAACTAACAAAAAATAGTGTATAAAAAAAGAATAGATAATGATTAAACTGGGTAAAATATCAAAGAACTTAAAGAAATAGTTTGAAAATAAAGTAATAAGAAAAAAAAATCTGAATTTTGTAAAATAACACACAAAAATTAGAAGTATAATATAAACAAAATGATGTAAATAAGTATTTCTAGAACTTTAAAAGATTTGATCAATTACATTTCCTTGGTAATTTTAATCATTACTGTCCTATGTCCACTATTATTCCTTCGCATCAAGATATAGTCATACTGTCCTGTTTTCTCTTCATTTTTTTGTGAGTTACGAATGTTGTAGTCTGATGTTCATAGATAAGGAAATATCCAAATTTTATTTGAAATTGGTAATGATTTAAAATACCCAGAATGTAATTTATAAAATCTTTTAAGTTTGCTAGAAATACTTTTTACAATCCAAAAAGGGGACAACCAGCCTTATTCAACTAAATTATTTTGTAATAAGTGGTAGAATTACCGACAATATGTAAAGTAAAAGGACACTCAAATGCCAAACTAATGTGACATTGCCATACAATAAAAATGTCACCATAAGCATGCACTTGTGTCCTTTACAATTACTAAATTTTGGTTGGTTCTCCCTTACACATGAAAACTCGTTGTTAATGCCTTCTCTTCTTAAGACTTTTAAGTATTATAAGTGGTATTCAAAAGTCTTGATACAGTAAAAAAAACTTTTTTTTGATAAAGAATACCCACAAATGCTGATGGTTGTGTCCTATAAGATTCCTTGTAAAAATTTGCGATAAAGTTTTTACGGTCAAACTGGAAAAAATCTTTCGAAACTAAGATTAAAACTACTTAAATATAGCATTAGAACTGGAACAAGATTCCAACATGGTCTATTTATTCATGTAAGAGTTTTGTAACCATCCAATTGGATTTCAAGAAAAGTTTGAGCGAATGTAGTATCAAGCAAGTCCTTATGGTCGAAGGTATTTAATTGAATTCTTGTTTCATAAAAAAAGCAGTTTGCGATAATATGAATATTTCCTTTGGTTTTAATATAAATTAGATCCATTTATAATTAATAGGAATTTGGGAAGAATTTAAAATTACACTGGACAAATAATAATTTTTAAATTTTCTTGGGGTAGAATAGTTTGTGGGTGAGTGTGCAAAGGTCATATCCAAGTTGGCGTCTCGGCTCGCGGCTCAGTGTTTTAACGTTGTGGGATGGATAGTTAGGTGCTGGCCCAGACCCTTATTGCTTCCTTGGATGCTTACTTTCATAGTTCCGTGTTATGTGAGTAGGTCACGTATGCGCTTGGAATATTTCCTATTCTTTCAGAGTGGTTGTTTTGCATAATATATTTATTATATATATATAATATATATATATATATATATATTATTTATATATATATATATATATATATATATATTATCTTATATATATATGGTTGGATAAGTGGAATTTGGTAGATGGAAAAACACATTAAAGGATGACTTATGGGGAAATGTAACTGTATTGGTTAATAAAGTTGGATATAAAAATGGTCTGAGAGACCAGGGCCTCTTGGTGGATCAGGGGTTGATCTACCAGGATGTTGTTGCTGCTGGCCACACGCAAACTGATGTGAGAACCACAGCCTGTCTGGCCAGGTATTTATTGAGCTTTTAGGTGCTTGTCCAGTGTCTTCTTGAAGACAGCCAGAGGGTCTATTGAGTATTCCCCCTTTTGTATGCTGGGATGCGTTTTCTTGAACAGTCTGGATCATGGGACACTTATTGTGTTGTCTCTCAGTGTACTCGTGGCACCCTGCTTTTCATCGAGGATTGTTGCATCTCCTGCCGAGTTTTTGCTTTTCATAAGGAGTGATTTTTGTTAGTGCAATGATTGGTATAATCCCTCTAGAATTTCCCAAGTATTATATTTCATATCTTCCACAAATAATGGTACATTTTGAACATTTACAGACTAAATATTAAAAACATTTTGAAACTGACTAGTATCCTAAATTACACAAGTACAGTAACATTGATGCACTTTCAGGGAGTTGCATTACCAAGTTTTCACAATTAAAGTTAAGCAAGTTAGTTTGTGCAATGGACTAATTTATCACCTGGATTAAAGATTTTTATGGTCACCTTGTTTTGCACTTTCTGATAAAAAAAAATTGGTCCCACCCCATATCCATTACACCCCCCCCATACGACCTGTATTACACTGAGAACCAATTCAAACTCTGTCTTTAATAACATTGATTAGACAGCTAAATACTTGTACAAAATATTTTTTTAGCATGGTTTTGAGAGGCACATGAGATGTACAATGGGTACTTAATTAGCCATTCTTTTTTTTTATAATAATAATACTTAATAATAGGAGTACTTAAAAAACATCATGTTGATTTGCACAGAATAACCAATAAAAGTCAATTACTCACTTAATTAATGATATATCTTACACATCGAACAAATAAACAGAAAACTTCCTTGGATGGAAAACACAGCACATTTTAATTTTTTAAGCATTCACCTCTTTGAAGGGAGGCTTCCTTTGGCGTGGTGAAGAGGCTCTTGGTCTGGGAATTAGAACTTTTTGGTCTCCTTCTCAGACTCAGAAACTAATTACATCCCAATCACCCTACCCTATCCATCCTCCCCATTTCCATCTTGACCTTTCCTCATACCCTCCCCCAGACCTTCCCTATTCCTTCCTGTTGCTGCTTTTGGGATTCTCCCCAACTGGCAATTTTCCAGTTCCTAGGTAGGGGACGAGTATCGTTATCTGTTCCCATTTCCGTTGAGGTACTTGGCGGTGTTCTATTTCCCCGTGGAATCTGGGATCTACCGGGATATCCTGATCCCTTTCGGTCTCCCGGGCGGGGGTGGCTCTGAGTGTCTTTTGGCGTGGCTGGTGCATCTATGGGAACCTGCCTTTGCGGATTCCTGGGTTGGCTGAATGGAGGATATGCTTAGTGGTGTGTGTGTCGTCCGCCATCTCTTATTGTCCACCGAGGTGATAGCTCGGCGATGTGAGGTTGCTATTCCGATTGCTGGTTTTGGACTGCTGAAAGGTAGTTCTATGGCACGCGGTTCCATGCCGCTTCTGGGTGCCTGAGGAGGGTATTTGCGGCCCTTCATTCCTTTCTGGGTGCTATACCACACTTTTCCCCATTTTTTTTATTCTTTTTTTCTTTCTATTTTCTTCTTTTTTTTTTTTTTTCTAAAAAACTAAAAGAAATGTGACATTAATCATGGATAGCACCCAATCCATGAACCTGCTCATCCCGGGCCCCTTCATATATTCGCAGACTGTTCCGACCTTGCCTTATTATTTTGAACACTCTTGGGACTTTTCGAAGGGCCCCTACACCTCTGTTGGTGCCGTTTCGTCACCTGCTCTTGGTACCAGGTTCCAGCTCTGACTTCCTTGATATTATCTGACTTCCCAACATCTTCTTTGACCTTATTTCGGCTTCTCCCTCTATGGTTGCGGGGCGATTTTCGGATTTCCGCCCATTCATGTTGGACCGCCCTCCGGGTCCCACACCCTAACACTCTAGACCATTTACCTGAATGTAAGTTCTTTAGATTCCTTCTCATTCTGCCCACAAGAAGACCGGCATGATCTTAAAGAGTGGTACAAGCAGTCGTCACAGACAGAATGTATTCTAGCTCACGATCTTTCTCCTTACAAACCATAGATTGAGATGCTATTACTTGTAACTTTTGAAAGGTATCATTTCTGTCAAATTTGTAGTTTGGTACTGTCATTCTATCTCATTACTATTGTCCAACAGCGTTTCTGAAAAGCTTTGAGCTCTAAGACTTCCAATCCCTCAAAGTAGATACTTTTGTCCCTCCCTGCCGGAGGCTGATACGGATGCCTTTGCAACGTTGCCGCTTAACTTATTGATTTGCCTTAGCAGAGCTCCCCGTCCTCGGTTCTATATTGTGGGACACATTTAGTATGTTCCGAAAGATGATCTACACCACAACAGTAAATAAATTGCTGGATGTTTTGGTTATCCACTGAGACTATATTGAGGTCCTCTGCCGATATGCCCACAGGTTCTGTGGTTCCAACGACCACCTACCTAATCATCATGTAGTCTACCCCCTCTTGCCTTAACTGTCATGAGGCTTACCCATCTTTACTCTCGCCGTTGCAAGTTACTTAACATGAGCGAGAAAATCCGTTGTCTCATTGAGGCAAGAAGAAGGCTTTCCTTGTGCTATGGCAGTCTATCATCTACGCCTACAGGATAGGACTTCCCTGTATTTCTTTTTCTTGAGATGCTAAACGATCCCCCCAATACTTCGGTTCCCAACTTGCTGCTGCCTTCCTCTGTGGGCACCCCTTCCACAGTCACCCCTGTCTCTAATTATTTTTGCTTTACTGGCTCAGAAGGTCCTTACCTCGACAACCTCATTCTGTTTCCTCGCCTTCTTATCTTCTCACTCACATGTTTCTGGTGTCTACAAGCACTTCGGTACAACAACGTCCTCCCCTTTCCGCCCCTCTACTCTACTTTCAGAAGTCCAAAAAAATCCCCCATGGCTTAAATTTCCTCTTTTAACCCTCCTCTTCTTCCTCACCTCTAACTGCTCTGCTACGAGTGTGGAGGTTATCCTCCTCATACAGTACCTTCTTTCCCAGCTCCTCCAAGTTTCTTCCTATTCTGCCCCCTCCCTGGTTGCTTCCTACTTCTGACCTCTCCAAGCTTCTTCTACAGTTCCTCATACCCTTTCGTCCTCACCTACTCTGAGAATTCCATAGTCCACCCCGATTTTTACTACCCTCCTCCTCCTCTCTCCAGTATCGGTCCACATGCCCGTCCTTGTCCTTTGAAAACTTAAAGATGTCTCCGATATATTGAGGGAGACTAGACCTTTGCATGGACCGCCTTCATACTCCCGTCTCTACTCTTCATCTTCAATCTCTGCATACAAACTCCTTCACTTTGTCCCAATCCATCGTGCTGGTAAGTTTTCTGCTTGTCCTCCACATGTGGACTTTTCTATCCATCTAGTTTGGAATCTACAGAGATTCCCTCTTCTTCACGCTTGTATGTGTCTCTTTGCAAATCATGAATTTTCTTACATGTAGAATATCGTGGCTCAGAGGGTAACGGGAGGGGGGGGGAGACGTTCAGGTGTTAATTTCAGATAAGTTGCTCTCCCATTTTTCCAATGTTGTGTTTTTTTTACAAGGAACCTCCAAAATTAAACTTCGCTGTTGCCATCCCATTCTGGGGCTCTATGTTTTATTATATTCTTCGGTATCCTTTTCCCGTATTCAGAACATTTAGTGAAAGAGCACTTACACGCACTGGGGGTATTCCATACCACCTGCTCTTTCTGTACATACCTCGCTGCATTACACTAACAGCCCGTATCCATTGTTAAGTGGTATACAAATCTGTTTTCGTATCATCCTCATCTCGGGCACTGTTTATCCCAAATGTTGCATTTTTGTTTGTTTCCGTTACCGCCTCCCTTCTTGGTCTTACTTGGCGATTTTATGCTCACCATTTCCTGTTGGAGAGGGGGGGTCTCAGTGTGACTCCGATGGCTATTCAGTTGTTGACTTTTTTCTCGCTTCTCTTACCCCTTGTTTTAAATACTGGTACTCCCACCCATTTTAATCCTCGTATCATTCTATCTTTGCATCGGCCTCTCGGTATGCTCTATTCCATTAAACTGCACTAGATCTTTACCTGGTCTGTCCTCCCAGACTTACATGACAGCAGAATAATTTTCTCAAGTATACTTAGACTTTATCCTTCAATATTGCCACCTCCTCGTAGTCCACGGCTGACAGTTTGACCTGAGGAAAATTGGGGATCCTTCACTCGCATCAAGCTGCTTTAGTGGAAATTATCCTTCTTCTTCCTCCAATTGTTGTGCTTTTTCTCACTTCTTCTCGCCCCTCTGTTATAAACGCCAGCTTCACATTATAACCCCATATTGGGGCAAGGCATTTCAGAGTGTTCGTGCTTGATGGTTCTCCTGTTTGTGCTTGGACAGATGCGTTTGGAAAACGTGCTGTGTGGTCGGCAGGTGCCAGTACTGTAGAACCACAGAGGGATCACTTGATTTTATGCACGAAGAGCGCGGTTCGCCCGCCACGTCATCAATGATGTATAAACGTACTTGCTGGCGGTGTGAAGTTTCTTCCATACTTCGGCTTACTCTATGAGTGAATGGACTGGAAAACAGTATGGCAAAACTGAGTTGTAAATATATCCTGTTCACGCTTTGTTCTTCGGTTTACAACTGTTGCTACTGCAAACCTCTCACGTTTCCAGAGAAAAAACGTAATCATCTTTGTTCAGTATATCTTCACGGCTCAAGCCCTCGTTTCTTTCTTTCAAAATTTTGCCCAGTGAGAGAGAGGTAGGCCCCTTAAATTATTCTTCTATCAGAGAAAAATTCTTATTAATGTGTCTTTACACTTCCTAAATGGAGGCAAACTCTCTGCTTACCGATTTCGGCAGCTGGGCCTGAAGGCTTTCATATTCCACTGTACAGCACTTTACATCAGTCAGCCTTGCTGTCCTAAAGGGCTGAGGACACAAATCAGTTTGTCAACTTCTACTAGTGAGAATGGCTGGATTTGAGAGGGACATGACTTCCAACGTGGGGGGTACAACATCTTACCTCTACTAGTGGCATACATCTCACTCCTGGCGGTATTTCAGGCTCCATACTTTCACATCTTCTCAAGGTTGATTGTTTTAGGACTTTGGAACATATCTTCTCACAGACCTGGAGATGGACTCTTGACCACTCAAAACTTCAAGGCGTCGATGGACTGATTACATCGTCTTCAAGTATCTTCTGCTTCTATCAACTTTTCTGTACTCGATGAAGAAGTCTTACTGTTGTAGGCAGAACGTTCGAAATAAAGATACCTAACTGTTGCATATGTGTCTTACCGAACAAACACTCTTTAAGCTATTTGGTCGCAAGGAGTTCTTCCCCAGTGTGGAATATCTGCCATTGTCCTCCCCTTCGGCAACCCGGCACTACGGGATAGATGCCTCCCAATTATTAGTCCAATTGCTCTTAAGCGTTTGCAATTTGCAAGGTGATGGAGCATATGCTAAATGACGTTTGATATGGTATTAGAGACACATAATAGTGTCCTTCACTACTCAATTTTGGAATCTTCGTATGTGGCCGTTTAGTTCCATTGACCCCTTACTCTGTTTGGATACTTATGTTCGTAATGGCCTTTGCCAATAACACTGTTATCGTGATGAGGTTGTAGACCTACTCCCGTCTTCGCATCGGCCACAATCGTTTTATCAGGGCCCATTATCATTTACACCTGGCACCCCTAACTTACCGACCACCCTCTCTATAAAGTTTCTCTATTTAAGCATTCAAGTCCCCTACCACAATTTACTCTCTCACTTGGTTCAAAGGCTCCTATACATTCACTGAAATCTCCCTCAAAATCTCTCTCTCTCTCTGCATTCCTCTCTTCCTCTGGTCAATACACGCTTATTATGACCCACTCTCGTCATCCAACCTTTACTTTAATCCACATAATTCTTGTAATTACACATTCATCTTCTCTTTCTCCTTCCATAACTGATCACTTTAACATTACTGCTACCCCTTCCTTTGCTCTAATCTCTCAGATACTCCAGATTTAATCCATTTATTTCCCCCCACTGAAATCTCTCATACCCCCTTCAGCTTTGTTTCGACTAGGGCCAGGGACATCCGACTTCGCTTTTCATTCATAACATCAGCAATCTTCTGGTTCTTGTCATCCGCCACTACATCCACGCACGTTTAAGAACCCAGTTTTATAAAGTTTTTCTTCTTCTCTTTTTTTAGTTATTGTATCACAGGAGAAGGGGTTACTAGCCATTGCTCCTCGCATTTAGTACCCTCCTCATACGACACGTATGGCTTACGGAGAAAGATTCTTTTCCACTTCCCCATGGGACAATAGAAGAAATAAAAAAGAACCAATAGCTAATTTAGAAAAAGGAGAAACAAACCTAGATGTATGTACTATATATGTTATGCATGTGGATGTATGTGAAGTAGTGGACAGATGTGTAAGTAGGAGTAGCAAGATTATCCCTGTTTCTTAGGTGTTTATGAGACAGAAAAAGAAACCAGCAATTCCTACCATCATGCAAATACAGTTACAGGTTTTTGTTTCACTCAGTCATCATGGCGGGACGTAGTACTTCCCTGGGTGGTTGCTGTCTACCACCTACTACCTGTTGTATATATTTATATATGTTATATATATATTATTATACATATGTTATATATTTGATACTATGTATATATATATATCTATTTTTATAGATTTATATTATATATATATATAATATTTTATATATATATATATAATTTTATATATATGTGTGTGTATAATGATTATATTGTATTGTGTTACCCAATCGTACTGGGTTACTCTTCCTACTCTAAGAGCTTTATCTTACCCTCTACTTAAAGCTCTGTATGGAACCTGCTTTTTTCCCCTACATCACTCTCCATATTCGAGTTCCCGGACATCTTTACGACTGAAGATTTACTTCCCAAACATCTGTTGTCCATATCTCTGAAACCTTTTTGCATTATCCACTTAGTCGATTCTCTTGGTTTTTTATAGTAAGTGTTTTTCATTGTCCGGTTGATCCGTCCTATCCTCTAGACTCTGGTTTCTCATCAGTTGAGTTCCATTAACATCTCCTTGAAATGCATAATCGTTAGCTCGGGGTTACTGTCTTGTTGCATGCTTTCGCACTTCCTATAATTTATTAAGTGTTTGACTAGGTGAGTGGGTTCCACACAGGTGCTGCGTACGCCAATAGGGCCTGATCCATACACTGTGTACAGTGTCGTGGATTGACTCCTTCTTTAGTTGTCGAAATGCTAGTTTTCAGAATCGCCAGGTGCCCATATGCTGCAACGGTTATTTAAATTGGTTTGTGTGTTGTGTTGTTTGTGTGTGCTGCTGTGTGTGTGTGTATTGTGGTGTGTTTGTGTGTGTGTGTGTGTGTGTGGGTGTGTGTGTGTGTGTTGCTGTGTGTGTGTGTGTGTGTGCGTGTGTTACTCACCTATTTGTTTCTCACCTATTTGTGGTTGCTGGGGTCGATTCACGCTCCTGGCCCGCCTCTTCCGCTGTTTGCTACTGGTCCTCTCTCTTCCCGCCCCATGAGCTTATCATACCGCCTTAAAACTTATGTATGGTTCCCGCCTCCACTACGTCTATTTCTTAGGCTATCTCCACGGCCTGACTACTCTATGACTGTGTGTGTGTGTGTGTGTGTGTGTGTGTGTGGTGTAGGACAAGCAACTAGAACATTCTGGTAGGTTGTGTGTACATCTGGGTCTAGCTCAAACAGGCTCTGTGTATTAATATAGCAAGTTTGGTGATGTGTGGGAGTTTAAGGCCTTGACGGAGACACAAATACAATTTCAATTGGAATTGATGAGGCAGGCTTTACTCTGGATGTTCTTGGTAGGGGCCCGTTATGACGAGCCTCTACCTGACCAGTACGCACTCATCCGACCAGAGCTAGACATCAACTGACCAAACGCACTCACCTAAACCGATACTCCTAATCGGTTAACGCATCACCTCACCCGAGCAAATGCAAGTCACCGATAGTGCAAGTCACCAGTCTCCTGGGGTCACTGTGACGGACTCTACCTCGTGACGTAGTCTCTCACCAGATACATCTTGTTCAATGGGCCCTAATCTAGTTCTATTGCACATTAATTATAGTTGTTAAACCTGTTCGTTATACTGACTCAGATTCATGTCTCTCTGGGACCTCAACAACCGTGTTGTCGACGACAATTACAAAACTTGTTGTCAAGGGTTCGAAAGCGTCAGGAATCAACAGGTCATGGTTAGGATGGCTCAACCGGCGCTGATGTTACCGTTTTTTAAGTTGGCCTTAATACAACTCTGTCTCTGTCTATTCTTCCCATATGAATCAGCTCAGTTATAGTGTGCAAACGTGTGGAACACAACTTTGTAAGGCAGAATGTGTATAATGGCTTTAACTAGGGACACTTTGGCTCCTTCTGGAAATACAATTGCAAGAACTTATTTAGGCACTTCATCATGGATTATATTATTAGACTAGACACTAACGACTGATGAAATGTTATATGTTCATTTTTAATACAGATTTACATAATCTGAATAAAACATGCTAGGAATTCAAGGAGCATGCAAATTTTATTGAGTGGTTGTAAATGATATTGTGATGCCCACAAATCTGAGGAAAAGGACAACATGTGTACAGTTCATGACATTTAGTTAAAGATCTCGTTTCGCCATGCAGTGGCAGAGACGTCATTGTTTATTTTAAAAGCCCCCTAACGTGCAGTAAAGTACACAGGATGTTCTTTGTCCTTAAATGAGTATGGTTGGATTCCGCCAAACTGATAAATAAGAGTCACGTGAAGTAGCTTTTGTAGATTGGAGAAGAATAATGGATTGAAAATAGAAAATTACTTGTGCAACGAGAGTTTTATAATATTTTCAACCACTCTGGGTTCCAAATTCAGAGCAAGAAGCACCGTTTATATGCTTGTTGGACTCCATTCAACCAATATTGAAGATTTTAGTACATAATTTAATTGACTAAAGTCAGTACAAATTGATTTCTACATCACGTCTAACCCGTCCATATGTGTCGAAGTGAATCGAGTGAAGGTCTGTGCAGTGAGCGCCCCACCAAGTGCAAAGATTTGACTGCCTTAGCAGCTGTACCACCAGGACAGACATGCTTTTGAGGAAGGCAGATATAGGGTTGGTAGCAGTAATCTTGTGAGCAAGACTAAGGACATTGATGATTGGAGGCTACAAACTAGCAACACTAGTGCTGTGAGTAAAGTAGCATCAAATATGGATGATGGGCATGAGGAACGATCTCACAGCGACCCGCTACCGGGCGTATACCATGAGAGGGGTTCTCGGGGGGTCAAGGCTCCCGCGGCCCCGAGTCTGAGACCAGGCCTCGTGGTGGATTCGGGTCTGATCAATCCAGGCTGCATACTGTCACCGCATGTAAACCGACGTAAGAACCAAGGGCGGCGATAAGGTACTGACTTTAGGTGCCTGTTCCAGCGGCCTTCTTGAAGATAGCCAGGGAGTTTCTATTGGTAATCTTCCTTATGTATGCTGGGAGAGCAGTTGAAACAGTCTTGGGCCTCTGACACTTATTGTGTTGTCTTAGTGTTCATATGGCGCCCCTGCTTTTCGTGGGGGAAATGTTACATCTGCCGAGCCCTTGCTTTCGTTGGGAGCTAAAAGCAAAATTAGAACAATATTCTTCTTAGGAAATCTCAGGTTATAATTTTGAACAAAAGACGTTTACATCAAGATAGTGTAATAGGATATCTGTTCTATAATTTAGGAAGAAATGATATTGACAAGCTGTTACGTACCTGGCATTAAACAAGGCCACTGAGGGTGAAATTGAAAAACATATCGACCATATTAATGATTTAACTATAAAGATTTTTCAAAGTGAAACATGCAAAATTAGAGAAGAATTCAGTAGTCTGGATGAGTGAACTAATGATTTTATACTCTCATATATTTACACGAAATTTTCCTATATTGTCTCGGATAACAATATGAAAGACTTATTTTAATTGTACCCCACCTGAAAATAATCATGACACAAGTCTCATTAAACATAGCAGAACAAGTTAATAATACAACCACAAATGTGACCTACCCATCAACAAGCCCTCATAAAGACTCCTCTGCCTCATCTGCAGAGGACGTGTGTAAACAAGAAATCTCTCTCTATATATGATTATTTACAGGTGACAAGCGAGTGACAGGGAGTGACATCCACCAGTAATTTATATAATTGTAATAGATATAGCAGAAGCAAATGTGACGTCGAATGACCCACAACATCCAATCGTTAGCACTAGAAAAAAAGATGAAAGAATTGAGAGTGGCTGAACATTACAGCAACTAGTACTGTTTTTTGCAATATCTGAAGGTTCATTCAGTTATTTAAGAATGTTTCTTTAACAGAAATTAAAGTCCGAGGAAAAACTTTAATTACTTTATTAAATAAAGACATTAAGATTAACAAAAGTAACAGTCTTTCAAGCGAAATAGTTCGAGTTAATGACTAAATTTACGTAATTGATTTGAAAAATTTTATTTAGATGGCTCGTCGTAGTGTGTTTTGCTTACACTTTAACGTACCCAAGTTCTATCTTTGCCGAGTCGAGTCTATTAGGCAAGTGTTTCTTAAACCTGTTACCCTCCAAACCATACCCCAGCCGGGATTGAACCGCGGTCAGTTCTCAAAACTCAGCACGTCGCGTTTGGGGGTTTTAAGGGGGTGGGGGCCCAAACTAGACCAGCTAGCCTCATATGATTCGTCTAACTAGGTATATTTCTACACCATATTGTGGGCTAGTGGTCTAGTGGCTAACGCGACGGGTGGAGTTTTGAGACCTTCTCTGACCGCGGGTTCATCCCGGCCCGGGGTATGGTTTGTTTGCAGATAGTGTCATTACCGATTTCGTGAGTCACCTGTTACCCTCGTCACCGGTAGAATGTGTACCTGAGTGTTTGCTGACTGATTATGCTTGTTTCTGGAGGAAGGACTCTGAAGGTGGTAATGTACTTCAAGGGGGGTTTTGAGATGAAACCCTTCCCTATAAATTCATAGGTAATAAGACCGTCCCTGACGGCGGTAAAGGAGATTAAAAACCATGGAAAGTATAAAAGGATAAAAGAGAGTGGCGGCAAGTCGGTCATTTATTTAATCAGTGAAGGAGGGATAACTGGAATTTAATACTAAATACTCCAGTTGAAAACAATGAAACTAATATTATTGGATTCATAGTGTATCAAAAAACTGGACAAATTATATACTATGTAATCGGAGTATCCAGTTATTATGCTTCACAGTTAATCTGTTGTTTAATTTCTTAAACAGTTATTTGACAAACCAGGAAATTAGGATCGATCTCGGATACCAATTATTTTAATATTACTGTTAGCTTGTCCACCCACCAAGAGGTGTGGACGAGTGATGCTGTTTTATTACTTATGAAAACCACTTAGGAATCAAAACGCAATATAGGGTAACGTACCTATACAAACTTGAACAGTCTATCAGGAATCCAAGAAGTTAATGTATTTTCAGAACGAAAGAAGACATCTTGCTATGTAAAAACGCCAAGTCTCCAATTCACAGAAATATTATGATTTCATATCCTTATAAGCCAATTTAAACTGGTGTGTATTATTGAAGAAGCGGGAGAATCCAGGTTTCAGTGTAACTTTTTGTATTTCAAAATAAACGTACCCTTCGAAATTAAGATTATTTTGTGATTTCCAATTAGGGAATTTTTAAATTTGAAACATGATTCTTGACTTGCATTGGGATACACACAGATTAAAAAAAATAATCAAATAATGAAGGGATATAAGATAACTAATTAATGAAGAATTCAAATTCAAATTCAAACTTTATTCTTTATAAGTATTACAATGCTGAGTTTACAGAATTGGGTTATTGTGTGGTTTTCATGTAGTAAAATAATATTACAGTGTGTACCACTAGAAACACCTAGCATGGCTAGCAGTTCGGGCAGACTTAAAATTAAAATCACAAGTGTAAAATTTTACAAAAATTTTGAGGTAAGTTGGTCTTATGGTGAGTGACTAATACTAGTTTAGAGTTTGGCAATGTGAATGCTTTTGTTTTGGCACTATATAGTTTCAGTATTGGGAGTATCACAGGCCAACTTTTTGACTAGTTTAAGATTCATTATTTTTGAGATTGAGATGATATTTCTGTTTATGGTCAAATGGGTGAGTGGAGTGGTTAAGTGTTAAACCACCACGGTGGTATTCGTGTAATTAGTTGACGGAGTGGTTATTTGTTATCAGGGAGATAAGATTTTTTCTGATGGTAGTTTTGAAGAGATGAATGTGTCTGCAGTTTTGGGAAAATTTTCAGGTAGGGTGTTCCAGATTTTAGGGGCGCCTTTGACCATACATTGAATTTTTTGTAAAGGTTTTAGTCGGACCACGGGGAATGTCATAGTGATGTTTGTGTCCGGTGTTGTGCCTGTTGGGTTCTGTCACAACTATCAAGAATGCATTTTTGGTCAAGGTTAATATTGGAATTCAAGGGTCTGTAGATGTAGATTGCCACCGTAGTAAGTGTGGATGTACTGAAACAGGGAGTAAGTTTAGATCTATGAAGAGTGTGGGGGGTGTTTGCAGGATGGGATTTAGTGATTATTCTTATGCGGCTTTTTGTTGGGTTTATTGGCTGTAGGTGTGTTGCTTGCAGTTGCAACCCCAAGCACAGATAGCTTACGTTGGAGGTTATGGATATGTAATTGGAATGGTATAGTGATATAGTGTGAGAAGGGCAGTTTGCGGCAGTAGTTTCGTATCTTGGAGAGGATCCCAACCGTTTTGGATACTTTTTTTGGTTATGTGTTGGATATGGGTGCTGATGTTCAGGTTGTTGTCGATGTATAAGGCTAGGAATTTGCCGCTCATTATGCTGTAATTAGATTGTTGTGTCGATCTTAATGTTTTTTTGCGCATCTCTGCTTGATAATAGATAATGAATAAGCTAATCAGGTAGTTGCAAAGAACACAAAATGCAGTTGACATGTTTTATAGAGCATCGTTATGATCCCGGACCCAGATTAAACGTAATAAAACGTACACATAGGTAAGGGACCCGAGAGTGTATAGTCTGGAAGGCTCTGGGAATCAAGATTTGGTGGCATGGTTATCTTATTGTTGTATTATTGTGGTCAGGGAAGGAAATCTTGTTGGTGGTCATGTTTATGGAGGGATTAGGCAATAGCAAGTTTCCTGTAATTTGTGTGGACTATTGATACAATAAGGTTTTCGCGTTTTATTCTTTCTTGGATGAGGAGGACTAGGTACTGTGACTATCATGCGTGGCTTTGGGTTGTTTATCAAATGTACCTCTGTGTCCTGCATCGCACATGAGCACTGTTGAAATCGTCCCTGTTTGTAAGCATTTATGTTTTCGTTAATCTAAAAGACACATTTCTTTACCCGTTTCTCCTGTATATTTCTTTTCTACAGTGAGGACACATGGATTGTGTCCGTCGAACAATTTACATTGAGCATTTTTAAACAGAAGGGTTCCAGTGGCATCCATCCCTAGTATTATACTCGAATATTTTGGGGGAATACACGAAAACAACGATTTTAAACGTGGATTCACTTCTATCAGATCGATGAGGGAGAACCCTCCACAAGTTTTCTCTAAAAGTCGAAGAATCGGAGGGAACGTTCCATTACTGTTTACTTCCTTCCTTTGCAGTCCCAGGAATCCGACAATGGTTAGCTTGGAAGAGGTATTCAGTGTAAACCCCCACACAAAACAGTGGCTAATAATACTTATTCACATTTACCGACTATTGTACCCCAAATTAGGTGTATTTATGATATCTATTTGCGGGGACTTTCTGTATTTGCTCAATCAATTTTTCATTAGAAGGCGATCTGTAAAAAGCCTTCCTTGATTGTGTACTAGGGAATATACCATCGTGTGAGTATTTAGTTTTCTTATCAACAATGTTACATCATTCCATTCTTATATGAGAGTAACTAGCTCAGAGTGTTGAAAACAGTTTAAATACCAAACAACTTGATGAGTATGCAATATGCAATAGTTTGGTATCATATACTGTTTGGCACGTTTCGCCTCGCGTTAGATTCTTTTCAGTCAAATTACAGAGGCGAAAGGATTGGAGGGTAGTTGAGGTGACAATAAGTATTTAAGGCTCCATTCTAATGGTCTGCCTTAATATTTGTTCCAGAATATGGCGTCTGAACTCTTCTCCAGGTGAAGGGGACTAACAACCACAAAACTATTTCTACAAGGTTGATATACTCATTATGTCTTCAATCCGTTCTCAGTATTTGAATAAAGAAGCCTACCACGTAGGCGAAAACGTTTTCATCAGACTCTTACACATTGTCACGCTCAACGTGCTCTCTGATGGGTATTTTTTGAGACAAGCTTCAATGACGCTATTCGGGAGCTTCTTCCCCATCCACTTAAAACACTTGTATCACTTTGACAAAAACTGTAAAAATGTTATTTGATTGGAAAATTGTCAGAGCAAAAAAAAAAAGGAAGGTAATTTTGTATGAACAGTAAAATGATATATACTAAAAATTAATGAAAAATTTATCCAAAAAATTTGTGTGCATGAAAGTGTAGCAGATAATAATATGATAATAATGCTGGTTAAAAATACTTCTTGAGTATTCGTATAAACTCGCCTGAGGAATTTTTAACCAATAAGATGTATATAACCGGGTAAAAATAAGAAGTGGAACCGGCATAAACTAACAAAAAATAGTGTATAAAAAAAGAATAGATAATGATTAAACTGGGTAAAATATCAAAGAACTTAAAGAAATAGTTTGAAAATAAAGTAATAAGAAAAAAAAATCTGAATTTTGTAAAATAACACACAAAAATTAGAAGTATAATATAAACAAAATGATGTAAATAAGTATTTCTAGAACTTTAAAAGATTTGATCAATTACATTTCCTTGGTAATTTTAATCATTACTGTCCTATGTCCACTATTATTCCTTCGCATCAAGATATAGTCATACTGTCCTGTTTTCTCTTCATTTTTTTGTGAGTTACGAATGTTGTAGTCTGATGTTCATAGATAAGGAAATATCCAAATTTTATTTGAAATTGGTAATGATTTAAAATACCCAGAATGTAATTTATAAAATCTTTTAAGTTTGCTAGAAATACTTTTTACAATCCAAAAAGGGGACAACCAGCCTTATTCAACTAAATTATTTTGTAATAAGTGGTAGAATTACCGACAATATGTAAAGTAAAAGGACACTCAAATGCCAAACTAATGTGACATTGCCATACAATAAAAATGTCACCATAAGCATGCACTTGTGTCCTTTACAATTACTAAATTTTGGTTGGTTCTCCCTTACACATGAAAACTCGTTGTTAATGCCTTCTCTTCTTAAGACTTTTAAGTATTATAAGTGGTATTCAAAAGTCTTGATACAGTAAAAAAAACTTTTTTTTGATAAAGAATACCCACAAATGCTGATGGTTGTGTCCTATAAGATTCCTTGTAAAAATTTGCGATAAAGTTTTTACGGTCAAACTGGAAAAAATCTTTCGAAACTAAGATTAAAACTACTTAAATATAGCATTAGAACTGGAACAAGATTCCAACATGGTCTATTTATTCATGTAAGAGTTTTGGGGAAAAAGAAGGAAGGGGAGACAAAAGAATGCCGCGAAGTATGTGCAAAACAATAAATGTTCACGAGGAGACAAAAGGACTCCAAAAGAGGAGAGGTGGGGTACAACATCAAATGTTGGACACAATACATACAAACCGTGGAAGAAGTGAAGAGGCTGCTAAGCGAGCTAGATACCTCAAAGGCGATGGTGCGGGATAACGTCTCTCCATGGGTCCTGAGGGAGAAGAGGCGCTGTGTGTACCACTAACAACAATTTTCAACACATCTGTCGAAACAGGGCGACTACCTGAGGTATGGAAGACAACAAATGTAGTCACAATTTTTAACAAATTAGGAGACAGACACGAAGCATTAAACTACAGGCCACTGTCACTGACATGTATAGTATGCAAAGTCATGGAGAAGATTATTAAGAGAAGAGTAATGGAACACCTAGAAACGAATGAGCTTATCAACGACAACCAGCATGGTTTCAGGGACGATAAATCCTGTCACAAACCTACTGGAGTTCTATGACAAGGTGGCAGCAGTAAGACGAGAGAGAGAGAGAGAGAGAGAGAGAGAGAGAGAGAGAGAGAGAGGTGGGTAGAATACGTTTTATTGAACTGTAAGAAGACATTTGATACAGTTCCATGCAAGAGATTAGTGCAAAGACTAGAGGACCAGGCAGGGATAACAGGGAAGGCACTGCAATGGATCAGGGAATTTCTGTCGGGACGACTACAGCGAGTCATGGTACGTGACGAAGTGTCAGAGTGGGCGCCTGTGACAAGCGAGGTTCTATAGGGGTTAGTCCTAGGACCGGTGCTGTTTGTTATATGTGAACGACATGACGGAAGGAATACACTCAGAAGCGTCCCTGTTTGCAGATGATGTGAAGTTGATGAGAATTCATTCGGACGAACACCAGGAAGAACTACAAAGGAATGTGGACAGGCTGCATGTCTGGTCCAGAAATTGGCCCCTGGAGTTCAACCCCACCAAGTGCAAAGTCATGAAGATTGAGGAAGGGCAAAGAAGACCACAGACGGAGCACAGTCTAGGGGGCCAGAGACTACAAACCTCACTCAAGGAAAAGGATTTTGGGGTGAGTATAACACAGGGCACATCTCCTGAGACACACATCAACCAAATAACTGCTGCAGCATATGGGCGCCTAGCAAAACTAAGGACAGCATTCCGACATCCTAATAAGGAATCGTTCAAAACCCTGTACACTGTGTACGTTAGGCCCATATTGGAGTATGCAGCACCAGTTTGGAACCCACACTTAGCCAAGCACGTAAGGAAATTAGAGAAAGTGCGAAGGTTTTGCATCAAGACTGGTCCCGGAGCTAAGGGGCATATTCTTCGAGGAGAGGTTAAGGGAGATCGACCTGACGACACTGGAGGACAGGAGAGATAGGAGGGGACCTGATAATGACATATAAAATACTGAGCGGAATTGACAAGGTGAATAGACAGGATGTTCCAGAGATGCGACAAAGCAACGAGGAGTCACAGAAGTTGAAAACTCAAATGAATCACAGGGATGTTAAAAAGTATTTCTTCAGTCACAGAGTTTCCAGGAAGTGCAACAGTCTGGGAAGTGATGTAGTGGAGGCAGAATCCATACATTGCTTCAAGAAGAGGTATGATAAAACTCATGGAGCAGGAAGAGTGACCTAGTAGCGGCCAGTGAAGAGGCGGGGCCAGGAGCTGTGATTCGACTCTTTCAACCACAAATGAGTACAACTAGGTGAGTACACACACACACACACACACACACACACACACACACACACACACACACACACACACACACACACACCAACCAGTCAGGTTAAGTGATTCCTCATTCAATAAAAAATTACTAGTTACAACGTTTCTCAACTACAGTCAGTGAGATGAAAGATGAAGGTGTTGAACTGTTGTATCGAGTACACAGAGAACGCTGCCCCTCTGACAGCTATTGAGAAATGTGTAGATACTTTCAGCTTTATAAAGTTTCTTAAAACTTTATCCTTTTAACTGTCTCACCAACAATGAAGTTGTTGTAAGTTGATGGGCTGGTACACTTCACTTCTATATAATCACTTTTTCAGTGTCAGAATCAAATAGCCGACGAACGTCAGCAAAAGTAAAAAATGACATTGGTCAATACACTCCTAAGATACAACGTCAGCTGCAACGTCAGCAGCGATGTCAGCACCTGCGTCAGTCGTGGTACCTCTGCGCTGACCTCAATGGACAGAGACAAGAACCTTCGTTACGGCACCTGAATTTACTACTCATTCAATATAATAATACATATTTACACATAAATGTACATACACGGCTTCTAACGTACGCTTTAAAAACAATGTTTAAAACATAGGTTTTCTTCCGCAGGTTCAGTCTGAACGTACGTTTTAAATATGCATCTTCTCAAGACTTGATCGCATGTTCAGAACGTAAATTTTCAAGCAAATGGCTTGAACATTTACACGTGAATAGTCAAACTTTTACCTTATACAGAATATTTCAAAAGTATATTTTATAACGTGTTATAACGTGTTTGCATGTTGTATTATCTATGTTATCTAAAGCATGTACTTTTTGACACATGGTTTGCAAAATCTATTATGTGACGTATGTTATGTAACATGTATTTAAAACATAAGTCAACTTTTCTAAGTTCTACAAAATTTTAGCGTTCACTTAAATGCCACTTGACGTGCAATTATTTAATTTAAATCCACAAATTACGGAGCTGACACAAGTGACTAACACTGCTAGAAGAACTCCAATAAATAACAGGAACATACGTATTTCCCGTAGGGAGTTCCTGTCCTGCCCTTGGCAGCCTAGCCCCCCCCACCTACTAGGACAGTCAAAAATCTAGAATGGCGTGCAGGGCCAATCAGAGCACGAGTTACTTGTAAATGCCCCGAGCATCTTGTTAGCCCGTCCACACCCGTCTATGGGTGGCAGAGGATATTACCAAGCTTCATAAGCAAAGAAAGACTGTGTGTGTGTGTGTGTGTGTGTGTGTGTGTGTGTGTGTGTGTGTGTGTGTGTGTGTGTGTGTGTGTGTGTGTGTGTATGTATCAATAACAACACTGCGACTAGCCAAGGACTCGAACCCATGCTGCTTTGGCCTGCCTCATGTTGGGCGAAAACTCATGACGCTGGACCATACAATCCTTAAGAGTAGTGCATCCAGCAGAACTGGATGTTATATTCGCGGTGGCTCGTACTTCGGTTTACGGCCGGCCAGCAGTAACGGCCTGGTTGATCAGACCCTGATCCACCGCGAGGTCTGGATACAAGCCTGGCCGTTGGGGAGTTGACCCCCGAAATCCTGTCCAGGTATATTCCAGGTATATTCCAGGTATACATACACACATACTCACGGCTATCCTTACTAACCTGTCAGTTCGGCTAGTCATTAGTTGACCAAGGCAGTAGGTTTCGACATATGTCACCTGATTCTTCATATCACAGCGCTCTTTATATACATATATATATATATATATATATATTGTGAAAATTTGTCTGGGCTGCCTCCAAGTGAGTCGCCTACCCTGGCAAACTCTGTTGACACCGAGCTCTGAGATGGGTACCTCAGCCTCACAAGTGGCTTATAGGACAGATTTTTTCACAAATGATTGGTATTGCAAGAAACCTCGCCTGCATGCACGTATAAAGGACTAACTTACTTGGTGTTGCAGCATATATCCTGATCTTCAACTTCCTAAGCCTAGCTTTAGCCCCCTTGGACTTCCCCTTGGGAACCACGTGCAACCGGGAGCATTAATTCCTGCAATATTCAATCGTTATTAGTGTCCTGCCTGCACTCAGAAATTCCTATATCCAAGAGGGTATGTATCCCCTAGTATAACTATGCAGACTCAGACGCTAGCTTCAAGCTTGAAAGCTGGTACTTACTGGCTACTCTTCCCGTAGCAAAGCCCACCCCAGTTAACTCAACCACGATCCCT
>NC_069411.1:60380944-60453417 GCF_026875155.1 Cherax quadricarinatus
AACAAAAATGTTATTAAGGCAATAAATGATTCCAAGGGATGACAACCCTCGTCCGCTCCCCCGGGCACAAAACCACCCGGGGCAAATCCCAAAAACCCGGACACCCGACACCTCAAAAACAAGCCCCAAAATTAGCAAAAAATAGAAGGGGGTAATACTATTGGAGTTTTTGAGACTTAAAAACCAGTGAGGATACCATCGCTCCCAAGACGTCAGCACGGCGCAAGCTCTGAAGGAAAAAACATCCCCCCAGGGCTCCCAGTACCAACATTGACCTCCCTGACATTGCAGCAGGCGTAGAACATCTAACCTTACAGGATGCTGATGTGTATTAAGAGCTATGACATTTCCACAGGTTCAGCGGGAAAGGTTTCAACCGGTTTAATGCCTCAACACTTAAAACAAATACTAAATCCAGCACTTGGTGGGTTTCAGAGAGGCTGCTGTCTTAACTCACTAAATTTTCCAACCTGTGCCGGCTGGCGGTGTCCCAGAGGCATCAGACCCTTTTTTTTTGGTGCCTCATTGTGTGCCCTCCGGAAAAAGGATGGCGGAATCGGGCCCATTGCAGTGGGTAACACCCTTCGGCGCCTAGTCCCCAAAGGCTGCAGTAAGAAGGGTGAGTCAAGGGGGCTGCTGCAATGCTGAAACCAACTCAGCTCGGTTTCGGCGTTCAACAGGGCTGTGAAGCAGCTGCCCACGCAGCACGAGAAATATATCAAAAACATGTCCTATGAAAAAGCCTTGGTCAAATTGACTTTGCCAATGCTTTCAACTCAGCCCAGAAGGGATGCGCTCTCCAAGCAGTTTATAGAAACTTCCCTTCTCTTTATCCCTTCATAGAATCGGGGTTATAGTGTGACTTTCCAAACTATGTTTGGGGTCCATGAAATTGACCCCGTGTGAGGGCGTACAACAGGGAACCCTCTCGCCCCCTTTCTATTTGTTTGGTCATCAAGGAAGTCACGGAGGCATTCTCCAGTGAGCTCAATTCTGGTTCCTGGACGACGGTACCCAAGCTGGGACAACAGAATCGCTCCTAGAGGACATCAGCAAAATTAAAGACATGGGGGAAAGCCTGGGCCTTTCTTTAAAAACCCCCCCAAATGGGGAAATAGTTTTCTACCAATCAACAGATGATCCAGAATATTAGTGCCGTTTTACCAGGAGCACGAGCCTTGATCCAGCCAATAGCACTCTCCTCGGTGCTCCTCTTGGGTCCAATGGCCATCGATCTGATCCTAGGAAAAAAAAGTCTCAGACCTCCGGACGATGGAAAGCAGGATGAAAGACATTGACACACACGATCCTTCTACCTACTCACCAGGTCCTGTCAATCCCAAAACTTACCTATTTTCTGAGATGCTCCCAGCCTTCAGCAGTCCAAAACTCAAGAAATATAAACTCTCTCCTGAAGCCAGCTAGAGAGTGTATTGAATCTTTCCCTTGACCGATGGGATGTTGCGGCCCCCTGCCAAACTAGCGGTTAAATAGTTAACCTGCCGGCCGGCAGTACCACTGGGTACGTCATCAAACCCAATGTGGGGAAACTGCTGAGCCGGCCTTAGAGCAGTAAGTTCCTGAGTGCCTCACGGTGCACATCAAGCAGTAGGTACCTGACCACCAAGGGTACAGTCTACTGGCTTTAGTAACAGTATGTACCTGAGCGCCTCAGGATACCACCTAAGGCAGTAGGTACCTGAACACCTAAGGGTACACGTCTACTGGCTTTAGCAACATTAATACCTGAATCCCAGGGTACATATCTACGCAGTAGGTACCTGACCACCTATCGTACCTATCTACTGGCTTTTAGAAGAACCGCTCACCGCAGCTCACTGAGTCTGTTGGCCTCAGTTACTTTGACGCCGCATTCAGTGAGCTTGCAGCATGGTGCTCGGCTAGCGGTGTGTCAACCGGCTTTGGAGAGGATTTACTGGGCTACTGGGGATGTCTGTGGACTCACCGTCTACGCTGATCAACTGTGGGCTGGAATCATCAGATGCTGTTTAGTGGGACATTACATGAAGAATAGGTTGGAGTGTTACACTGAACTGGGCCAGGACCGTAGTGTGACACTTAGGAACTTATGATGGAGTGGAACACTGAGATATGCACAGGACCGTAGTGGAACACTGTGATGAAAAGGGTGTCGTGGGACACTGAAGATGGCCTGGTTGTAGTGTACACTGAATAGTGTCGTGAGAAACAGTTGACTGTAATATATTTTAAATGTTACTTAATTTATTATTTTAGCATAGAGATATATATATATAGTGACACAGAAAGTGTAAAGAAAGTTTGTACCCTGTTTGGGGTTATGAATTATTTATTTTAATAAATGCTATTTATAATTTATTATAGTAACATGTACATATTATTATATATCATAGTTCAAATACCTCTAGGCCAAAGATAGTTGATTAAAAGATTAATTTATTTTAATGGTGAAATTTATGTATCCCGAACTCTTTATTACAAAAGGAGTAAATCTTACCATCTTTTAAAAATTACTTTTTTGTAATAATGGACAGGGGTTTTGCAAACCTCACTCCGGTCAGGCCTTGGGAGGCCTAGGAGTACGCAGATCCTCCCAGATTGCTCTACCAGCTTTCCTATCCTCTCCATTGCTCAAACAGTTGTTTAAGACAAATCTTCCTGACACCCTCAGTGACTCAGCAGGAAAGAAGACCCTAGCTATGCCAGTCCATAAACCGAAGGGGGAGCTCTTGCTGCTCCAGCACCCCCCTAAAGGGAAGGTTCCTTGATGTTGGTGAGGGGCTCTTGATTTAGGGAATTGGATCTGCGCTCCAGTTCCCCGAATTAAGCCTGAATGCCTTCCACATCTCCCCCCCCAGGCGCTGTATAATCCTATGGGTTTTAGCGCTTCCCCTTGATTATAATAATAATAATAATGCTCCAGCACCAAAGCCTAGTGCAGCACTGGCTCACAAACAGTCAAGCTGGGATGGCCCAATTGCTGAAAAGGTGCTTGCCAACATGCTCAGGGCTGCAACATCAGATAGGGAGATTGCCCGTCTCCAGGCTGTGAGTGCACCTCACTCCCGGGACTTCCTCCAAACAGTTCCCATATCGGCAATGGGAACGCGACTCGACCCTAAGTGGCTCTGCGCCTTGCTGCCCCAATTCACACAGGATATATTGTATTTTTCGGGAAAGTGCAAGCAGACCAATACGTCTACATGGTCTTAACTGTTCCAAAACCAAGGGCTGGCATGCAAGAAAACAATGAGGTCAACGACATCATTAAGAGAAACCCTTGCTACAGCTGGATCCCTGCCGAGAGGGAGCCACGATCACTTGCAGCAAACAATACCCACAACCCAGCAAACCGCCCCGACGGGATCACCATCTACCTTGGAAGAATGGCAAGCTCTTAGCATGGGAAATAACCTGTGTTCCACACTGGCTGACCCCCTAAATCCATCACAGTGTGGGGCGACAGGGAGGAGGTGCTGACCACAGGGAGGAGTACAAGATCAGCAAGTACAGGGACATTAGCCAACAGTACCAATTTGTCGCAGTGGGATCAGAAACCTTGGGATCATGGGAAAAAATGCCACACGTTTCCTTAAAGAATTGGGTTCCCGACTCATCGACACCACCAGGGACCCAAGGGCAGCCACTTTCATGTTCAGCGCCTCGCATCGCCATCGAGGGAAATCTTGCTGTATCTTGGCTCAAAGCCAGCCTCGGAGGAGCTGGAGGGAAATTCATGATCTTTGATACATTGTGCCATTGTATTCATGTTATGTTTTTTCCCGTAAATGATTTTGTTTATTAATAAATGTTCACATAGAATAAAAAATATATAGGGGTGGTAAGAGAAGGAAATATTCAAACAGCTCCGGGGAGAACCTTGATTTTTCCTGAGGTACGTTTATTATCTTCTCTGAGGATGGGGGTCCCCATTCCAGCTTATATATATAATATATATATTTTTAATATATTATATATTATATATATATATAATATATTAGTGTATGTATTTTCTTTTTTGTCTATTATTTCTTCCAACTTTGATTTGATAAAAACACCTAAAGAGTTTTATCATGAAAAAAATTTCCCATAAAATTCATCAGGGGAAAAGAGCTCGGTAAGTGAAAAAAAAATGTAAAAGTGAAATATCTATCAATACAATATAAAATGAAAATCGGTGTCATCCCCCAGTAAAAAAATTTTTAGCCCTCCTAAAAAAAATGGAAAAAAATTTTTTTGTGTGGAGTTGCAGGAAATTTTTTATAGTGATATCACTTTTTTTTGTGGGGAAAAACACAACCCTCACCACCAATACACAACACACAAACCCCACCACACACACAACACACACACACACACACACACAACACACTCCACGGGGCCCGGGAGTGATGTAGTGGGGGGAAGGGTCCATATATTTTAAAAGAAGTAATAAAGCTCACGAGGGGGGTGAGTGACCGGGAGTGCCATGTGAAAGGCGGGGCCAGGGCTGTGCCGACCCCCGGGAACCCGCAAAATAGTGAGGTAGACACACTTTCACTGACCACAATACACACACAAGAGGAATAAAGGGGGGAAAATAATGCAATAACGGGAATAACCTGACAGGAAGGGAAAAAACGAGTGTTGGTAGTGCTGAAGTGTCGGAGTGGGGGCAGGTTCGATGGGTTCCCAAGGTTAAGTTCTAGGCCCGGTTCTTTTCTTTATACGTGTGACGGTGGAGGAATAGTTCAGAGTGTCACTGTTTTCTGTTATGTGAAACTGATGAGGGGAAATAAATGGGCAGATCAGTTAAAATTTCAAGGGGGTCTGGGCAAACTTAAGTATGGTCCGACAAATGGTTCCTGGGGTTTAACCCCAGTAAGTGTAGGGTCATGAAGATGGGGGAAGGACACAGAAGACCGCAGACGGAGTACAGGTTAGGAAACCAACAGCTGCAAACGTCAATTAAAGAAAAGGATCTTTGGGTAAGCATTATAACGAACATGTCCCATGAGGCACACATCAATCAAATAACTGCTGCAGCATATGGGAGATTGGCAAACCTGAGATTGGCGTTAAGACATCTGAGTAAGGAGTCATTCACGACATTATACACCGTGTACGTACGGCCTATACTGGAATATGCAGCGCCGGTATGGAACCCTCACTTAGTCAAACACGTCACGAAATTGGAGAAAGTGCAAAAATTTGCAACACGAGTAGTCCCGAAACTGAGGGGTATGTCTTATGAGGAGAGGTTAAGAGAACTCAACCTGATGACACTAAAGGATAGGAAGGATAGGGGGGACATGATAACAACGTATAAAATCCAAGGATCGAATGTTGCAGAGATGGGATACAGAAACAAGGGGACACAATTGGAAGCTGAAAACCCAGATGAGTCATAGGGATGTTAGGAAATGTTTCTTTAGTTTTAGAGTTGTCAGGAATTGGAATAATCTGGAGAGTAAAGCAGTGGAGGCAAGTTCCATAAATATCTTTAAGAAGAGGTATGACAAAGATCATGGAGCAGGGAGAGGGTGAATTACTATCGACCAGTGAAGAGGCAGGGCCAGAAGCGATGACTCGACCCCTGCAACCACATATAGGTGAGTACATATAGGTGAGTATACACACACACACACACATTCACTGACACACACACACACACACACATTCACTGACACACACACACACACACACACACACACACACACACACACACACACACACACATTCACTCACACACACACACACACACACACACACACATTCACTGACACACAACACACACACACAACAAACACATTCACTGACACACACACACAACACAAACACACATTCACTGACACACACACACACACACATTCACTGAACACACACACACACAAACTCTACCCTTCCCTTCACTCTCTTCCCCATGCTCTTCTCACTCTCACTCTTCTTCCTCTTTTTCCTTCTCACTATTCCCATCTCTTACCTTCCTTCTCTCTCTCTCTCTCCTCTCTCTCTCTCCTCTCTTCTCCATTTTTTCCCTTACTCACTCTCCCCCTCTCCTATCCATTCCCTTATCTCTCTTTCCCCCTCTCACCACTCTCTTCTCCCCTTTTCCCTTCATAACTTTCTCTCACAAAAAAAAAAAATGGTGGGGACTCACAAGAACAAGATCTGCATGAGAATGGTTCTGGTAGGGAGGAGTAGATGAAGGAGCAGTGGAAATAGGATGATGGAACAAGAGTGGGATGTAGAGTGAAAATTAGGAGAGTTTTCTGAATAAAATGGAGAGAAGAAAGTAGCTCTCTGTGAAATGGAAAGCGGTTGGAGTAGAAGACAACAGAATTGGGGGCACAAGTCGGTAACTGCAATAGCCAAGATAAGGCGTCCTAGAAGTTGAGATTAAATAGTCTGCTGAAGCGAGTTACGGGGAAGTGAACAGAGGAAGACACAGCAACTGTGAAGCTGCGAGGGCCTAAAAGGAAGGAAGGAATTATGATTTATGATTAGGTCATATCAGCCTGGCAAGGAGGACCAAGGAGTGATAGGGAATAGAACAGCTGGTTGCAGATTGGAGAGGGTGATAGGTCGATGCGAGCACAACCATGCTATTCTAGAGCACTGGGAAAAATCAAGGCGAGAAACTGACCACATACAGGCAGACTCCCAGGTCATCAGAGGGAGAGGCAATGGGAGGAGGAAAGGGCAAAATCAGTGTTTATCCATGGGCTTCAGGAAGAGTGAGGAAAGGAACACCATGTCTCAACTGCAGCTGGTTTAGAGAAATAAGGGAGGATTGAGAAATTCATCACGGAAATAGGTGAAAGAGAGGGACGAAGATTGTAATTTTCAGAGAATCGGGGGGTACTCGAAGGGGAGAAACCGAACCAATCAAGCTGATTCTCAGGACGGAAACACGTGCGGAACGGATCTCCAAGAGAAACCACGATTGAAAATATCTGGAAGAGTACAAAAGGTGTTCCTAGGACAGAGACAGAACAAAATAGAACGACAGCAGCTGAGTGAGAGGACAAAAAAGTGCGAAAGGAGCTAGGAAAGAGACAAGGATGGCAACAGCAGAGGTCTCTGTCAGAGCAAGTAACAGAACAGCAAGGGCAAGCAATCACATACTAATATTATCTGAACCTTACAACCCTTAATCACCCATCCCCAAAAACACACTACAGTCCATACCCACAGCTCTCCACCCAACACCGAGCTTTAGATACTACCTCAGTATGCCACCCAGGTTTCCCACCTCACAGCCCCCCCAACCCACAGTGTTGGAAAGGAAACTGAAGTTATGTCCCACCCCCCCCCCCCCCCCCGGGGTACAACCAATACGTGATGGAATAACAAATAAGTGGGAGGAGAGTGGACATGAAGAGTCAAAGAAGCATCCCGGAATCATAGCTCTCACAGAACCAAGCTTACTAGGGTCAATGATAACACAGATGCCAATCTTTTAAAAGGCGATACAAATCCTGAGGAAAGACAGAGCGAAATGGGGGGTGCAGGAGTGGCATAAGTGGCATAGTGCTGATCAATAATCGTGCGAATTTTGATGTGATGGAGAATGGTGACAGCGGAGAAGAAGTGATTACAATAGCGGGAACGCTTACTCTGGAGGTCCAAATGTAGTCTAAGGTATAGTAGTGATGCTTCGAACCCAACGCAGACAGCAGGAGGCCAAGACAAGGAGTTCGACGAGAGCATAGAGCGATGGTTGGCACCCACACTGGCTTGAGTGGTCCGAAGAGCTCATGCATGTGGAAACGGCAAAGCTTCTGATCATGGGTGACTTTTACAACTAGGAGATCGATCTGCGAGCATCTTGGTCACCTCCCTGGGGGCCAAGATACATGGAGCAGGGCTAAGGTGATGGATGTTCGGACTGGAAAAACTTCATGCCTGCCTAACACGTAAGGGACCACTACAAGAGAGAGAGGAGCGGATGAACACTAGCAAGGCTGGATTGTATTTCACCTTGAGTAGTGCAGATTTCACGAGGACATCACATATGAAACGACCTACCACTGGGGGACCATGACCATGTGTTAGTTTTAACGCTTTGTATACACAGTAGAGCTAACAAGTGGAGGCAGGAAAAAGAAAAAATCTGATGCTGAAGGCAGGACCAGGTACGACCTGTAGCCCAATCTACCAAAAAATGAAAGGTGACTACATAGGAATGAGGAACCTTCCGGAAACGGGGTTCAGTGGGAAGAGAACTGGCAGGGAAGCCAGTTAATGAGATGATGGAATATGTAGCAACAAAATGACCAGGAGGCTGAGGGAGAGGTTTGTACCCAAGGGTAACAGTATAATGAAAAAGCTAGGATGAGCCCATGTGTTTACCACCAAAGGTGAAGGAGGCTCAAAAACCAAGCGTGCTATGGAATGAGAAGAAATATAGATAGGCAAAGGGCCCCAGGAGAATATGGACGAGCAGTCGTAGAGGCCAGAAACGAATATGCACAGATAAGAAGGGAAGGCCCATGACAATATGAAATGAAATAGCAACGAAGGCACAATCTGTGGACCCGAAAACTGTTGTACAGCCACATCAGGAGAAAACAACTGTCAGGACCAGGTAATCTCAGGCTTATGGGACTAGGAAGGAGGAGAGACAAGGAATATGACCGTGGAAGTATGATGACGGAACTCAACAAGAGATTCAAAGAAGTATTCACAGTGGAGCAGATTGGGCTCAGAAATGACGGTGAGGTGTGGTCACACATGTGCTGGACACAGTGCGCACAACCGAGGAAGAAGTGGAAGAGAGCTTCTGAGTGAGCTAGATACCTCAAGGCAATGGGGACAGAATATCATCTCCCCATGGGTTTTGATAGAGGGAGCAGGGGCGTATGTGTACCCCTGATCATCAATATTCAATACATCTATCGAAAAAGGGAGATTGAGTGAAGGCTGGAATCCAGCAACTGTAGTCCCAATCTTTAATAAAGAGACGACAGGACATGAAGCATTAAAAATAAAGACCAGTGTCACTGACATGTATTAGTATGCAAAATCATGGATGATGATTATCAGGAAAAAAGAGTGTGAACACCTAGAAGGAACGATCTATCATAAAGCAGCCAACATGGTTTCAAGGACGGGAAATCCTGTGTCATACAAACCTACTGGAGTTCTATGACATGGTGACTGCAGTAAGACAAGAGAGAGAGGGTGGGTTGTGTTTATTACTGTCTTACTGCTGAAACAGCGGTTTAGTGCCGATGAAGGTACGCGTAGTAGCAATGATACTCGGCCCAGTGGAATAGTTTGGCTTCTTATTGGGTAGGGAGTGATGTTAACAAAGGGACTGTGAGGGCAGTGACCGCATGCCTGTCCGTGGAGGGGGAGCAATTGTGATCTCTCACACGTCAGGTCGGTCTAGGAGTGAGAGAGAGGGTGGAGCTCGTGTTCCAATGACCTAGGTAGGCTACTCAGAGCGGCAGCATGAATGCAGACGAATATGAACTAGTCAGAGCAGACGGCCTAGGCTGTGTGCTCATGACAGTACAGGTGTCTACATTTGCTCGGCCACGCCCTCGCGTCGTTACCCGACGCGACTATACTGGGGGCCCATAGGTTTAAAGGAATTAAACCACCCAACTAGCTATCCCAGAGGGACTGGCTTTCGCTCTCTAGTAAATTCAAAAAATGGACAAAAAATGCACCACAGGCTCAAAATATACCCTCTCCCATTCCTGGGAAGAGAAAATGTTTGCCCGCGCGATTGTTTCAATAGAGTAGAGAGCCCGGAGACGTCCAGCACGGAAAACTATTTCTCTCTATAACAGTTGTCCGCAGGGCTGAAACATCAGTTGACACTTCGTATACGGAACGTTGTTTGCACCGCTCCATCTGCAAACAATGATGATCAGTAGCATTTACTAAGGTGTGGACATGTAACTCAGAGGGCAAGCACGGCCTGACCGTAATACAGGCTTTTTTTCTTTTGTTATAAACACTGGTGCACATATGTACAAATATACGATATCCATGGAATTCATTACACTCAGGGTACCTTATAAAAGTTATTGAAATATTTACATGATGTTGTCCACATGAATCTATTATTCGACTTGGCTATACAATGTGGGTGCATTTATACCCAATTCTGCAAGCAAACAATAGCATAACTTGCGTTAGCGAGTAAGACAGTCAGTAGGTACGTCAATGTCACTAAGAAATGATACTGTTGTCTGGGTTCACAGGACAATAAGTATGGAGCTTATGGGCCGTTCTTCCGTACCAGTAGCTGTAGGAAGTAAGGGATAGACGGTTTTGTACCTAACATTAGTCTGTCCTCATGGTGTTGCTAAAGCATACGCGTCCTCCAGCTCTGCTTACGACCTGCCAGATGGTTCCACATTACTTCATGTTGTTCAAAGGGTGGACTTTCCTTGATAGGTCCGTAGACAATCTCTCTACTCTCGCATTATTAGACCTCGGAGCTGTCGTCAAGGACACGGTAAGGGACCCCACTAATTTGGACAAGAATTGTGCATACCTGGGTCTGCACTGGGTTGAGAGCAACTTAACTTTGCCAACCTTGGTTCCACTTTGCTTTCCCTGCGCGGGCATTGCGCTCAGAACGTGCACCTATCAGTAGCTTTCATAGGTTCTCTCGTACCACGCTGGAAGACAAGCTGCGTTGTCTCCTAAATCTTTACTACCACTGAGGTTATAGTATCGAAGTTAGGTCTAGGTGGAGGAATACAGAATTTCATATGGTATGCGCTTGTCATAGCAATACAAAGCAAAATGATGGTGTCGCACCGATCGAGCTGTTGAGGGAGGTAATTTAGATGTACACTGGAACATCTGGGGGGATAGCTCATACCTCATGTAGTACATCTTGGGTTGAACGGTTACTCTGAGCACTCCAGGAACACTTTGCGATTTGTACGTTCTGCAAAGAACCATAATCGCAGGTGGGTGGAGCTTACTGGCGCTTGAGAATGTTGAATATGGAGCAAGATCCTGTATTATGCCTCATTTATTAACTCGAAACCATTGTCCCTGACAGAAGACACCGTGGGCAAAGGTATGACGAAGAACAACTGCTCACTCGGAAAGCAATAGCGACGTTTCAGCGGTTTTTATCAGGAAGGGGTACTAATTAACTGGTACCGCGTCTAGTTAATCCTACCATTCAAGAAGGTGCTTATTTCCATTCTCCGAGGTTCGAGAAGTTCGTCTAAATACAGGTCGACCAGAAGTTCTCTCCCAGGGTCCCTTGTAATGGGATTCTTTGAATGGGGTTAGGGACCTGTAATGGTACCTTGTGCTGTAGGACCAAACAACACACTTGGTGTAACATGCCTTCGGCAATGTTCCGCTGCCATCTTAGGACAGAAACACATATTTCTTTCGTCGCCTGTTTGATATGCCGGGTCCCTTTCCACAGGGTGCGCTACACTGGGGCATTGTGGATCAACCACAAGTGTAGCTGGTATCATGGACTCTGTTATCACCAGTTTGTATACGGTTCTGCCGGGTCCACCAGCTGTCGCAACACGCAAAGTACTCTTGGTTGACCACAAATCCTTCAGTTGGAAGGGAGACTTGACCTGTAAGTCAAATAGTCCTCCTGTGTCATGGAAACGAAGGACTGGAGCCACACAGGGTCCTGTCGTTGGGCTTTCTCTCGAGTCCTACTAACAGAGTACGAATTGCGACTCTCTCAATGCTTACTGTCTCGACAGCGGCATCAGCTACAACATTTTTGATTACATGGGACATAGCAAATTTCAGGGGTGTAGCATTGAACGTGAGCGACAACCGAGATGCTTTCCCGAAGAGTTTCTTATTCGCAAAAAGGGCCTATAAGGGGTAATGATCTGTATAAATCTTGATAGGATAATGATAGATGATATCCCGAAAAATGAATCTGGGCCCATACAATGGTAAAGCTTCTAGCTCTGTTCACTGATTAATTGACTTCCGGTTTAGTAGAACCGGTCTAGCATAGGCAATAGGCTGTTGCTTACCATTAGATTCCTGTTGAAAGGACTGGCACCGAACCCCCCCCCCTATGCCCAACTTTGCTGCCATCAGTCGTCAGGTAAATGCCTGGTGAAATCAGGAATCTAAGGGCTGGGGCTGATGTTTACTTGTTCTTAAGAATGACAAAAAGATCGTTCCTGATCACACGTCCACTCAAAGGGGCATCCTTCTTGAGTATGGGTGTCAGGGGGTGCAGCAATGGTGGAGTAAACTGCGCATAAAGGTGCCGGTAGAAACCCGCCAGGCCTATGATAGGACCGGACTGCATACGCCCGTCCATGGGTTGGGGAATTTCTGCACGCCGAGATCTTTTCGGGGCTCGTCCGTTCATTTATGCCATTCATGGAGGTCACTTCGTGACCCAGATATTTTATTTACTTCCGGAGGAAATGACACTTTGGAGAGCTTTACCTTAAGATTAGCCTGAGCTTGCCTGTCCTATACCTGTCATGTTTCTCTGATGTGACGGGACACATCTTGCGGACATGAATATGAGATCATCCAGGTTGACCATGAGCGTGCCACTAGGAGGGTACAGAAAATTGTCGTCATCAAACGACTAAAAGTGATTGGGCGCTTCCGGCAAGCCGAAGGGCATCTCCTGAAATGTAATGACAGTTGGCGTAGAGAAAGCTGTCATACTCTCTGCTCTCATCCATCGAGGGGGATCTGCCAGAACCCCTTGAAGAAGATCAAGAGTTGAAAAGACTTATTATCGCCATGTTCTGCAACAGGTCGTTCAGAAATGCAATGGAAAGCGGTCTGGGTTGGTACATGCATTCAGTTTCCTGTAATCGATAACAGGCGCCAGGTTCCGTTTCTTGGGAACAGAATGAAGGGAGCATTCCACGGGCGAAGTGGATCCTCAATAACTCCATCACGGAGATCGTGTAATGAGTTTCTTTCGGCGAAGACTCTTTGCGCATGTGGCAGGCGATCGCGGTAACATAAATGGGTTTAGTACACTTTGTCAAGTGGATACGGTGAGAGATCTGTTGGGGTCAACCCATCGATCTCACCATTCTAGTGCAAATGCAGAACGTGACACGATTAGAACCTGGAGAAGTTTTGGGACTATTCAGGATAGTCTGTCAAACAGTCATATTCCTGCACTGGCCGGGAGTTGGAAAGAGGTCAGCAGCAGCAGACTCGCCGGGTAAGAACTGCACTCACGAGGACGTCTGCCTGGGTCTTCACCTCCACTCTCGCCGGAGTAGGAACCTGACAAAGTCGACAAAGAGAGGTATTCTTCCGAGGGGGGGAAATTCTCGACTATGCACGTTGACAAAAAGGAACTATGCATAATTTACCCACGTTGCACTGTGTGCATGGATGGTTCAAGGGAGAGGCCCTTGATCGGCATGTGTCGTTTGTCATAACCAGCAAATGGTCTCCTTAAAAGCTACTGCTCACGTAAACCGTAACAGGTGGTGAGGCGATTTAGCTTGACAATGTGGTCGTTAATTCTTGGTACAAGCAGTAAACTTGCTCGCTGATGCCCTTGACATCGAGTCAGACAGTCGCCTGCCGACAGCGATCTGCGCTTGTCAACTGATGGTCTCATACAACTCGCGTCCAGAGTTTGTCGTGAAGGTTAGACTGGGCAGTACCCAGACTGGGATTTCACTGGTAACTACGCGATGATGGGCAGGAGGGGTGCATGGGCAATGAGGTTACTACGAGGCGATCAGGACAAGAGAATCCGACCCCGGGGAGAATGTGATATGGAAACCACGGTTTCCCAACGATTACTAAGCATGTGCATACTCTGAGACAGAGTAGCACTAGTGGATCCTAAGCGCAACGCCCCAGAGGGCAAATCTCTCCGTTTTTTTCTTTGAATTCCGCTTTTCCACTCAGCTGGATCTAGCGGATCCTAAGATCTGCCAGTTCTTGATCCCTTTGGAGGTAGGGTATCACATGGAAAAACAATACATCGACGACTAAAGAATTTTGCGGACACGCTTGTGACACCTGGACCACAAATTCTAGCGTTGTGCGACCTGCGAAACCGTCTGCGGTTTACTGAAGACTCCTCTCAAGGTCTGACAGGCAGACGGCTCTGTCATCATGGCGCGTGAAGGCAATGTCTCGGAAAAAAGTGGAGCGGGGACAATGTTAAAAATAAAACCACCGGAAACCTGTATCTAGGAAATGTCCGACAGGGCTTATGGTGGACAGTGGACTCGATGAGCGGTCTCTCCACATGGGTTGTCATACGAACATGTAGGCAATGTCAGGCGACGAGATCCCCGGGAGTAACAGCGGATCGAGGCTCGACACTTCCGTGTGACGAGGCTCGACCTGGGAGGTACGGTAAACGAGTCTCGGCAAACTACGTCAAGACACTCTGTTTCCTCACTGCCGGCATGCGGTATCAACTGCCCAAGGCGGCGAATGCATTGCGGACAGGGACGGAATACAGCGACTCCGACAGGGTTACTATGTCTTTCGCTTGGTTTTGCAGACGTGCCTTTCCCCCGAACTAGTGGAAGGGGCTCTACGCAGCTCGTGCATTGCGCGAGAAGAATGCTTGCTCCACTCGCTGACAGATACTTTGCAGCTTGTTACAATCATGGGATGGTATGTAATTGAGTTTGTTGGTACATACAGATCCCTCGCGAGGCTATGGAGCATGGGGACGGTGAACGGTACCTTGATACGGAGCATGGGGACGGTTACGGTTATGGGATTACTGAGGCATGGGACGGTTACGGTTACTGGATATAGATACGTGAGCGTGGGGACTGTGACGGTTACTTGCGGGGGAATTTAGGTTTGTAACACTCGATCGGTAGTGCCTCGTTTGCCACAGTTGAAAACAAGTTCATACACGCTTTGCGGGTGAGGTTGAGGGGTGGTGTCTGCGTGGCGACGTTTTCGCCCTGGTCCAGGATGTCGATGGACTGCTTTTTGTATGAGACGGACTGTTGTTTACTGTGGTCAACTATTTTTACTTAGGCGCGTGTGAGTGGGACTGGGGTTAGGATACACTTTGTGGGCGGGCTGTCTGACAGCAGCAGCAAAAAGGTGACTTCGGCTGCGACCGCCGGGGTCTCTGTGGGACGGCGGCCGGAAGGATGGGTAGGGGAATAGCATCCGGCAAGCGGCAAACACTTGCCTTGCTCGGAAGGCGGCTCTTGAGCGAGTCGATGGCGTCATATGCACCCAGGACGTCGTGACTGTAGGGCGAGTCATAGCGCACTCAATGGCAACCCAGAGGTTTGGGGCGGCATCCCTCGCATGATGCCGACAGCCAGCATGGGGGATGATGTCCTTTAGCTGCATACGGCCATCACCATCCACCCCACTTAGTGGAGTGATGGCATCTGTAAAGTCCGTGGCGGCTTGCTCGAACAGCAAACGCAATGCCAGGGGCTTTGGTGCCGTTATTGACATTCGGCCAGGACGCTGGTATCGATAGTCAATGTAATGGCGTTGCGACCTACGCGAAAATAACGCCAAATTCCTCCTTATGTTATCCTAGATCTGACATCTTACAAAACGCGCTTGAGCTGATTACAATGGACTGTATCACCTGCGTGTGTTCTCCTGCTGCAACTGCAGCCACGATAATGTACTGTGTATCCGTTGGACTACAAATAGAGCCTGATCACAGTCGTCTCGACCTGCTGCAGCCATGGCTCAAAAATATTTGAACGTACCGTCCAAAATTTAAGGGTCGGGTATGGACGATGAGCCGGGCCACTGGTGGTCCGACGCTTGAGCCCACTAGTTGAACCAACTGTCGTGGGGCTTCGATGCCCTGCGACGTGTTCAGCTGGTGTGGCACCATTGCTGGCACCAGAAGAATCTGGACTAACGCTTGGCCACTTGCGTGTCTTAGATCATGACGTCAATTGTTTCAAATGCAAGTAGGTTACGAATGAGGGTAAAACAGTTCAGGGCAGGAAATGGTATGCACTGGCTACTAATCAAAACAGTGTCAAAGAGAACCTCAGCACCATCAGTACTAGGTAAACTGCTTAGTGATAGAAATAATTGAGCAAAACAACATGTAAAAAGGGAAATAGTTGTACACTCCTGAACACAAATAAGAGATGTATGCAAGTGGATGTACTACAGGGAAGTGCACAAAATGAAACTAAGGTAGTCAATGATTTCACCAGGGAATCTGGCAACAAATAATTTATTGAAAAAGGAGTTGAACTGTAAACATAGGTAGCAAAAATTGCACAATAATCAAAATAAAATCAGGTACTACACCAACACTAAACTGTGCTGCAAGCACAGTTTAAAAGGTTTGCGGGTGCTAGCAGTTGCAAATTGAAACGCAAAAAAAAAAAGGGGTAATTCACTTGCACATGGGAAGTTGGCACAGAAAAGATATCAGTGTATGGAATTATGCCAAAACACAGAAAAAAATTAACTGATATCCAGGAATTGCTATATTGCACACAAAAATAAATTTATAAAATGCAAATTATTAATTCAAGAATATGGCAAAGGTTATTAGCTGGTTTTAGCAGGGTGTACACTGGCAAAAAAAAAAATTTCTGCACAATTCAAAGGTCAAAATTAATTAACTTCACAAGGAATTTTGGTAAATTAATGGTAAAATAAGCAGGTTCCAAAAATACACTCAATGACTTGGGTGTACAAAATTGCAAAAATGCAATGCACAATAGGTGAAAATTATTCATCAGATGTATAAAAACATAGAATATATGTAGAGCAAATAATTGGGGAAACAGAAGAAAAGTTTAATGGGGCTAGGCACAGATTGTATCCTGCAGGTAGAATAAAAACTAATACTTAAGTACTTTGAAGATTCTCTTATTAAAGAAATAAAACACTAACAACATAAAGTGCAGGGGTGTCAACAATCTGTGGTAACTTGCAGTGCATCTAACTAAATAATCAGCACACAGGATTACATATAAACTGTATGTGAGAGGAAGTTGTATAAATGGTTAACACTGAACAATTTAAATCAATAAACTGAGGTGCAAGATCAGCCTGAATAAAAAACTCGGAATTTAAATGTAGGGTGCATAAAATAAAATTTACAAAATTTAAGAAGCTGTAGGTAAGTGGCAAAAATGTGCACTGATGACCAATGATACCAATTTACTGAAAGTATGGCTTCAGTAAACTGTAACTGGATTGGTGCAGGCAGTTAAAATAATGTCACAAAAAAATTAGGAAATGTTAGGTAAGTCTTCTGTTTACTTAACTTGAGTTCAGGAGATGGACGAAGGTACGGCGTGCTGCAGGTCCTGGAACTTTCAGTGATGCTCTAGTGACACTACAGCCTCTGTAGCATTTGTATATGCTCTATGGGGCCTTCAATGTCGTAGAAAAATCTATCAGAATGGACTTGGAAAAGAAGAACAGGATAGGACCAGGGCGGTAACTAGTGGAGGTAATAGATATTAGAAGATCGTGGATACCGGCGTGAACACAGCTGTTGTGTTGGTTGTTTACACTGGCAGCGTGTCTGGGCGCGTCTGACTGACTGCGGCTTCAGCACACGGAGACAAAACATATACTGCACTACTCAAACGTGATAAAAACATGCTTAAGTTGAACTTTGAACTGGGGACGAGTAAGTTTTAATGTAACAAATCACTGGGGAAACAGAACTGGTGATGACACTGGGAATATAACAGCAAGGGAAAGGGAAAAAAAAAAATCTAAAAACTGGGCTAACACAAAAAAAACTGCACTGGCTGGAATACGTAGATGCTGATAAGTAGATGTAGACACTATGATGAGTCACGAGCTGCTGTAGACGTGAACTGAGTGGCTTAGGGGCTAAGCAACTGGGTTCCCACGTGGTTATAGCAAGGTAGAAATTCTTGGAGGATACTGGGAAGGAAACACAAACACATGGACGGTTGAGTATGGAATGCGTTGCGTAGCAGAGAAGGCTTGTAGAGGCAGGCTGGTGTGTTTACACGCTGTTTAGGGTATATACCAACACAGAGCTGTCCTCGTGGTCACGGCGTGGAGCCACACGAAGCCAACACACTAAACGAACCTCACCTCTACGTCTTGTAGCTGGAGTAGGGCGTGTATGGACGCTGTAGGAGCAGGAGATGGGCTGGAGAGTGTTGAAGGGCTGTAGAGTGGGTGAGAGGTGAACACGTGACTGCTAAGGCTGGAGTGACGCCGTGCGCTATGTCCAGATTTTGTGGGAAAAATCTAGGACGAGGATCTATCTCTGGTCCTGTCAAGACGCTTGGGAGTAACAGATAACTCTCTTAGGCCAGCAAGGTGCGTTGGATGACGTAGGATGATGTTGACTGGCGTACGAACGATGGTGTTGACCCCTCCACCCTGAAGAGCTCACAATGCGTGACTCAGCTGGTCCCACTGTTATTACTGTTACTTACTGCTGAACATCGGTTAGTGCCCGATGAAGCGTTTAGCGCAGTAGCAATGATTCGGCGTGGACTAGTTTGGCTTTAATTGCGGTAGGAGTGAGGTACACAACGGGCAGTGTGAGGGAGTGACGCAAAGACCAGTCCGTCGGAGGGGGAGCATTGTGTCTCTCAAGTCGGTCGGTCTAGGACGTGAGAGAGGGTGGGCTGTGCTTCCCACTGACTAGGTAGGCCTACATTGAGGGCAGCACTGAATGCCGCCATTAATTTGAACTAGTCAGAGCAGACGGCTAGGACTGTGTGCTCTGACAGTATAGGCTGTTCTACAGGTGGATTGGCATTTTCTTGGACTGCAAAGAGGCGTTTGGCACAGTTCCACACAAGAGATTTTTGCCAATTAAAATGAGGACCCCAGAGGATAACAGGGAAGAGCACTACAATGGATCTGGGAATACTTGACAGGAAGACAGAAATTCAGCGAGTCATGGTACTTGGCGAGGTTGTCAGAGTGGGCCACTGTCACCAGCGGGTGGTCCAACAGGGGTCAGTCCTAGACCAGTGCTGTTTCTGGTATTTGTGAATACATGAACCGGAGGAATAGACTCTGAGGTGTACCCTGTTTGAAGATGACGTGAAGTTGATGAGAAGAATTCACTCGATCGAAGACCAGTCAGAACTACAAAGGGATCTTGGACGGCTGCAGACTGGTCCAGCAATTGGCTCTGGTGTTCAATCCCACCAAAAGTGCTAAGTCATGAAGATTGGGGAAGGGCCAAAGAGACGCAGACGGAGTACAGTCTAGGGGGCCAGAGACTACAAACCTAACTCAAGGAAAAGTCTTGGGGTGAGTATACACCAGGCACATCTCCTGAAGCGCACATCAACCAAATAACTGCTGCAGCATAAAGGGCGCCTAGCAAACCTCAGAACAGCTTCCGAATCTTAATAAGGAATCATCAGGACCCTGTACACCGTGTACGTTAGGCCCATATTGGAGTTGCGGCACCAGTTTGGAACCCACAACATAGCCAAGCACTTAAAGAAACTAGAGAAGAAAGTGCAAAGGTTTGCAGCAAAGACTTGTCCCAGAGCTAAGAGGTATGTCCTACGACCCAACCGAGAAGAGGTTAAGGAAATTCAACCTGACGACAATGGAGGACAGGAGAAGATAGGGGGGACATGATAAACCGAAATACAAAATTATGAGAGGGTATGGACAAAGGTGGACAAAGACTGGATGGTACAGAGATTGGGCACGTAACAAGGGGACACAGTTGGAAGCTGAAGACACAGATGAATCACAGAGATGTTAGGAAGTTATTTCTTCAGCCACAGAGTAGTCCCCCAGTAAGTGGAATAGTTTGGGAAGTGTTGTAGTGGAGGGCAGGATCCATACTAGCTTTAGCAGAGGTATGATAAAGCTCACGGCTAGGGAGAGTGAATAGTAGCGATCAGTGAAGAGGCGGGACCAGGAGCTCGGACTCGACCCACCGCAAACTCAACTAGGTGAGTACACACACACACACCCTCGGATGGCAGGACACGTGTCCAGAACTGGCTTCTTGAATTCAACCTGCGGTCAAGTGCAAAGGTATGAAAATCGGAGAAGGGCAAAGAAGACCGCAGAATAGATATAGACTGGTGTGCCAAGGCTGCAAACCTCTGCTCAAGGAGAAAAGATCTTGGGGCGACATACACCGCGGCATGTCTCCGGAGGCACACATCAACCAGAAAATGCTGCAGCATACGGGCGGCCTGATCTAACCTGAGAATAAGCGTTCCGGTACCTTAGTAAGGAATCGTTCAAGAAACTTTACACTGTGTACCATCAGCCCATTACTGGAGTATGCAGCTCCAGTTGGAATCAGACCTGGACGAACTCGTCAAGAAATTAGAGAAGTACAAAGGGTTTTAAAAAAAGGGGTATTCCGACTCAGGGGTTGTCCTACGAAAAAAGGTTGAGGGAAAAACGGGCTGACATATTGGGCGGCGGGGCGGGGAACATGATAAACCCTACAAGATACGCGTGGGATTAGACAAAGTGGGCAGAGACAAAGTGCCAGAGATGGGACACGAAAAAAGGGCACAACGGAAGCGAAACTCACACATTGGGATTTAGGAAATTTTCATTAAGTCTCAAAGTCAAAGTTAAAAGTGGGTTAGGCAACCCATAGCTATGCGTAACATGTTAGAGACACTACCAGAGAGAGAGGTGAGGATGATCCTGCAAAACTGGACCTTGTATTCACCTTGAGTAGTTTGCACGTCGAGCATATTATGTATGAAAGGCCCCTTGGAGCTAGTGATCATGTGGTTCTGTGCTCTGACTAAATAGCTGAGCTACAAGTGGAGAGAGAAGCAGGAATAGGGCGGGAAAGCCAAACTACAAAAGGGGGAGGGGGACTACACAGGCAAAACGTTCAGTGGGAGAGGGAACTGGCAGGAAAACCAGTAAAAGAAATGATGGACTATGTGACAATAAAATGCAAGGAGGCAGGGGAGAGGTTTGTTCCCAAGGGAAACAGAAATAGTAGGAAGACCAGAACGAGTCCTTGGTTCACCCAAAGGTGTAGGGAGGCAAAACCTAGGCGTACTAGTAGAGGGAAAAGGTACAGAAGACAAAGGACCCAGGAAAATAAAGAGCCGAAGAGCCAGAAACGAATATGCACAGATAAGGGAGGCTCAGGGACAATACGAAAATGACATAGCATCGAAAGTCAAGTCTGACCCGAAGCTGTTGTATAGCCACATCAGGAGGAAAATAACAGTCAAGGACAAGGTAATCAGACTGAGGAAGGATGATGGGGAGTTCACAAGAAACGATCAAGAGTTATGTGAGGAGTTCAACCTGAGATTTAAAAAGTATTTATAGTGGAAACAGGTAAGACTCCAGGAAATCAGAACAGGGAGGTACACCAACAAGTGCTGGATGAGGTAGACATAACCGAGAAGGAGGTGAAGAAGCTGCTATGTGAACTTGATACGTCAAAGACGGTGGAACCAGACAACATCTCTCCGTGGGTCCTTAGAGAGGGAGCAGAGATACTGTATGTGCTACTAAAAAAGATCTTCAACACATCCATTAAAACTGGGCAACTCCCTGAGGTATGGAAGATGGCAAATGAAGTCCCAATTCTTAAAAAAGGAGACAGACACTAGCCATTAAACTACAGACCTGTGTCACTAACGTGTATAGTATGCAAAGTCATGGAGAAGATCATCAGGAGGAGAGTGGTGGAGCACCTGGAAAGAAACAAGTGTATAATCGACAACCAGCACAGTTTCAGTGAAGGAAAATCCTGTGTCACAAACTTACTTTAGTTTTATGACAAAGTGACAGAAGTAACACAAGAGAGAGAGGGGTGGATAGACAGCATTTTCGTGGATTGCAAGAAGGCCTTCAACACAGTTCCTCATAAGAGGTTACTGCAAAAGCTAGAGGATCAGGCACACATAACAGGAAAGGCACTACAATAGATCAGAGAATACCTGACAGGGAGGTAACAACGAGTCATGGTACGTGACGACGTGTCAGAGTGGGCGCCTGTGACAAGCGGGGTTCCACAGGGGTCAGTGCTAGGACCATGTGCTGTTTTTGGTATATGTGAATGACAAAACGGAAGGGATAGAGTCAGAAGTGTCCTTGTTTGCAGATGATGTGAAGTTAATGAGGAGAATTAAATCGGTCGAGGATCAGGCAGGACTACAAAGAGACTTGGAAAGGCTGCAAGCCTGGTCCAGAAACTGGCTCCTTGAATTTAACCTTGCCACATGCAAAGTCATGAAGACCGGGGAAGGACAAAGAAGACCGCACACACAGTATAGTCTAGGTGGCCAAAGACTGCAAACCTCACTCAAGAAAAAATATCTTGTGGTGAGTTTAACACTGAGCACATCTGAGGCGCACAATAATCAGAAAACTGCTGCAGCGTACGGGCGTCTGGCAAACCTTAGGATAGCCTTCCGATACCTCAGTAAGGCATCGTTCAAGACTGTACATCATTTCATTCATTCTTATGAGGACACTGGAGCACTCCAGGATGATTTGAATAGACTGATGCAATGGTCGGAGAAGTGGCAAATGCAGTTTAATATAGACAAATGCAAAGTTCTAAATGACGGACAGGAAAATAACCATGCCACATATAAACTAAATAATGTAGATCTTAAGATTACTGATTGCGAAAAGGATTTAGGAGTTCTGGTTAGCAGTAATCTAAAACCAAGACAACAGTGCATTAGTGTTCGCAATAAAGCTAACAGAATTCTTGGCTTCATATCTACAAGTATAAATAGAAGTCCTCAGGTTGTTCTTCAACTCTATATATCCTTGGTTAGGCCTCATTTAGACTATGCTCCTCAGTTCTGGTCACCGTATTACAGAATGGATATAAATTCTGTGGAAAACGTACAGAGGAGGATGACGAAGATGATCCCATGTATCAGGAATCTTCCCTATGAGGATAGACTGAGCGCCTTGAATCTGCACTCTCTCGAAAGGCCATAGAATTAGGGGGGATATGATCGAGGTGTATAAATGGAAAACAAGAATAAATAAAGGGGATGTAAATAGCGTGCTGAAAATTTCCAGCCAAGACAGGACTCGCAGCAATGGTTTCAAGTTGGAAAAATTCAGATTCAGGAAGGATATAGGAAAGCACTGGCTTAGTAATAGAGTTGTGGATGAGTGGAACAAAGTCCAGAGTACAGTTATTGAGGCTAAAACATTGTGTAGTTTTAAAAATAGGTTAGATAAATTCATGAGTGGGTGTGGGTGGATGTGAGTTGGACCTGACTAGCTTGTGCTGCTGGGTCTGGTGCGGTGCTCCTTCCTTGAGTGGAGGTGACCAGACAGGGTGGGTCATTGAGCTAATCAGGGGGGGGACATGGACCTGCTCCGCATGGGTCAGTAGGCCTGTTGCATGTTCCTTCTTTCTTATGTTCTTATCTTCTTATTTACCTCAGGCCCATACTAGAGTATGTAGCACCAGTTTGGAATCCACACCTGGTCAAGCACGTCAAGAAATTAGAGAAAGTGCAAAGCTTTGGAACAAGACTAGTCCCAGAGCTAAGGGGATTGTCTTACGAAGAAAGGTTAAGGGAAATTGACCTGGCGACACTGGAGGACAGGAGGGTCATGAGAGACATGATAACGACATATAACATACTGCGCGGAATCGACAAGGTGGACAAAGGATATTCCAGAGATGGGACACAGAAGCAAGGGGTCACAATTGGAAGTTGAAGACTCAGATGAATCAGAGATGTTAGAAAATATTTCTTCAGTCACAGAGTTGTCAGGCAGTGGAATAGCCTAGAAAGTGACATAGTGGAGGCGGGAACCATACATAGTTTTAAGACGAGGTTTGATAAAGCTCATGGAGCAGGGAGAGAGAGGACCCAGTAGCAACCAGTGAAGAGGCGGGGCCAGGATCTATGACTCGACCCCTGCAACCACAAATAGGTGAGTACACACACATACACACAAGTTGTGATAACAGTTATGTACAACCAGCCACAGAATAGCAAAAGAGTAATAGCAAGAGTTTGATGAGATCAACATGGCAATGATGGACACATTAGCTGAAGTGGCAAAAGGGTCCACTTGGGTAGTGCAAAATTACTCGTCATGGGTGATTTCAGCCAAAAAGGAACTCGACTGGGAAAATTTGGATCTATATGGGAGACCAGAAATATAGTGGGATAAGATGCTAGATATGATACTGGAAAACCTCATGCACCAATATGTTAGGGACACAACCAGAGAGAAAAGAGAGGATGAACCAGCATAGTTGGTCCTAGTATTCACTTTCAGCCGTTCAGACGTTGGGGATATTAAATTTGGGAGGAGCGAAACGTCAAAAGAGAGGATTACACAGGTATTATGCAATTCCTTCATCAGGTGCAGTGGAAAAGAGAACAAAGGCCACAAATTGTAGGAAGGGAGAAGTTCGCTTCCAAGGGCAATAGAAACAGTGGGAAGACAAAAGTGAGCCCATGGTTCACTGAAAGATATAGGTAGAGAAGCCAAACCCAAGTGCGCTAGAACATGGAGAAAAAGTAAAGACAAAGGGCCAAGGAAAATAAGGAACCGAGCCGAAGAGCCAGAAACGAATATGCATGGAAAAAGAGGGAGGCCCAGAGGCAGTATGAGAATGGCATAGCATCGAGAGCTAAATCTGAACTAGAGTTGATGTACAGAGCACATCAGAAGGAAAACAAAAATCAAGGATTACTAATCAGGCTGAGGAAGGGAGGAAGGAGGAGAGCTCACAAGAAATAACCAGGAAGTATGTCAAGAGTTCAGCAAGATTTTTAGGGAGGCATTCTCAGTGAAGACAGAAAGGCGTCCAGCAAACCGAGTTGATAAAGAAAACCAACAAGTGCTGGATACACTACATACAAACAAGGATACATGATGTTGAGCAAGAAGCGTGTTCTTGAAGAGGTAATGGAAGGTGTATGCGACTCTTGCGTAAAATTCGGCCTGACACGGAGAGCACAGATGGTGAGACACTGGCTCTGCGTGCTCGATGCAGACTGCTGAAGGGGTTTGAAGACAACTGATGGTCTGTCCAAAAAGTGTGATATGACACACTGCTGTGTTAGTGCAAGATAAGTGAAGTTTCAGTTTTAATCCATAGATCTAGCTTCCCTGCTTGTCTCTCCTGCGTCGAATGACCCAATTCAGTCCACAAGGCTACAAGACAAAGTGAACAAAAGTTAAAACCCCGGACAAGCAGTGACTCAGGTTACATTAACAAAAAAAGAAAAAAAAACACGCATATAATGTAAAAAGAAATAAAAGTGGAGTTCCATATTTACAGAATTGGATGGAGCAGAAAGTCAGGTGATATCCACCTCCCTAGGAGAGTCCTTTGTTAACTCCCACTGGGAGGGGAGAAGGAGGGGGTGGGTTTGAGAAGTAATGATGCACGCCCCTTACTCAACAAGCATTCATCAATTTATACTACCACTACCATTCATTTATGCTTCCACAATTATCGAACAGATCTTTCCCTCACAAAGACATTAGTCCAAAAGCTAGAGGAATTACAGGAATAGCAGGAAAAAAGACTGCAGTAGATCAGTGAATACCTGACAGGGAGGATGGTACATGACAAGGTGTCAGAGTGGGTGCATGTGCCTAGCGGGGTCCACAAGGATCAGTCTTTTCGTTGGTGTTGTTTCCTGTATATGTGAATGACATGGTGGAAGTGATAGATTCAGAGGTGTTCCTGTTTACAGACGACGTGAAGCTAAGCGTAGAATTCAAGGAGACAAGAACCTGGTAGGACTTCAAAGAAATCTGTCACATTGCAATCCTGGTGTGACAAATCGCTCCTGTAATTTAGCCTCACCAAATGCAAAGTCATGAAGCTTGAGGAAGGACAAAGAAGACCGCAGATGGAGTACATGCTCTGGGGACAAGGTAAAGGATGTTGGTGTAAGCATCACACCGAACACATTCCTAAGGCATTCACAACACTGTGCACGTCAGGGCCATATTAGAGTAAACAGCACTCGTATGTAACCCAAACCTGGTCAAGCATGTCAAGAAATTAGGGAAAGAGCAAAGTTTTGCAACAAGATCAGTCCCAGAGCTATGGGACATGTCCTACGAGGAGACATTAAGGGAACTCAACCTTACGACAATGAAGAAAAGGAGAGAAAATGGAACAAGATAACGACGTATAAAATACTGAGAGGAATTGAAAAGGTGAACAGCGCCAGAATGTTTCAGCGATGGGACACAAGAACAAGGGGTCATAACTAGAAGTTGTAAACTTAAATGAGTAACAAGGATGTTAGGAAGTATTTTTTTCAACATTAGAGTTGTTAGTGGAAAAATCTGGAGATTGATGTAAAAGAGCAACCATACATAGCTTTAAGGAGAGGTACGACAAGGATCTGAGAGCAAGAAAAGATCAGACCTAGTAACGACCAGCGAAGAGGTGGGGCCATGTGGTGCAATTCGAACTCTGCGACCACAAATATTTGATTACATGTATGTGAGTACACACATGCACACACACACAACTGCCAAGGACCAGGTAATCAGACTGAGGAAGGAAGGTGGGAAGATCACAAGAAACGACCGAGACCTATGTGAGGAGCTCAACATGAGATTCAAAGAAGTATTCACAGAGACAAAAGGAACTCCAGAAAGACGGAGAGGTGGGGTACACCATCAAGTGTTGGACACAATACATACAATCGAGGAGGAGGTGAAGAGGCTGCAAAGCGAGCTAGATATTTTAAAGGCGATGGGGCCGGATAGCATCTCTCCTTGGGTCCCAGGAGAGGGAGCAGAGGTGCTATGTGTGCCACTAACAACAATCTTGAATACATCTTTCGAAACAGGCCGACTACCTAAGGTATGGAAGACAGGTTTTAAAAAGGAGACAGACACGAAGGATTAAACTACAGACCAGTGTCACTGACATGTAAAGTATGCAAAGTCATGGAGAAGATTATCAGGAGAAGAGTGGTGGAACACTAGAGAGGAATGAGCTTATGAACGACAACCAGCACAGTTTCAGGGACTGGAAATCCTGTGTCACAAACCTACTGGAGTTTTATGACAGGGTGACAGTAGTAAGACAAGAGAGAGAGAGGGGTGGGTAGATTCCATTATCTTTGACTGCAAGAAGGCTTTTGACGCAGCTCCAGCAAAAGCTGGAGGTCCAGACAGGCATGACAGATTGAACGGATCAGGGAATATCTGTCGGGAAGACATCAGCGAGTCATAGTACATGACGAGGTGTCAGCGTGGACGCCTGTGACAGGCGGTCTTCCACAGGGGTCAGTCCTAGGACTGGTGCTTTTTGTGGTATATATATGAATGACACGACTGAAGTGTCCCTGTTTGCAGAAGATGTAAAGTTAATGAGAAGAATTCAATCGGATGAGGACCAGACAGAGCTACAAAGGGATCTGGACAGGCTGCAGGCCTGATCCAGAAACTGGCTCCTGTAGTTCAACCCCACCAAATGCAAAGTCATGAAGATTGGGGAAGGGCAAAGAAGACCGCAGACGGATTACAGTCTAGGGGGCCAAGACTACAAACCTCACTCAAGGCAAAGAATCTTGGGGTGAGTATAACACCGGGCACATCTCCTGAGGTGCACATCAACCAAATAACTAGATACTCGTGGCAGTGTTAAGTGTTCCCGGACATAATAGCACATAACACCGACACTTCAGGTCAATACTGAAGGCAGCAAGTGTTACTGGCACCATACAATGATGGCCCATATGCTGCAGCATATGGGCACCTAGTAAACCTAAGAATAGTATTCCGACATTTCAATAAGGAATCGTTCAGGACCCTGTACACCGTGTACGTCAAGCCCGTATTGGAGTGTGCAGCACCAATTTGAACCCACACATAGCCATTCACGTATGGAACTTACAGAAGTGTAAAGGTTTGCAATAAGACTAGTCCCGGAGTTAAGGGGCATGTCCTACGAAGAAAGGTTAAGGGAAATCGAGCTGATGACAATGGAGGAGAGGAGAGACAGGAGAAGATATGAAAACAACATATAAAGTACTGAGAGGAATCGAAAAAGTGAACAGAGACAGGATGTTCCACAGATGAGAGAGTAACAAGGGGACACAGTTGGAAGTTGAAGACTCAGATGAATCACAGGGATGTTAGGAAGTATTTCTCCAGTCACAGAGTTGTCAGGAAGTGGAATAATCTGGAAAGGGATGTAGTGGAGGCAGGATCTATACAAAGCTGTAAAAAGAGGTATGATAAAGCTAATGGAGCAGGGAGAGTGACCTAGTAGCGACCAGTGAGAAGGCGGGGCCCAGGATCTGTGTCTCGACCTCTGCAACCACAACCAGGTGAGTACACACACATTCTGAATATAAGAATCAGTTTTATTTGTTAATCACTAATTTATTACGTTAATATATTTAGGACGAAGTTCTTACCTGAAAACTCTCTCGTAAAAAGTAAATTGACTTGATGGAATCCAAAATGCATCCAAGTGGAATAAATTAAAACGCATTTTTTTATTTCGTTTTAATGCTGTACTCATGTTGAGAAAATCCCAGTTAAGTTTTATCTAATGAAAGCTAAATTTATAATGACTTTAAAACTTCTGAAACGAAAAAGAAAGAAATTCGGAATTTCTTATTGTATATTTGAAAACGGCGGAAAAGCAGAGAGAAGAAAATTAACAGAGAGTTATCGTTTTCGGAAGTTATCTTGTCTTGAAGCTTGGCAAAAAAAATGAACTGGAGCCCGGGGAAAGTGTTAATCCCCGGGCTCAGCACCGGCTGAGCCTGCTTGAGGTTTACACTCGGCTGTGTTAGGAGGGAACACGTCGCTCTTACTCCTCACAACAGTCTTATTTTATAAAAGAAGTAATTCTGGCGAGGATAGCATTTTTTTGTCGATGGGCGAGAGGTGGAGTTTTCTCTGTTCACCTGACTAAAGAAAATGTGATGTATGTTTGGTTAGGAATGACATACTCTCACCCTTTTCCCCTTACTCCCAACACCCCACACACAAACTCGCACGCTCGGGTGCACACACATGAGAGTTATGCTAGCCCGGCCAGACCGCAGCAGTGCCCAGGAAAAACTAAGTAGGAAAAATGACAGGCCATTGGGTACAGAGACAGCAGGTAGAGAGGGGATTGAAGAAAGGAAAGCTGCAATGGAGGCAATTAAATCGTATCAGGTGACACAAAGGGAATTGCAGTGGGGGGATGACTGAGAGAGGTCAGTCTTTGTTCTTGAGCTCCAGGAAATCGGAGCGGAAACCTACAAAGCAAGATAACAGCTTGAAAACAAGTGATTGAAAATATCATGAAAGCAACAAGAGAGAATGACATGACCCAGTCGACAAATTTTCTGAGAATTGTGGGGTTCTCAAGGGGAAGAAATTAGCCAGTCAAACTAATTTTCAGGTCAGAAACTGCATGAAAAAGAATCCTGCAGGAGAAAGCACAACTAAGGGGCACAGTTCTGGTGGGTGTACCTCGACCATGACAGAACATGAGAAGACAGAGAGAAACTGAAAGAGGATACAAAGATGCAGGTTCCCTGCTTCCTCAACCTCAGTGTACCTCCAGACCACAGTTTTAGACAGGAAGTTGAAGGTTTGGCACACGAATGATGAAATAACAAATGTGAGGAGTGACATGAAAGAATCAATATGTCCCCAGACATAATAGTACTTACAGAAACAAAACTCACAGGGATGGTAATGAAAGTGATCTTTCCATCCAGATATCAGACCCTGAGGAAAGTTAGAGGGAGCAGAGAGGGAAGAAGAGTTGCACTGCTCATCAAAAACCAGTGGCGATTTAAGGAAATGGAAGGATTGAACAGAATGGGGGACATGGACTACATGTAGGATCAATTCAGTCTGGGGACCCTAAGGTGGTAATTGCAGAAATGTACAACCCACCACAGAACAGCAAGTGGCCAAGAGAAGAATATGAAGAGAGCAACAGAGCAATAGTGGACACACTATCTGAGGTGGCCAGAAGGGCTCACATTGGTAGGGCAAAGTTACTAGTTATGGGTGATTTCAATCACAAGGGGATTGAGTGGGAAAACCTAGAGTCACATGGGGGACTTGAAACATGGAGAGCCAAGAAGATGGAAGTAGCACTGGAAAACCTCATGCGTCAAGATATTAGGGACACTACCAGAGAGAGACGAGAGGATGAATCAGCAAGACTGGACCTCGTATTCACCTTGAGTAGCTCAAACATTTAGGACATCACATACGAAAGGCTCCTTGTAGGTAGTGATCATATGGTTCTGAGCTTTGAACACATAGTTAAAAGTGGAGAGGGATGCAGGGGGGAGTAGGATGGGAAAAGCCAAACTACAAAAGGGAAGCCTACACAGCCATGAGGAATTTCATGAAAGGGGTTTAATGAGAAAGAGAACTGGTGATAAAATCAGTAAACGAAATGATGGAATACGTAACAACAAAATGCAAGGAGGCAGAGGAGAGGTTCGTTCCCATGAGGAACAGAAATAATGGGAAGATCATAAAGAGCCCTTGGCTCATCCAAAAGTTTAGAGAGGCAAGAACTATGTGTGCTAGAGAATGGAAAAAGTAGAGAAGACTAAGGACCCAGGAAAATAGAGATCTGTCGTTGAGCCAGAACCAAATATGTACCGATAATTAGGGAGACCAATCGGCAATATGAAAACGACATAGCATCGAAAGCCAAACCTGATCCGAAGCAGTATTATGGCCACATAAAGAGGAAAACAACAGTCAAAGACAGCGAAATCAGGTTGAGGAATGAAGGAGGGAAGTTTACTAGAAATAACCGACAAGTATGTGAGAACCTCAATATGAAAATTAATGAAGTATTTACAGGACTCTGGAAAGCCGAAATGATGGGGTACACCAACAAAGGATACAGCAAGAAGTGCTGGACGAAATACATACAACCAAGATGGAGGTGAAGACGCTGCTAAGTGAATTCAGTACTCCAAAGTCGATGAGACCAGACAACTTCTCCCCGTGGGTCCTTAGAGATGAAGCGGGACGTTGCATGTACTACTAACAACAGTCTTCAATACATACATGGAAACTGGGCAACTACCTGAGGTGTGGAAGACGGTAAATGTAGTCTCAGTTTTTAAGAAAGGTGATAGACACGAGGTATTAAACTACAGACCAGTATCACTGACATGTATGGTATGCAAAGTCATGCAGAATAATATCAGGAGAAGAGTGGTGGAGCACCTAGAAAGGAACAAGCTTTTACACGACAATTAGCACGGTTTCAGGGAAACCGAGCGAAGGCAAGAGAGAGAGAAGGGTGGGTAGACTTCATTTTCTTGGACTGCAAGAAGGCCTTCGACACAGTGCCACACCAGAGATTAGTGTAAAAGTTATTGGATCAGGCACGCATAATAGGAAATGCACTGCAATGGATCAGAGAATACCTGACAGGAAGGAAACAACGAGTCATGGTATGCGACGAGGTGTCAGAGCGGGCGCCTGTGACGAGCGGTGTGCCACAGGGGTCAGTCCAAGAATCGGTGCTGCTTTTCGTATATGCGAATGACATGCTGGAAGGGACAGACTCAGTGGTATCCCTGTTTGAACATGACGTGAAGTTATTGAGGCGAATTAAATCGGATGAAGATCAGACAGGACTAAAAAGGGACCTGGACAGGCTTAAAGCATGGTGCAGCAACTGGATCCTGGAATTTAACCCCACCAAATGCAGTCATGATGATTGGGGAAGGGCATAGAAGACCACAGACAGAGTACAGGCTTGGGGGCCAATGACTGCAAACCTGACTCAAGAAAAAGGATCTTGAGTGTGAGTATAATACCGAGTACATCTGAGGCCCACATCAATCAGACAACTGCTGCTGCATATGGGCGCCGGGAAAACCTAAGAATAACGTACCAATACCTCATTAAGGAATCGCTCAAGACTCTGTACACCGTATACGTTAGGCTCATATTGGAGTATGCAGCACCAGTTTGGAACCCACGTCTGATCAAGCACGTTAAGAAATTAGAGAAAGTGCAAAGGTACGCAACAAGACTAGTTCCTGAGCTAAGGGGAATGTCCTACGAAGAATGTTTAAGGGGAATAGACCTTACGTCACTGGAGGACAGGACGGATTTCAGAGATGGGACATATAGTAAGCAGTCAAAACTAGAAGATGAAGACTCAGATCAGTCAGAGGGAAGTTAGGTGACATTTAACCTGTGAGTTGTCACAAAGTGGAATAGTCTGGAAAGTGACGTAGTGGAGCCAGGATCCATACATAGTTTTAAAATGAAGTATGATAAAGCTCATGGAGAAGGGAGAGAGAGGAGCTAGTAGCGACCAGTGAAGAGGTGGGGACAGGAGCTACGACTTGACCCCTGCAACCACAATTAGGTTACACACACACACACACACACACACACACACACAACACACACACACACACACACACACACACACACACACACAAGAGATTAGTGCAAAAGCCAGAGGATCAGGCACGCATAATAGGAAAGGCACGGCAATGGATCAGAGAAAACCTGACAAGGAGGAAACAACTAGTCATGGTTTCCGGCGAGGTGTCAGAGTGGGCGCCTGTGATGAGCGGTGTTCAACAGGGGTCAGTCCTAGGACCGGTGCTGTTTCTCGTATATGTGAACGACATGATGGAAAGGATAGACTCGAAAGTGTCCCTGTTCGCAGATTATGAGAAGTTAATGAGGAGAATTAAATCAGATAAGGATCAGGCTGGACTGCAAAGATACCTAGACAGGCTGGACACGTGGTCCAGCAACTGGCTTCTCTAATTCAACCCTGCCAAATACATAGTTATGAAGATTGGGGAAGGGCAAAGAAGACCGCAGACAGAGTTTAGGCTGGGTGGACAAAGATTGCAAACTTCACTCAAGGCGAATGATCTTGGGGTGAGCATAACACCTAGCACGTACGTCCCCATAAGCAGACATCAACCAGATAACTGCTGCAGCATATGGACGCCTGGCGAACCTGAGAATAGCGTTCCGGTACATTGGTAAGGAATCGTTCAAGACACTGTGCATTGTGTACGTCAGGCCCATACTGGAGTATGCAGCACCAATTTGGAACTCACACTTGGTCAAGCACGTCAAGAAATTAGAGAAAGTGCAAAGGTTTACAACAAGGTTAGTTCCGGAGCTCAGGGGAATGTCCTACGAATAAAGCTTGAGGGAAATCGGCCTGACGACACTGGAGGACAGGAGGGTCAGGGGAGACATGATAACGACATACAAAATACTGCGTGGAATAGATAGGTGGACAGAGACAGGATGTGCCAGAGAGGGGACACAGAAACAAAGGGACGCAATTGGAAGCTGAAGACTCAGATGAGTCACAGGGATGTTTGGAAGTATTTCTTCAGTCATAGAGTCGTCAGGAAGTAGAATAGTCTATCGAGTAATGTAGTGAATGCAGGAACCATACATAGCTTTAAGACAAGGTATGACAAAGCTCAGGGAGCAGAGAGAGAACCATGTAGAGATCAGTGAAGAGGCGGGACCAGAAGCTTAGTCTCGACCCCTGAAACCACAATTAGGCGAGTACAAACACATGGGTTAACAATGTCATATGGGACATAACCAGATAAAGGTCACATCAAACACAACACTGGTAAATTTAAGGAAGACCTTGAGGTACCTTACCAAGGAAGCTTTAAACAACCTTAGACATGACATTTGCCAAGTCCATCTTGGAGTCTGCAGTACCAGTATGGAACCCACGTCTTGTAAAACATATCAATGTAGATAAATGGTTCAGAGAATCGATAAGTTGATAAATTACACATGTGCAACACTTGGGTATCTTTATTCTGGAAACTTTTCACCACACAGTGGCTTCATCCGTCTGATATAAAGAAGAGTGGTGAAGATCAAAGTGAATCTTCGGTAATCAGTCCCTCATCGTGGAGTCGATTTAATCAGTCCATCACGACTGATGGACTGAATCCATACATCAAGTTTTTTAACTATTTTACTTTACTGACAAACTCTCCCGTACACAAGCAAAACTAAAGGGATTCTATCCTAGCCTTATGATGCAGCAGCCAATAAACACTAAAACCGTTTAGAAGAGACTAACGTGATTTGACAGAAAAAATCACACTATTTTAAGCCTAAAATGGGCATATCAACGCCTACATCGTGAATCTTAATAAACTACGTCGTGGAATACGCGACACCTTATTTGAACGACTGAAGGTAAGCAGCTTAGGGCTTTGCAATTTATCTGAGCCATTCCAGGTAGCTAGGAATGGCTTCAACAACTGTGATCATAGGGCGTGTGCACATGCCATTTGTTCCAAGAATCTGGCTCTATACACCATACTAAGGAACTGAAAATTCGAAATCACTGTTTGGCCACAGATAGTATCTTGCAGGATAATTTCGTGAGCATTGATTTTGCTCAGAGTGGTCACTGAAGGCGACACTAGAGAACAGAACGTGTTCATTTTTTAACTAACGCCGACTTTGGCGCCAGGAAATAGCTAGAAATGAGAACCTGGCTGGCCTTTTCTTGCCATCAGATAACAAAATAAGTGAGTGTGTATGTGCATAGACGTGTAGTTTTCGGTTCATTTTGAAGTGGCCACCAACAAAGTTGCAATGAAAGCTGTTTGTGTCGTTGGTAGACGACGGCGGGCGGCTGAGAGCTTACTACCTTGCTGGAGGGCATTAATATTTAGGATTATTTACACACTGAGTGACATTTAAAAGTTGTTATTATTATTATTATTATTATTATTATTATTATTATTATTATTATTATTATTAGATATCTTGAAGGGGTACTTTGAAGATGTTCCATTGTTTTTTTCTCTCTCCTACATTTCGATTTTATATTAGAAATAACTCGAGAACACCTCGTCCAATCTGCTTCAATTTTTCAAGATTGGAATTGATCAAAACCAAAGTGTTTGAACAATTGGAATTTTCAAGTGCTCTACAACCTATTATGGAATGTCTAGGATAAATTCAAAATTCATAGCGGCTTAGCTTCAAACGTTCAAAAAAAATGCCAAAAATTACGACGAGGGTGGAGTGTGACATTCATATGTTTAACGTTTGTATAAGAACATTTTATGTCTAAAATAGTGTGAAATTTTTATTCCTGTTTAATCACGCTAAATAATAAGTTTAGCTCTTCTGAACGGCTTTAGATAATATTGTCCATCCCAGTCCCAGGAAAGCAAACCCTCTGTCTCCTTCTCTTATCCTTCAAGCAGAAGGCCCTGTCCGTGTACCTAATCTGTCTGTCCTTGGAGTTCATCGTTTCCATAGCAGTCTCCTGCTTATTTGTTGTTTCTACCTCTCCATCCGTCCTCTTGATTGTAAGCTTCATTCCATGCTGCCCAGCCACTGTCCAGGTTCCCCTCTTGACCTGAGAATTCACAACTGGAGGATTACTACGAATCTTCTTGTCAATTGCTGTGTCTCGAGATTTAGCCACCCTTAGCGCCTCCTTAAGCTACTGGTAGAGTTGCTCAATAGAGAACATCCTGGTTCAGTTTCACATGGGATCACACTAACCACGTCTTCACTGAGCAAGGTACAAGTCACCACATGTTTTACCTTCAGTGACGTTACTCGGGAGTATGTTCCACTAATCCATAACTTTGTTACCAAACTTATGCTTTCCTATATCCTTTCTCAGTCTATTTTTTTTCCAACTTGAGCCCATTGATGTGAGTCCCTTCTAGGTTAGACATTTCTAGCACGTTATTTATACCCTTTATTAGATTCAGGGCCTTCAGTGTATGCTCGTAGGAAAGATTTCTGATACATGGAATCAACTTTCCCATTCTTCTTTGTACGTTTCCCAGCAATTTATATGAATTCTGTAAAACGGTGAACAGATCTGTGCAGGATAATCTAACTTAGGATGAGCCAACGATAGAGTTGACGAATAATCTAAGGACTCCTGTTATTTATATTTCCTTTATTGCAATCACGTACTGTTGTTTTGGTTTTGGGTTACTGCTAACTAGAACTCCTAAATCTTTTTTGCAATCAGAGTGATTAATATCTACACTATTTAGTTTTTAAGTGTCATGGTTATTTACGTTTCCAACGCTTAGAACTTGCATTTGTCAACATTAAAATGCATTTGCCACTTCTTCAACCACTGCATCAGTCTATTCAGATCCTCCTGTAGCGCTCTAGTGTCCACATCAGAATTAATTCGACGGCCTGTTTTGGTTACGTCGAGTCTTCCTTATGTCGCTATTTATTCTCTCATCTATGTTTATGTAAATTGTGAATAACAAAGGGCCCAACACTGACCCCTGTGGAACACTGTGACGTATCCCCACTCTGATTTCTCCCCATTTATACAAACTCTCTGTTATCTGTCATCCACGCCTGTATCCATGAAAAAATTATTCCTGCTCCGTGTGCCTTTACGTTCCTTAACAACTTCCGTTGTGGAACTATGTCAAAAGCCTTACTGAAGTCCATATACACAATATCTTATACATTACTATCATCTTCCTCCTGAAATAGCTTAATGAAAAAAGTTAGTAAATTGGTAAGGCAGGAACGCCCCTTTGTAAAACCGTGCTGAGATTCATTAATCAATTTATGTCTTTCAAAGTGACTTTGAATAGCCTCGATAATTATTGATTCCATCAATTTTCTCACATTGGTTATTAAGCTGAGGACCTGTTACCTGTTATGTAGATAGGTATCACATTTGCCATTTTCCACTTATCTGGCACTATGCCAGTTTGTAATGATATGCTGAAAAGACTAGCCAACAGTTTGATCAGTTCTTCCTCACATTCCTTCATAACCCTTACCACAGTTCATCAGAACCCTTTGATATACTATTTTAATCTCTTAGACGACCATTTCACTGGTGACTTTGATCGCGCACAGCATATTTTTATCCTGATCTACATAACTTATTTCTGGAATTTTTCTAGTATCTTCCTGTATAAAAACTGATAGGAAATAATTGTTAAAGTTTCTACTCATATCTTTATCACTATCAGTGAGTTCACTCGAGCAGATTTAAAGTGGGCCAGTCTTGTCCCTAATCATATTACTGTATACCTGAAAGCAACCTTTTGGGTTAGTCATCGAATACTTTGTGACTTTAACCTCATAATCTCTTATGATGACTTGTGAAAATCTGTTATGAATGCATTACAAACTTATGTCGCACTCTGCACTCTTCCTTTCGCTTACACTGAAGTACAAGCGATCGAAAATATGGAACACAAGGATACCTTTTCGGGATCGCACAACATCTGAAACATTTCTTCTTCTTCTTCTTCTTCTTCTTATTATTATTATTATTATTATTATTATTATTATTATTATTATTATTATTATTAATTTTATTAATATTAATTTCATAATTATTATTATTATTATTATTATTATTATTATTATTATTATTATTATTATTATAGTAGGATGCACTATTAGGAGAAACTAGAAGAATCTATCTCAGTGGCCATAAAATACACACAAATTATAGATGACATGACCACAAAATTTAATATTTAAAGAAAAATTAAGAGAAGATGTGACGAGAATATTTGGAATGCGAAAACCAGGGGACATGTCATCTAAAAGCACAAGTGAACTTTATGGATATATCGACGTTGATGAATTAGATGAGAACCTGGGGAGGTAAATACCAGACCCAATTTAGAGATGTTGTTTATCAGGTCCCGGGAGAACTGTAATTACTTGGCCAGGAGCTGTGACCCAGCCAATGCAAACGAAATTCAGCGAATACAATCTGTGAGTCCACGTATGAAGATGATTTAAGAATTATATACAAATCCATAAAAAAAAAATTATTTTAAACTAATTGAGTGCCATTTTCAATGGTAATTTTTGCAAAGCTAAAATGCACCGAATAATAGGTACGAAATTGTGTTATTATGTGAACATGCAAAACGAGTGAGAGTCGTCTATACGGAATGAACTGGTAATTGCTACATCCAGCTCGTTTCTTTTTATTACACAGCCTATTGCTACGGAGTGCCCAGATATTTTCTGTTAGTGTGATGGTGCTTGTTTCAATAATAGCTCTGTGCATACATGTGCACGAATGTGTACATAACACATATTGCCGATTTGGTATGTTACATCCACATATTCATAACCATTAATCCAGATATTCATTTACTTCGGATTTAATAAAAATTCCGTAAAAAAAAAGTTCAATTCACTGAATATACCAGCCAGTTAATGAGCACTGTAAGAGTCGAACCTGTATATCTTGATTGTGAAGGGAGGCAGGGAGGGTAGGAAGTGTCACACTACCATACACTTTACACACAAGTGAAAATTTCCAAACTAACTAATTGCTCAGGTTAGAGAAGACAAGCAGATGTCTTCCCCAATTTCACCTGACGGTCACCTTCTCTGTATACCTCGTATATTTTGTAAATGATCCTTGTAATTCTAAAATATTTCTATCTCAGACACACACACAGCAGCACACAGACACACACACACACACACACACACACACACACACACACACACACACACACACACACACACACACACACACACACACACACACACACACACACACACACACACGCACTGAGAAGCACAGCCTCGGGGAAACACAACTGCACAAAGAACCACCCCCTGTCCCCTGTCCCTGCCAATCCACACCAACCAAACACAATAACCAGAAACAAACCACACTCCACACCCACAGCCTCCACCCCCAACATTAATACCACCACACCACCAGTCTACCGTTCCCTCTCACCCCCTGAATATAGTCCAGGCTGGAAAAGAAGTTGATGGTGTAATATACCATCACAGATGGAGTTACACATAGGAGTGACGAGCGGCAGGACTAGTCAGAGGTGAAGTGGATGACTACATAATAGGAACACTTTTAACCGGAGGTCCAAAAGTGATGATAGCAGTGATGTACAACCCGCCACTGAGCAGCAGGAGACCTAGACAAGAATATGATGAGAGTAGCAGAACAATGGTTTCCATACTAGCCGAGGTGGCCAGAAGGGCCCACACAAGCACGACAAAATTACTCATCATGTGGACTTCAACCACAAGGAGACAGACTAGGAAAATCTGGAGCCACATAGCCACATGGGAGACCCGAGATGTAGAGAGCCAAGATGGTGGAGGCGGTGCTGGAAAGCTTCATATATCAACATGTTAAGGACACAACCAGAGAAGGAGGAGACGATGAACCACTAGGCTGTACCTCACAATCACCTTCAACGGTTCAGACATAGGGGAAATCCTACACGAAACGCCCCTCGGCGCTACCGATCACGCGGTCCTCAGTTTCCAGTACATAGAGTTAACAATAAAGGCAGAACTAGAAAGACGGGAAAAAACAAACTACAGGAGAGGGAATTACCAACATTTGAGGGAATTCCTGCATGAGGTGCAGTGGGTAAAATAGCTAGAAGGGAAGACAGTAAATGAAATGATGAAACACGTGACTGCAGGGAAGCAGAGGAGAAGTTTGTGCCAAGTTGCAACAGAAAGAATGGAAAGACTAGAGTAAACCTAAGGTTTACCCGAAGATGTGAAGAGGCCAAAACCAAGTGTGTTAGAACATGGGAAAAGTAGAGAAGGCAAAGGAGCTGAGCCGAAGAGGCAGATATGAATGTGCACGGATAAGGAGAGAGGCCAAGCGGCAATGAGAGAATGACAGCATCAAAAGCCAAATCTGATCCAAAGTTGTTATACAGACACATAGGAGGAAAACAGTCAAGGACCAGGTGCTCAGGTTGAAGAAGAAAAGAGGGGAACTCACAGGGAGTGACCTGGAAGTATGTGAGGAGCTCAGCTCAAAAAATAGGCCCCTGGTTGTCTATAAGAGGGAGCTGGACAGATACCAAAAGTCAGTGCCGGATCAGCCAGGCTGTGGTTCGTATGATGGACTACGTGGCCAGCAGTAACTGCCTAGTTGATGAGGGCCTGATCCATAGACAGGACAGCAGGTGCGTTGATCCCCGGAATACCCTCCATGTGGGTAGGGGATTGAGGGAGGCATTCACAGTGGAGACAGAAGCTTCCAGCAAACCGAAGGAGTAGGGAGAAGCAGCAGGTGCTGGACACACTTGAGGCAACTGCCTGAGGTGTGGAAGACAGAAAATGTATTTCCAGTTTTTAAGAAAGGAGAGAGAGACAGGTAGCACTAAACTACAGACCTGTGTTAATGACATGTATACTATGTAAAGTTATGGAGATGATTATCAGGAGAAATGTGGTGGAGAATTAAGAAAGGAATGGACTCACACATGATAATCAGAATGGCTTCAGGAAAGGAAAATCTTGTATCACAAACCTACTGGAGTTCTACGATAAGGCAACAGAAGTGAGACAAGTGACAAAGGATGGAATCTTCTTGAACTTCCGATACAGTCCCACACAAGAGACTGGTTGAAAAGCTGAAGGAGCAGACAGGAACAACAGGGAGAGTATTGCAATGGATTGGAGAATACCTAACATGAAGGAAACAAAGTGTGTTGGTGCGTGACGAGGTGTCAGAGTCTCCTCTCAGTAGTGGTCCAATTATACAGGTAGATCTTAGCTTGGATTTTGCATAGGAATAGAAATATTTTGGTTTCTTGCAATATCCTGTATGGCCCTTTGTTCCCTTTGTATTTCTTCTGTTAGGTATGACATCCTAAGTTTTTGCTCTAGTTCAATGATCACTTGTCTAAGTCTATCTTTCCTCTGCTGAATCATATTTGTGTTTTTAAGCAGTTCAGTAACCCGTTTTCTTCTTCTGTACCATCTCCTACACTCTCTATATCTGATCTCCTTCTGGGTTTCCTCAATGGTACGTGCTTCACGCATACCTTGTATGCTTCTCTATTCAGTTTCTCCAGGCACTGGTGGAGATTGAAGGTGCTCAACTCTGCTTCCCAGGATATATCTGATAGCTCTTGGTTTATTTTTTCCCAGTCAATTCTATGGTTGTTAAAATTAAACTTGCTAAACATCCCGTCTCTAAGAATAGTGACGCAGTTCCCTAACCCCAAGTTAATACTCATTTGAACTTCTGTGATGTTATGATCAGAGTATATTGTCTTTGTAACTGTTATATCTCTTATTACTTCCTTATTGTTTGTGAATATTAAATCCAGAGTATTTTCATTTCTGGTGGGATCAATAATCTGTTGGTTTAAAGAGAACTTTTCATAAAGCCTCATTAGTACCCTGGTATGTCCCTGTTGGGCCATAACACAGGAACACATGCTACCATAACACAGGCACACATGCTACCATAACAGTCACACATGCTACCATAACACAGGCACACATGCTACCATAACACAGGCACACATGCTACCATAACACAGGCACACATGCTACCATAACACAGGCACACATGCTACCATAACACAGGCACACATGCTACCATAACACAGGCACACATGCTACCATAACACAGGCATACATGCTACCATAACACAGGCACACATGCTACCATAACACAGGCACCATGCTACCATAACACAGGCACACATGCTACCATAACACAGGCACACATGCTACCATAACACAGGCACACATGCTACCATAACACAGGCACACATGCTACCATAACACAGGCACACATGCTACCATAACACAGGCTTACATGTTAGCATAACACAGACACACACATATTATCAGAACACAGACATATATTATCATAACACAGACACACATACTATCATAACACACACACACGCTACCATAACACAGGCACACACACGTTACATAACACAGGCACACAAGCTACAATAACACAGGCAAGCACACGCTACCATAACACAGGCACACACACGATAACCATAACACAGGCAAGCACACGCTACCATAACACAGGCACACACACGATATCATAACACAGGCAAGCACACGCTACCATAACACAGGCACACATATACTATCATAACACAGACACACATACTATCATAACACAGACACACAAAGCTTACCATAACACAGGCACACACACGCTACCATAACACAGACACACACACCCTACCATAAACAGACACACACACGCTACCATTAAAACACAGCACACACACGCTACCATAACACAGACACACACACGCTACCATAACACAGACACACCCCACGTTACCATAGCACACGCACACACGCTACCATAACACAGGCAGACACACTACCATAACACAGGCAGAACACACGCTACCTTAAACCAGGCAGAAACACGGGTACCTAGCACAGGCACACACGCTGCTATAACACAAATCACACACGCTACTATAACACAGGCACACACACGCTACCATAACACAGGCACACATAATGCCATAACAGACACAACACACATACTATCATAACACAGACACACACGTTACCAATAACACAGGGACACCGCCTACCATAACACAGGCACACCTACCATAAGACACGCACTCACGGGGCTACCATAATTCAGGCACACACACTACCATAACACAGGAACACATACTCTACCATAATTCAGGCACACATGCTACCGTAACACAGGCACACACACGCTACCATAACACAGGCACACACGCTACCATAACACAGACACACACAGGCTACCATAACACAGACACACACACGGCTAACATAACTCAGGACACACACACACGTTACCATAACACAGACACACACACGTTACCCTAACAAAGGCACACACACGGTACCGTAACACAGGCACACACACTACCGTAACACGGCACAAAACGCACTACCATAATTCAGGGACACTTCCATAACACAGGCACACACAGACACACAAAGGCACAAAGCGTACCATAACACAAAACACACACACACTACCATAACACAGACACACACACACGTTAACCAGAACATAGGCACACACGCTACTATAACACAAACACACACACACTACCATAACACAGACACACACTACCATAACACAGGCACACACACGTTACCATAACACTGGCTCACACACGCTACCATAACACAGGCACACACACTACCATAACACAGGCACACACACGCTACCAAAATTCAGGCACACACACGCTACCATAACACAGGCACACACTACCATAACACAGGCACACACGCGCTACCATAATTCAGGCACACACGCTACCATAACACAGGAATACACACGCTACCAAACATAGACACACGCGCTACGATAACACACACAAACACACGCTACCATAACACAGACACACACACGCTACCATAACACAGACACACACACACGTTACCATAACACACACACACACAATACCATAACACAGGCGCACACACTACCATAACACAGGCGCACACACTACCATAAACACAGGCGCACACACACGCTACCATAACACAGACAAACACACGTTACACGTAACACAGGCACACACACGCTACCATAACACAGGCACACACACGTTACCATAACACAGGCACACACAAGCTACCATAGCACAGGCACTCACACTACCATAGCACAGGCACACACGCGCTACCATAATTCAGGCACACACGCTACCAAAACACAGGAATACACACGCTACCATAACACAGGCACACACACGCTACCATAACACAGGCACAAGCGCTACCATTACACAGATACACACACGCTACCATAACACAGGCACACGCGGTACCACAACACAGGCACACACTACCATAACACAGGCACACACTACCATAACAAAGGGACACACACGCTACCATAATTCAGGCACACACGCTACCATAACACAGGCACACACTACCATAACACAGGCACACACACGCTACCTTAATTCAGGCACACACGCTACCATAACACAGGAATACACACGCTACCATAACACGGCACACACACGCTTTCCATAGCACAGACACACGCTACCGTAACACAGGCACATACACGCTACCATAACACATGCACACCCACGCTACTATAACACAGACACACACGCTACCATAACACCGACACACACGCTACCATAACACCGACACACACACGCTACCATAACACAGACACACACACGCTACCATAACACAGGCACACACACGCTACCATAACACAGACACACTTACGTTACCATAACACAGGCACACACGCTACCATAACACAGGCACACACGCTACCAAGACACAAACACGCACATGCTACCATAACACAGACCCCACGCTACCATGACACAAACACGCACGCTGCCATAACACAGGCACACACGCTACCATAATTCAGGCACACACTCTACCATAAGACAGGCACACACACGCTACCATAACACAAACACAAACATGCTACCATAAAGCAAACACACACGTTACAATAACACAGGCACACATACTACCATAACACAAACACACACGCAACCATAACACAAACACACACGCTGCCAAACACTAACACATACCTATCATAACACAAACACACACTACTATAACACAGGCACACACGCGCTATCATAACACAAACACACACTACTATAACACAGCACACACCATGACTACCATAAAACAGACACACGCGCTATCATAACACAAACACTCACATGCTACCATAGCACAGACGCACGCTAAGAAAGCACAGGCACACACACTACAATAACACAAACACACGCTACCATAACACAAACACACACGATACCATAATACAGGCACACACACTACCATAACACAAACACACACGCTGCCATAACACAGACACACGCTACCATAACACAAACACACACATGCTACCATAACACAAACACACACGCTGCCATAACACAGGCACACGTGCTACCATAACACACACACACTGCCAAAACACAGACACACATGCTACCATATCACAAACACACACGCTGCCATAACACAAACACACATGGTACCATACCACAAACACACACACTGCCATAACACAGGAAACACATGCTACCATAACACAAACACACACGCTGCCATAACACAAACACACACACTGCCATAACACAGGCACACATGCTACCATAACACAAACACACACACTGCCATAACACAGGCACACATGTTACTATAACTCAAACACACACGCTGCCATAACACAAACACACATGCTACCATAACACAACACAACACACTGCCATAACACAGGCACACATGCTACCATATCACAAACGCACACATGCTACCATAACACAAACACACAAGCTGCCATAACACAGGCACACATGCTACCATAACACAAACACACACTTGCTACCATAACACAAACACACACGTTTGCCATAACACAGGCACACATGCTACCATAACACAAACACACACTTGCTACCATAACACAAACACACACGCTGCCATAACACAGGCACACATGCTACCATAACACAAACACACACTTGCTACCATAACACAAACACACACGCTGCCATAACACAGGCACACATGCTACCATAACACAAACACACACATGCTACCATAACACATCACTTTCCCAAGAATCCCGTCATTATCGATTATTTTTGGAATTTCATTCAATATAAATTATGAATATTGCTTGTGAACATCAATATATGTAGGTCGAAAATTACGTACGTATATTATTTTGATTTGTTAGAGAGAAGGTGGGTTGTTAGGGAGGTAAGTAGGTAAGTTGAAAAGTTAGTGTATAAATACGTGTTTTATCGTGCAAGAGGCTGGGATATACATGAATAATCTTTTCCACGGGGAGAAAACGCGTTTGTCTAACCTAGTTTACCTAAAGAAGGATTAGTATTGATGGCTTGAAGTGAATCAAATATTTCTGGTTTAGGTTAAAACCTACCGGGAATAAAGTGTACAAGGCCAGGGAAGTTAAGTAAGGAGGTAGGGGCACTGTTGTATTTCATACATGTAAGTCCGTCCGTATCCTGGTCTGTGTTATGTCAGCCATATGGTAAACCGTTTATTGTGGTCCATACTACGTCAGGGATATAAACATAAACGTTTTAACGACCTAGTGATCGATACATGTCCGGAGGTATAGTAGCCACTAATGTGTCAATCATACATACGTGTCCAGCAGTTGGGTGGTTACTACGATTACTCATGCATACATTCATGTCCTGTTGTATAATTGACAAAATTTTGTCAATCATACATATACTTGGCTATCAGTCTAGTGTAGAGTTTCTCAACCGGGGTTCCCCTGAACCCCTGGGTTCCGCGAGAGGTCTCTAGGGGTTCCTAGAGAAATAGTGATAAATAGGTTAATCATATGTAAATACATTTTTGAGTCATTTTTGTGTTTTTTATGTTCTTAATGTTTATATTCATAAATGAAGAAGAGCAGTTTTTCTATTCAGGTCGATGAGTCGACAGATCTTACCAATAAATGTCACATAGAAGCTTTTGTAAGATATTTCAATAAGGGTGAAATTCACGAGACCTTCTTCTGCTGCAAAGACCTAACTGAGACAAGCAAAGGAAGAGATATATTCAATATTTTCTCCTCATTTCTGGAAACAAGAGGTCTCTCCTGGAGGAACTGTTGGCATCTGTTATGATGGCTCCCCATCAATGATTGGCTTCATAAAAGGTTTGGCTTCTCTTGTAAAACAAGAAAATGCTGATGTCTCAACACATTGTTTTCTTCACAGAGAGATGCTGATTTCAAAATCGCTTGGAGATGAACTGAATAAAGTTTTAGATGATGCAACAAAAACTTTATTAAAGAAGGATCAGTTCACTCCAGAATGTTTAAAAAGCTGTGTGAAAACCTGGACAAAGAGAGAATAAATCTCTTGCTACATACAGAAATCCAGTGGCTCAGTAGAGGAAGAGTTCTAAATAGGGTGTTTGAACCGATAGATAAATTGCTGGAATATTTTTAAGAAAACAATAAGCAAGATTTTGCCAAGTGCTTTGAAGATGAAAATTGGTTGTAGAGGCTAGCCTACTTAGCAGATATTTTCCATTACATGAATCAGCTGAGGATGTTGCTGCAAGGCCCTGGAGAAAATGTATTGGCTTCAAGTGACAAGATTCTTCAACACAAAAATCTTGTCACTTGAATCTTAAATTTTTGAAAAAAAAAAATCATGCTGCAAAAGGAAATTTTAAAATGCTTCAAGTACTCCTGAGGCTTAAAAGTGAAGAAGGATATCAGCAAATTTCCAGTCTCATTGAAACCCTCCTGGAAGAACTGTGAATGAAAATCGAACATTATTTTCCCTCACTTTCAACACAACTGGATGACTAGGTGAGTGATCCAGACTCTGAGTCTTCTGTTTATCCTGAGACTTTGACTTTAATGGAAGAGGAACAACTTTGAGAACTACAGTCTGATCGTACACTTAAAATGAGATTTACTGACTTATCCCTGGATAAGTTCTGGGTTTCTGTGAAAGAAAAGTATCCTGCCATTCAAAGGTATATTAGTAAATATATTTCAAAAGTTTTCAACCTCTTACATGCATCAGAAAACATTTTCTTATGTAATAAATATGAAGAGAAAAGACAGAAATCGTCTTCTTTCAGCTGAAGATGTAATCCATGTGTGTGTATATCTAAAGTTCGACCCAGAATTTAGTATTTATGTACCAGAAGACAACCACAGGCTTCACATTAGAGAATCAAATTTCATTAACTAAATTGGCTTCAAAAATAAAATATGTTTGTTCACATGACATTTTGCCTTGATTTATCTTATTTCTTTTCAACATTGTCACTAAACTATTAAGTTATTGTCGTAGTTATTATCTGTTTTCCTTCTGCTTATTTGTGTTATATATGATATTGCTTATGTTCATTTATTTTTGTTTATAGATATGGTTTTTTTGTGACTTAAACCTTCGTATGAGATCTCTTGTTAAACAGTTTAATTTCAGTTATTTTTTCCATTGTCAAAATAAATTTGAGAAAAAGTAAGTTATTGTTCGCTAAAACCAGTTATCAGAAAAAAATATTTTTTATGAGCTTTAGTTTAAAAAGAGAAAGATATTAATAATGGTATATAGTAATTTTTATATAGGAGTTCCCAATATTAATACGGTGTATTATCTTCAGTCTGAGACGCTGAAATCTAGCATGATAATACAGTGTCATAGTAATGAGACGCGATTTCTTTGCATCCGAGGAGAATAATTCAGATTTCTTGGATCAAGAGCTCTTCCTCCCCAGAAGGAAAATGAGGACGGGTTGTTTTGAATAAATAACAGAGATGTATTCGTAGGTCTTCAATAACTATCAAACTGTCTTCCTAAAATCTAAGTTGATTATTCTCATTATTTAGATTAGGTTAGGTTAAATTAGTTAGGATAGGAGGTTATGTTAGGTTAAGTTAGGTTAGGTTAAATTAATTAAAGTTATGGTCGATTTGGTCACACTCGTCTTTTAATAAAAATCTCTCCAATAATAACTTAACATCATGTTAATAAATTAAATATTACACAGAGAACATAATTTTGTTATTAGCACTAATAATGTACAGGAGGCCAACGAGCGTACGCTACGATCCACAGAAAAATAATCACCGTTTAAAATTTGGGTAACAATCACAAATCCCACTGTCTTAGCCACAGTGAAATATTGACTGTGATTAGAAGGACGAGTTTCACTTCTTCAGGAAGTTATATTTCCATCACTTAGCTTGATATATGTAAACCAGGTTTATGTAAGGTTTGTTTATGTAAGTTGTTGAGGAGAGATGTGGTTCTTTTTTCAAGACTGAGATGAAGAGAATTTCAATTAACAATGTTCCTTTCCAGATGATTCATGACTTGGTAGTGATTGTATTTGTTGTAGTAGTGGTGATGTTATTAATGGTGGTGATAGTGGTTGTATTTGTGGGGATGATAAAGGAAGTGGTAAGAGTGGTGGTCGTGGTGGGGAAGAGGTGGAGGTGACGATAATAGTTGGGTTCATAGTGATGGTAGCAGCAGAGATGTCGTGCTGGGAACGACACTGTTGGTGATAACAGTCGTAGTAGCAGTAGGGTACCATTGATGGTTATGTTATTAGTGATGGTCTTGAGATAAAGGCACATAATTATTCTTTAAGTTTACTTCCAGAATTCACATGACTTCCAGCAATTGTGGCCTCCAGTTGGCATGCCCAGAGTGATCATAAGTAACACCATAAGTTAGGCATATTTATAGTTGCGGGTGTCTTTTGTATTTGCTGGCATGGGTTTGGGTGTCGCTTCCTAGCAACAAGTCTTTGCTAGTTGCTTCGTTGAAGTTTAGGAGAGAACATCCTCTAGAACAGGTACGGGTAATTTAACCGCGAACTTGTTTTTCATTGGCTTGTTTTATTTTATACTCAGTTAATAGTTCCAGAAATATTAAATATTGGGTTGTTGTATTTTAGACTGTTATGGTTACTACTAACGATTTTCGCTAAGGTAACGTAATTTCTCCAATTTTTGTCGCCTTCACCGACTTGAGTATTTTTTCCTTGACAGACTGATAACCTCTATGCTTTTAGTAAGTTCTATCTACAGCTCAGTCATCAGCTGTGATATTAGGAGCACCAGAGACTGGCTGACACATTACTGAATCCATGTCTCGATAGTGGAAGGAAGGCAGCAGCCACATCCAGTCATCTTTTCCCAGGAGTTCAAAATTTATCCTGGGACTGTGCTGCTAGGTCACTTTTGAACATCCAGCCATTCTGAGATCATAACTAGACAGAAGCATCTTACCTAAACCATCGTCACCGTGAATGCCACGCCAAGTGGTTTCTACTTTGGAAAATCTGATTACGCTACGTCTGTGACTCTCTTGGTTTTATTTTATCCATGTATAAAATATCTTTGATTATTCATTCTTTTCATTTTGGTACCTCATTTTGATTTTATTCCGTTTAGTTCCACGCATGAATGACTTTAATAACATGAAATTACTTATATGTAAGAGTGAAAACAGTTTACCTTGAATAGTGGCGACCCTGACAGAACCAGCAACTACATCCAGCGGAACACGGGTAATAATACTTGAGTGAGAATGTTATGCTTAAGTTTTACGTTAGCGTGTTCTAAGAATAAGAAAATTTGTCTCTAATTCTGACGGGAAGATATAGAATCAAGTGTGCAAACGAGTTGTCCCTCTTATATTGAAAAAACTGTTTCTGTAGTTAGTGCAAATGTTGTTCTTCATTCTCCATAATGTATTTTATGTACTCCTGTGTTTTCTTTCTCTGGTTGTCGCTTTATTTTGGAGTTTCCAGGAGACATGGTATAAGTTTAGACTTGGTAATTGTTTTGGTCATTTTTGTATAGCATTTCTGTTCTCACACAGGAGTCTTATGAATTCCAGTTGAAATCTGGGGAAAAGATGAGCTAATCTGAGAATGAGCTTCAGTCTTTTATTTCTACATAGGAAAGAGAAAAATTAGCTCGTGAGAGGGAAAATTAATGTTCTTTAGGAGAGAAGAGAGAAAGAGATATAAGCTAGAGGAAAGGAAAAGTTGGAAAGAGTAGAAAAAACAATAAGAAAATAGCAAGGGAATATGAAGCTGAAGCTGGAGATTCAGTAGTCAAAATGGAGGGAATTGAAGAGCAAGCAAAACAGATAAAGATAAAAGATCACATCTAGAAGAAATTAAAACTATCTCAACAGAAAACAGAATTGGGTGTACCTAAGAATCCTGAACCAGAAACAAATGTAAGGACGCCACAAATTCCACTTTTTTCACAACAGGATGACACGACAGCATACATAATAAAATTTGAGAACTCAGCCACACATTGTCACTGGCAGCCATTCACCAGACTATAATTTCTTCTATCCTTCTAACCCTCTGAAGAGAGCCATACCTCATGCTTTACAGGAAACTTATCATTACTGAGTTTAGCCACAAAATGATAACTCCTAACCAAAACTACATGCTGTCTCGAGCTAACCTTGATAAGTTATCTACCGGATCTTAGAACTTTTATTAACAAACAGATTGCGTAATCTGTTTGATATCTGACCAGCCCTTCCAACATATGTGTCTCTTTATAACAACTATCCTAATGAAAAAAGAGGAAGTAAACCATCTGGGCAGAAACCAAAGGGCTCTGTTAAAACTACTACTACAAAGACTTCCCGGTTATCGTAACTGTTTTGCTTGTTGTGTTGTTGTTCATGAAAGGCCAGACTGTCCTAAAAGAAGATACAGCTAGCGGAATAAATGCCTCAGAAATTCTCAGAGAAAAGGAATGCTCGTGTACTATGATTAATAGTAAATATTTCCCACATTTAGACCTTCAAAGTGACTATCATGGAAGGAATAATTTTTTTTAAACAGTGCGTTGTCTAGTGAAGAATGCTTTTCTAGTTCGACCTACTCATTAATCACCCCCAGCTAATTCTCGTTTTCTCTTGGGAGAAAATGTTAAATGTGTTGTCATGACTCACGAAATCGTAATGACACGATTGCAAACTGCTGTAGCCTAATTCAAAATATCAGTAGAGCTCTGTCATATGTTGTCATGCTTGGTGGAGGTGACTGTAGGAGATTACCAAGACACAGTGACTCAACACAGTTGAACTACTACTACTACTACTACTTCTACTACTACTACTACTAATAATAATATACTACTACTACTACCCTCGAGGCTTTTCACCAGATTCCTGTCACTATATACTCGTTTATTAGTCATGTCTGTATTAGGACTGAAGAAGCCACTCGTGGCGAAACGATTCCTTTGATTAATGTCCTGAACTGGACATCAATGCCTATTTTCCAGATCTTGTCAGTGTAACCATACCATTTCTCAAGACCTCTCATGAACTTTCTTATTTTGATTTAATAAGATTAAAACCCAACTGCCCTCTTTAGAGGAGATACATTGAAATTAATATATATATATATATAATATATATATATATATAATAATATAAATATAATAATCATATATATATAAATATATAAATATATGAAAAACAACCCACACTGAAAGAATAGAAGAAATCCAAGCGATTATCGTACTCCTCACAATATCAAGTAACTATATATATATATATATATATCATATATAATATATATAATTTATATATATAATATATAAAACGTGACACAGAATATGCAGAACTTGCGATCTTGGCTTACTAGCACGTTCATTCTTACCAATAGGAACAAGTGAAAATTTTGTGTATGCAATAATTTCGCCAAAGATCATTCTTAACCAAACGAAAAAAGATATTTGACTGTGTTTTGTTTAGTACTAAATAATTGTAAACATATTCAAAATATATTTAGTTGGTTTAGCTAAATAAAATTTGCTCTTGTTATAATAAGGTTAGGTAAGATTTCTAAGATTCTTTTTGGTGCAAAATAAATTTTTTTTACATTAACATTAATGAAAAAAATGTACCTTAAACGTTATAACAGAAAATTACAGAAAGGACTTAATTTAAATCGAGTGCTTGCTAATTGACCCAGTATTTACATATCGGCACGACCATTATATATATATATACATAACTATTATATATATATAATATATAAATAAAAATATATATATATATAAATATAATAAGCAAAACAACCACACGAAGAATAGAGAAATTCCAAGCGCTTTTCTGACTACTCACATATCACGAACTATCTTTAGAGTGGTAGTTTTTGCATATTACATGAAATCACCTGTATACTGTGATCTTATTGCATATATATAATATATATAATTATATTAAATATATATATATAAATAAATCAAAAATATATATAAATATATATATATAAATGTAATGCAGTAAGATCACAATAAAACAGATGGTATCACAATATGCAAAACAACCAACTGTAAATAATAGTGAATATATATATAAACACACATCAAATTAATATATAATATATATATATAATATAAATATAAATATATATATAAATCTAAAAAATATATATATATATATATAAATATATACAGTATTTTCCAATTCACAGCCTCAGAGAAATATTGGACAAGAAGAGAAAGAAAGAGGTTATTTGTCCCGATGGATCTCTGTAGGCAACATAAAAACACAATTCTTTATGGGAAATGCAATGAAAAAAACACGTCTGTCGCACCTTAACAATGCAAGATTTCCAGTGTCTGAGCATTCCAAAACGAGTCAACAAGGAAAGTGTCCGTGGTATGATGCCACCAGTCCCATAGCGCAGTACTGTGTTATAAAAGTAACGGTTTTTTCATAAAGTGCTAGTCGTTAAAGATATAAATCATGTAAGTTCCGAGCACATGTACTTTATGTACTTAACCCATTATATGATGTAATGCTCAGTGTTACTGTTGATCGAAAACAGGATCTTTGTGTCCTCAAGTCTTCTCACGATTCCAGTCTCAAAATAAGCGGCATTTTTTTATTTAACACTTTAAAAGTTGTATTAACAAGAGAAATAAACATAAAAGACCATCCATTTGTTGATAAGATTATATTCAATTCCTGTTGCCTTTCCAAATAAAAAGGCATTTTAGTTTAAAACTTACTGAAAAGACACATTACAAAATTTAACACAAACTCAGTCAGCCATCATCATCTTTTCCGAATACTGTTCAATAACTACATTGTTTCCAGTCGGTTATCACGTAACAAAGTAAACATATTTGATTTTGATTTGATTTCACTAAGTCACTGCAGTCGGAGGGCCAACAGTGGTGAGTTAATGGTATTGTCAACAACCAGTCTTTCCACAAGTAAATAATAAACTTTAAAAAAAGGTACGATGGGAAGAATGAAGGAGATGGTTTGTGAAGGTTAACAATAATAATAATAATCAAGTAATAATAATCATAATAATAATTATAATAATAATAAGTAATAAAATAATAATCCTTAATTTCTTACAATACATGTACAAAGTAATACAGACCATAGTTGATATTTCAGTGACTTGTTTTCGCAACCCACGATGAGTCAAGTAACACTCAGCTACCTTACACTTACTGATAGGTGAACATGGATAGTAGGTGTTTTAAGGAAACATGACCCCTAATGAAATGAAACCATCCGAAACAAGGATCGAACCACGGGCATCAGTGTGTGAGGAGATGCACTGGCAATCCGAGCTACGTACACCACCACCCCCCATCAACATCATCATCATCATCATCATCATCATCATCATCAACATCATCACATCATCATCACACACACATCATCACGAGCATCATACCATCAACAAACAATAAAAATTCCCTCGTCAGTTTGTGTGACAAGTAATAATTTTTGCTACACAAATAAATGACACTTCCCCAGATCATCCTCAAAAACAGTTTTCAGTATTCCATAAAAGGCTAAAAAGATGCCATCGTTGCAGAGATTTAAACACCACCTCTTATTTTCCTTGACTTATAAAAATCACCCGACGTCAAACGTTTCCAATAACTCTGCCAGTAAATCCTCATTCTCGGTTCCTAAAGAGTGGACACAATTATTAACATTTGCCCACCTCTTCTTCTCCAGAAGCCATTCTCCTTATAGTTTAGCACTCTTTCGTACACCTGCCATCCCTATCCTCATTATTATATTCGACAAATCTCTCATTAAAGCACACATCATTAATGTTAAAAAAATCTTTTGGATTTTTTCACCCGTAAAATCACACAGGTTTTTAAAAATACATAGTTTTTTTTTAAATAGTGGTACGAAGGCAAATATTTTTCAATGTGCACTGATAGTTTCTACGCTAGTTTCCCTATCCAAGCACATCTCTTCTGCCACCGGAGAACCATGTATCAATTGCAGACGCTTTGTCCCCCCAACAGAACCAGATAACTCTGCACGTAAGCACATTTTTTTTGTAGGTATTGGAAGTGGAGTTGGGGAGTGTCGATAATTCTTTTTCTGCTTTAAATTATTTGGATTTAAACAACTTTCGAACAAGCTTCAAGTCAACATTTATAGGGTAGAAAATTTGTGTAGTGTAAGGGACGAGTCCCCCCCCCCCCCCCCCCCCCCACCGTGATATTGCAAGTTCTCCTCAGAAACTCAAAAAATTATCCATTTAACAATTTTTGATCTATTAATCCATTAAATTTCTGACTAACAGCCTCCTAAAAAAAAAATTGGATATCAGAGAATCAATATCAAGATCAACATTTAACAACACTAATCTAAACATACGAGTAATCAACTTCGGAAAGCGTAAATTTTCCTTGATCTGTATAAACACTGAGAAAACTCTCGTATATTCACTGCAGAACTCGTGTATATCACATTACTTTGAAGAAACAATAATTTTATCATCCTACTTGGAAATAAATTTAATTCATCCGTGCGTAGTGTACATATTTAGATGTTATCTTCAACGACCATCATGCAGTCAGAAAACATTCATATAATAATCACAACAGAACAACTAGCATCCGACACAGTGAGTCTCGGTCGCGAAGGAGCACAAAAATCGAATGGCACACATGTCAATGAAATCTAGTAAAGATTGCATAAATCAACACAAGTCAAATCAAATTCTTTTCTCATTACGTTGACATAATTAGCTTGCTAGGCAACACACTGTTACCTGCACACTTACATAAAACAAAACTTCATTCCTCCGAAATAGTGATAGATGTACAGCGAAACAAACAGAGAGATATGCTCCTATTATAATCCTAAATCTTCTTGGTGTGTATGTATAGTATAAAATATATATATATATAGCTATCACTATATATATATATATATATATATATAATAATATAATATAATAAATATTAAAATATAAATATATATCATATGCATAACATCACAGTAAACAAGTGATATCGAATACGCAAAGCATTCAATGTAAAAGAATCGTGGAAATTTCCCAAGCCGCATTCGTACTTCTCATCATAAATACTGTATTTAAAATTTCCTTCATAATGTACAGAAAGCCACCGAAAGCGCTTGTAATTTCCACTATTCTTTCACCAAGTGGTTGGTTTTGAATAGATATATAATATATATATATATATATATAATAATATATATATATATATAAATAAATATATATATATATATATATATATAATATGTATCTTCACAGTCAACAAAGCAACAGTATCCCCACCGAGGCTGGTGGCACTAAAAAAACAAAAGATAGCTTCTATCTTTAAATCACTAAGTAAGTTTTATGACAGGAGGAGTTTTACTAGCCCCTGCACTGCCCACCTACTTTTAGTTTATATACCTTCACAACTCTCTTCCCCTCGATGCTACTATTCTCCTTGTTAGCCCATCTAACTCTCTTTTACTCTCAGTCCAGCTACAACCTAAAAGTTGATCTGAATAATCTGTTGCCCCTCTATAAACATGTACATCCTGAAGTCCCTACTCAACAGTCATTTATAACTAATCAATACATAATCCAACACTACTACTGTCAGGATCGCCTACACCATATCTGCATACTTATTCATATCCTCACTTTTCTTAAAATATGAAATTACCTAAAACTAAACCCCTTTCTAATACAAAAGTTCAATCACAAAGGGCTCCCCATTACATTTAACAACCTGGCACCGCAAACCTTACCTACCACACCCTCTCTAAAAGTTTCTCCTACATTAGCATTCAGATCCCCTACCACAATACTCTCTCACTTGGTTCAAAGGCTCCTGTACATCACTTAACAAACTCACTCCCGAAAATCTCTCTCTCTCCTACTGCATTCCTCACTAACTCCAGTGTGCATAGACGCTTAATAGACCCACTTTTCCCATCCAAACCTTTACTTTAATCCCATAAAATTTTGAATTTACACATTCCCAAGATATCTCTTTCTCATCCTTCCCATAACAGATACCTTCAACATTACTGCTACCCCCTTCCTTTGCTCTAACTCTCTCAGATACTCCATATTTAATCCCTTCACATATTTCCCCCCACCCGAGAAACAACACCCTACCCCCTTCTGCACATGTTCTTCGCTTAGGGCCACAGACATCCAACTTCTTTTCATCATCTCATAACATCAACAATCCTCTGTTACCTTGTCATTCGCACAACATCATCACGCACATTCAAGCATACCAGTTTAATAAAGTTTTTCTTCTTCTCTTTTATTATCTTTGATTATTTTAGTGTAACATGTCTACAGGAGAAGGGGTACAGCTCTCATGCCCCGGCATTTTAGTCGCCTCATAAAACACGCCATGGCATTACGAGAGGAAAGATTCTTTTCCACTTCACCCCATGGACAATAGAAGAAATAAAGAAAGAACAAGAAAACGGGAAAAACCTAGATGTAATATAAATATATTATATTTATAAATATTATATATATATAAGTATATATATATATATATAGCGATAATATAATAATATAACTATATATGCATGTGCCGTGTCTGTGAAGTGTGACCTACAAGTGGCAGTAGGAGTAGCAAGGATATCCCTGTAACCAGCGCTGTTATAAGACCAAGAAAGAAAACCACAGGAAATCCTACCATCATGCAAAACAGTAACAGGTTTCAGTTTCACAGTCATCTAGGCAGGCTGTGTAGTACTAATCCCACTGGGTGGTTGCTGTCTACCAACCTACTACCTAGCAATATAATATATATATATATATATCTATATATAATATATATAAATATATATATTATATATATAATAAATATACATATATATATATCGTACCGAACGCAGAACTTGCCATACTGGCTTAAATAGCAAACGCTCATCTACTGCCATATAGGACAAGTGAAAATGCGTCGTATAGCAATAATTTCGCCAAAATCATTCTGAACCTAACGAAAAATATATTTACACTTGGTTTGTTAGTATTAAAATTATTTAAACAAATCTAAAATATTATAACAGTTGGGTTAGGCTAAAATAAATTGTTCTTTTTATAATAAGGTTAGGTAAGTTTTCTAAGATCATATTTGGTGCAAAATTAATAAATTTTTTCATCAACATTAATGAAAAAAAAACATTCTTTAAACGTATAAGGAGAAAATTTTAGAAATGACTTGAATTTTAAATGAGTTCTTGCTAATTTTATATGTCGTGCCGAATATGTAAAAATCTGGTCAAAATTAAGCAAGAACTCATATAAAATTACAAGTCCTTACTTAAACCTTTCTCTTATACGTTTAAGATAATTTTGTTTCATAATGTTGATGTAAAATTTTATAATTTATTGCACCAAAAGGAACTTAGAAAACTTACCTAACCGTATTATACACATATACAAGCGCAATACTTATCTTTTTAGCCTAACCCAACTAAATATATTTTAGATTTTTGTTTACAATAATTTAAAATACTATAAAAATACAATGAAATATATTTTTTTCGTTAGGTTTTCAGAATGATTTGCGAAAATAATTGCATACACAAATTTTCACTTGTCCTAATGACAAGATGAAGCGTTTGCTATTTACCAAGATGGCAATTCTGCTATTCGGTACGATATATATAATATAATATAATATTACACTTTCTTTCTCTTTCAACACATCGGGCTTATCCCACCAAGGCAGGGGTGGCCCCAAAAGGAACAAACAAAAGTTTCTCCTTTACACACATTTGTTAATAAATACAGGAGAAGGGGTTACTAGCCCCCTTGCTCCTGCCATTTTAGTCGCCTCCTTACAACGAGGAATACACACAGCATAAGCTTACGCGAGGAAGAATTCTGTTCCACTTTTCCACCATGGAGACATAAGAGAAATAAACAAGACAAGAGCTAGGTAAGAAAAAAAAGAAAACCCAAGGGGTGTGTATACATATGCTTGTACATGTATGTGTTGTGTGACCTAAGTGTAAGTAGAAGTAGCAAACATACCGAAAGCTAGCATGTTCATGAGACTAGAAAAAAGGACCCATCAATCCTAGGGAAAAACCATCATGTAAAACATTACAGGCTTCGTTCCACACTCACTTTGGCAACGGTAGAACCTCCCTGGGACGGTTGCACCGTCTACTACAACCTACTACCTATTATATAAATATATATACATACTATAATATATATATATATATATATATATACATATATATATATAACAATAAATCACAGTAAACAGGTTATTCAGACACATATGCCAAAAAACACTGTGAAAGATAATGAAATTCCGAGCGCTGTTTGGCCCGCCTTAGGTGGGCGAAAACCACATGACGCTCTAACCCACAGAACCAACAAGACACTGGTGCTCCTGTGAAAAAAAGCTAACATTTCACAAATTCTTGTCATTAATAACTACTATTAAAGCATGCTCAGTTAGAAAACCATATAACTACATAGCGTATTAATATTACCATATAAGACTATATTTTACATCTTAATGAGTGGTTAACATGTACGAGAATATATCGGTGATTATAATGATAATACGGATGATAATTAAATCGTTTTGTCCGATCCGTTCACGCAGCTCATTATAAATTCAATTTTTACATTGTTTTTTTTCCACTACCCTAAATTTTATAGTAGATGTGCTCATATTATTCAAATTGTTAAGTTTCCTAAAGAGTGGAAGTTAATAGTAGATAAAAACTTGGTAAAACAAAATTCCTGTATTTAAGTCCACAGCTTTGAGCTAGAATTCGTGATATAGGGTAAAAGGCAACCTCGGTTCAACTCAAGTTAAATCCGGCCCATTATAGGGCTTTATAATGCCCTGAAGTGCTTTTCTCACTATTCGGTATTTTAATATATTAAGTGGTCAAATACTAGCGTAACGGATTTGAGTAATAGTTCGAAAAATGCGGATTTCTCAGCTTTGTGTCCGTAAGAACTTACTCTCAAGTGGCTTTACCCGACTATGAAAAGTACAGCACCTTCGAATTTCTAATCCTCCCAGGAATACCACATCACTATCATTTTATCTATTCCAAATTGAAGCCTCGCGGGGATAAATAAAAGTGGGAGAACCTTGACAGACATAACCTGTAAAAGGAGGTAAAGCCTAGGGTAGACCACATGTCAATGGTTTTCAGATTTATATGGTAACTTTGTCATGATTGTGATTAATCGGTGTTTATTGTGTGATAGAACAATGAATCATCTACACTCCAAACGCCCGTGACTCGGTTATCAACGGCCTCCGTCCTCACACACTATGGTCCCGTGGTTCAATCCCCCCGACAGTGTAGAAGCCGTTGGGCATGTTACCTTACACCTGCTGTCACTAGTCCCCTAGCATTAACTACCTGGGTGATCATAAAGTGTTGTGGGTCGCATACTGGGGAACAAAGTTAGAACCCCGATGGAAATAAGATAAGATAGACCTCCATTACGCACTGACTTTCTATTGTTATCCCAGGTGACTAATCTCCGGGATTAAATACCTGACTAATCATTAGCTTACACTGATGCCACTAAATACCAGAAACACAGTTTAATACACAGACACTTCAATCGTAGTTTTTCAGGCTCTGGAGGACCTCGGTGTTATTAATACATCACAGAATCTATACTCCTATTAATTAATTATTAGTCCATCGGTGATGTAGGGATTTGTCGAGATCAGTGCGGTAAAAGGATATGGCTGAGTACAGACCCATTAAATGTAAATCCCTTAAGGCTAGGGCGATAAATCACTAACACGATTTTAATTCCCCTATGCAACAGTAACAGCACCAAAAGAAAATTGAATCTCAAGAAGACTCATTAGATGGAAAGAAGGGTACCCCCCTTAAATCATTTCCTATCTGTCAGTCATTATTAAAGTACAAACAACGAAGAATAATAGAAAACTAGACTGGACATAAAGGATGGTGGTTTAGAAAGACACGTAAGCAAACACTATGACATATTTAATAGAAAACGTTTCGGTCCTGGGACCTTGATCACACCACCTAACATACAAGAGGTAGAAAGACATTATATATATAGGCGGAGAGTGAGGTGTGAGTGACGCACGTGACCTGAGGAATGTCATGTTGGGATGAGGACGGGCAGACGATGAAATCATGTGACTCCTGTGTTGTTGGGTTGGTGGTGCTTAAGTATCATGTATGCCAATGTTTTTGAATTTTTGTAGTTTCCAGTGTTGCGTTCTATAGTGTCGGTGACGGCGACTTAGTGAGGCTTTCATAGGCACACAGTCGCGTCTGAGATCTGGTTCTGTAGAACGAGTATTGTGCCTCATTCCAACCCAAAAACACAGAAGTCAACATGATTTCATCGTCAACCCGTGGTCCCTCATCACAACATGACCATTCCCTCAGGTCCACGTGCGTCCACTCACACCTCACTCTCCACCTATATATATACTTATATCTATCTACCTCTGTATGTTTAGAGACACACCCGTCAAGACACACCAGAGGCACTGCTTACACCTCACGATGCAGTACTCTAACAGAGTAAAATACAAACCAGCAGTGCACAACTATGATCGTCCAACCACGCACTATGCAGCTGTCGTAGAGTGGGCAGGACTTGCGCAAGTCAAATGTACATAGCGATTTATATCGCTCAAAGGAGGCCTTTGTTTGTCGACTGTACACAACGACACAGAGGCCGAGAACTACTTACCAACTACTGCTACTACCACTCTACGAGACGAGAGGCACACATCATTGCTCTTGACTTCCCCAGCACCTGAGGGGCCAGAGAACTTGTTCCTCAAGCGACTCGACAACCTTAGACACTGTAAGGCCACTGAAAAATTCAAGTCATCTATTCGAAGCAAAGAACCGTGGGAGCCAAGGTGGACTTCATTACTAAAAAACCCAATGCATCACCATCTGAAGGTTCACCTTCAGTGACGTCAACATGGCAAGCCCTGAGGGCCTGGCTAATTCACTACATCCACATCAACCCAGCCTTCACGAAGCAGAGAAATTCCAACAATCTCCAGTGCTATAATTGCTACTCATCACCACCACAAATGATTGTCCTACCAAGGACAAGAAATGTTTTGTCTCCACCTTGGGCCGCGTGAGCTCATGACTACACAAAGAATGTGTCATCTACACTGCTTCACCACCAACAATGCTTTGAACGCAAGAAGAACCACCCTACTCTGCCTGCCAGTGGCCCCTACCAAAGAGCATACACACTCAAGAAACAACAACAAAAGAAACCTAAACCACACAAGCGAACCACAATATTCTGCTATCGCCAAGCTTCCAAGCCAGACACTACCAAGATTACTACAATGCCCACGCAAGCTGCTCCCACCCACTTCCCTGCCAAATAAAAGCCCACCAACTACTGCCGACTCCACCCCAAGAATTTCCTTTATTGCATTATGTCAAATGCACATGTACAGAATGCACTGAGGCCCTGGTTTCCTTCAACACCACCATCAATGAACTTTTCAAACTAAATAATATGCCTGGCCTCACATTCCCTGCATCACCACCTTCCACTGAGATCCTAAAATCTACTGCAAATATTACCAGCATCACCGCTGCTCCACCGCTGTCACAACCTCCACTAGACACAGAGATGGACCAATCAGAGACCACTGAGACGTCGGCAAACCCCACCAATGAGAGTCCACTACCGCTTGCATCCACTGCTAGAGCAACTGACCAGTCGGAAATCTCGCCTTCACCAGTTCAGCCACCAGCCAAGAAAGCAAAAACACAAGAAACTGCGGATGCACCTCACGGTGCCACTGACAACTGCTGCACCACAACAAGTCCGATACCTGAAGGGTGTATACTTCTACACAACCAAGCAGTATAAGAACACAATGCTGTCTTCAGAAATCCATCAGCACCTCCAGGACGGAACAGTCAAGTATACCTACGACCAAACTGTTACATACACCACTGCAGACATGACCAGACTACTCACTGCCAACACCCAACACCTTGTGGAAGTCGAGTACACCTCAAAGAGGAAATTCAGGATGCTTCAGAATGGGGACCTTGAAGACGGTACCCTCCTCTGCACGACTATCCATGATCCATTCACCCAGCACCTTTGCTGTCCGCTAAAGCTGAGGTGTGGCTCCCAATCAACGCTGTAAACCCCCTGGCTGCCTCTGCCGAACTGCGCTTCTCTTTGGGGAAGTCAGCACAAGGATAGAAAGAAGACGACATCCTCCAACCAAGAGGGCCAAGAAAAGAAGAAAGAGGATTATCGTCAACCCCCCCCACGCCGGACCCCAATGCCGGGTCACCATCTGGAGAAGACCTGACCAGAAGGACCTGCGAATCAACGATGAAATGAAAATGAACACCAACACACGACACTCCACACAGGAGAGCACAGGCGCTAGCACATCGACACCATGCATTGCCCATCTAGGCATGGTTGGTGCCAGAGCCGAGTTTGTAGCTCACAAGATGGAGGGGGTACTTGTGCCTCCACCCAGGGAGACTTAGGTCTCAGACAACTCCCTAGACAGGGAGCCAGTGCCAGGCACACTTGGAAGGCCCGGGCCGGAGAATACCGGCGAATCTTTAACAACAACACTTCATCCAACATATTGTTTGGCCAAGGAGGAGGATTGGAAATGAATGGTTGTCCAGAGCAATGGTGTCATTGCTGGCTGGACAAATAACTGTAAGGAAAATGCAGTAAATTCATAGACAACGGGACCTTCTTCTAATGGGCAGAAATGATGATGTATCCAGGGATGGGGTTCACTATCTATGTGTGGGGTGGGAGCACTGGCCAAAGCATGGAGTGAGGGGACTGTTAGGTCTTTAAACAAGGAATGTTAGTGGTATGGGTTTTTGCAGAAAACTGTGAAGTCCCTCAGGGAGTACATATGAGTACTAGGAGAACTAGTAATAGGCAAAATGAGGTGGATATCGAAAGCCCACGTGGCACTAATTTGACAAGACAGTAATAGGTTTAGTGGAATAACAAAGAAAGGGGAAGGCAGGAATTGATAAAGAGAAAGGAGGGTCCTTAAGTGATATATTACACAAATAGTCCGCAGTGCTAGGAATATAAGATGACGAGTGGTTAGACTAGTTTGCTAGTGCGGTAACATAGATGTATTTGCCAATACTGAGACGTGGTTTAATTCAAAAAGTCGGGACATGCCTGCATAATGTCACATTCAGGTATTCAAATTGGTTTCCAAGTAGATAGAATATCAGGAAGGGGGTGGGGTGGCATTGTATTCCGAGATCGCTTGAACTGTTGCAATAAAAAACGGGTATTCAGTCTGAAAACACAGACAGAGTCTGTTTTGGATAGAAATTTTCAAGGGGCAAATGAAAAATTAATTTTTAGGTTGTGGATATATCGTCCCCAAAATTTAAGATTAGGGACCAGGAAGACTACTATGGGAGTGGAATTGTTTGGGCCACAAGGCACGATTAATGTAGATAATTCTAGGAGACTTTAACTTTGTCATATTGATTGGAATTTCTTTGACTGGGAATTTAGAATCAAATACCGACTTCTTAGAATAGGTCAGGATTGTTTTTTGAAGCAGTTTGTGACAGAACCTACAAGGGTAATACCTGCTGACTTAGTTCTGCAAACAATGAATCCCTGTTAATAATTTAGAAGTTTCAGAGGAACTGAGGGTGCTTTTTTTTTTTTAGCGACCACAAATCAATTACATATAATTGATTGGAACTATGATAGTAGGGATAACTCAGTTAAAGTCCCAGATTTTCGCTTAGCAATACGATGGGCTTAGAGAACACTTATCATCTGTTGCTGGGGTAACGAAGAGAGCTATCAATATGACAGTTTTCTGAACACATTACATCTGCCTCAAAGAACATTTATCCCTTAATAAAGAAATTAGATCAAATAGAAATGACCCAAATGGATGAATAATAGCTGAATATCTACTAGGGCATAAGAAAAGGAATATAGGCTATCAAAAGAGTGGCGAGGGTATCTTATTGAATCAGTAATATTGACATTAAAGAGGGACATTAAAAAGGGGATAAGAAAAGCTAAAAGGGACTATGAAATTAAAGTTGCCTAGGGATTCTAAAACTAACCCAAAAAGTTTTTTCCAGGTATATAGAACGAAAAGTCAGAGATAAGATAGGTCCCCTAAAAATAACTATGGGCAACTTACCTGACAAAGAGAAGAAATGTGCTCGATTTTTTTTTTTTAAATAATTATTTTCTCTCGGTTTTTACTACAGGAAAGACACTAATAATAATCCGGTACTTAATTTTTATAGTGGGCCAGAAGAAGATAAATTATGTAACATCACAGTCACTAGTGAAATGGTTGTGAAGCAGATAGACCTACTGAAGCAAAATAAGTCACCGGGTCCTGATGAGGTTTTTTCAAGGGTTCTAAAGGAATGCAAAATGGAAGTCTGTGAACCATTAACTAATATTTTTAATTTATCTCTTCAAACAGGTGTAGTGTCTGATATGTGGAAGATGGCTAATGTAATTCCTATTTTTAAAACAGGGGACAAGTCGTTACCGTCAAATTACCGCCCAATAAGCCTGACCTCAATTGTAGGCAAATTACTAGAGTCAATTATAGCTCAAATTATAAGAAGCCATCTCGATAAGCATAGCTTGATTAATGATACTCAGCATGGATTCACAAGAGGCCGGTCTTGTCTAACTAATTTATTAACTTTCTTCAGTAAAGCTTTTGAGGCTGTTGACCACGATAAAGAATTTGATATTATTTACTTAGATTTTAGTAAGGCATTTGATAGAGTTCTGCACCAAAGACTGTTGAAGAAAGTAGCAGCTCATGGCTTTGGGGGGAAGAGTGCTCTCGTGGATCGAATCATGGCTCACAGACAGGAAGCAGAGAGTGTCCATAAATGGGGTTAAATCCGAGTGGGGATCAGTAACAAGTGGCGTTCCACAGGGATCAGTCTTGGGCCCGTTGTTGTTTATAATATATATCAATGATCTTGATGAAGGAATTACTAGTGATATGAGCAAATTCGCCGATGACACGGAGATAGGTAGGATAATTGATTCAAACGTAGATGTTAGGGAACTTCAGGAGGATTTAGACAAACTCTACTCTTGGTCAGAAAAGTGGCAGATGCAGTTCAATGTAGATAAATGCAAGGTTCTGAAGCTCGGGAGTGTCCATAACCCTAGCACTTACAAGTTAAATAATGTAGAACTTAAATTAGACACATGTGCAACTCTTGGGTATCTTTACTGAGGAAACGTTTCGCCACACAGTGGTTTCATCAGTCCATACATAGGAGAAACTTGAAGAACAGGAGGAGAATGAGGTAATCAGTCCCTCAACCTTGAGTCGATGTGTTCAGTCCATCAATCTTGAGTAGATTGATGGACTGAACACATCGACTCAAGGTTGAGGGACTGATTACCTCATTCTCCTCCTGTTCTTCAAGTTTCTCCTATGTATGGACTGATGAAGCCACTGTGTGGCGAAACGTTTCCTCAGTAAAGATACCCAAGAGTTGCACATGTGTCTAATTTATCAACATGTCGGTTCTCTGAACCATTCATCTACAAATGTAGAACTTAGCCATACAGATTGCGAAAAGGACTTGGGGGTTATGGTAAGCAGCAACCTTAAACCAAGACAACAATGCCTAAGCGTACGTAATAAGGCAAACAGATTACTGGGGCTGGGATGGAGGACATTGTTAGCCGGCTTGACAACATCATGAACGGTAATGGGATCAATCCTATTATTTGCCTCAGTGCTGGAGGCAATGATGTAGGCAAGCGTAGAAGTGAGGATTTAGTTAGAAAGTTCAGGACAGCTATAGACATGATTAGGAAGATGGGGGGGCGCCGTGTTATATGTGGCATTTTGCCAAGAAGAGGTGTTGGTAATGAATGGTTGTCCAGAGCAATTGGTATTAATTGTTGGCTGGATAAACACTGTAAGGATAATGCAGTACCATTCATTGACAACTGGGACAACTTCTATGGCCGAAATGACATGTATGCCAGGGATGGGGTTCATTTATCCAGGGCAGGTGTGGGTTTTCTTGCTAAGTCAGTTGAGGGGGTTGTTAGGACTTTAAACTAGGATTAGTTAGAGGTATGGGTTTTGAAATGATTAATAATGAATATGGATATATTGACTTATGCTCTGATATTAAGAATCTTAATAGTAACTGTCATGGAGTAACTCTGGGTAATGATAATTTCAGAAATTGTGTAAAAACAAAGATGAATAGGAGAAATGTGCAGAAGGAAAAACATATGATGGTATTTTATGCTAACAGTCGAAGTGCAAGAAATAAAATTAATGAACTACGTTTGGTAGCATGTGCTGGGAACTTTGATATCATTGCATTAACTGAAACGTGGTATGATTTAAAGAGTCGGGATATGACTGCTGAGTGTAATATTCAGGGATTTAAGTTGTTCAATGTGGATAGATGTAATGGGAAGGGGGGAGGAGTTGCATTGTATGTTCGAGAAAATATTAATTGTTGCATAAAAAGAGGTATAAAAATAGAGGGAGCAGTAACAGAGTCTGTTTGGGTAGAGTTCGTGGAGGGTCAAGAAAAACTAATTCTAGGTGTAATATACCGACCTCCAGGCTTGGATCACGATAGAGGGAGACTTCTTTGGGACGAAATTGTTAGGGCTTCTGGACACAGTAACGTAGTCATAGTAGGGGACTTTAACTTTAGCCAAATTGACTAGAATTCTTTGAGAGGGACCTGCCCTCCCAAAGCAACCTACGTCTCACCTCCTGGCACTATATAAAGGCTCCATCCTGTCACTTCAACTTCATATTGTTTCAGACAACGGAACAATGCTCTTCTCCAGACTGAGGGACTGACCACCTCAAAACTTTAAGGGTGATGGACTGATTACATCGTCTTCAAGTATCTTCTGCTTCTATCAACTTTTCTGTACTCGACTGAAGAAGCCTACTGTGTAGGCGAAACGTTTCGAAATAAAGATACCTAACTGTTGCATATGTGTCTTACCTAACAATCTGTCGGTATTTTTTTACCATTTTAATGTTCATTCTGTCAGACACTGCAACACAAGGGTATCTTGGTACAGACCATCAACTTCGACCTCTACTAGTGAGAACGGCTGGGTTTGAGAGGGACCTGCCCTCCCAAAGCAACCTACGTCTCACCTCCTGGCACTATATAAAGGCTCCATCCTGTCACTTCAACTTCATATTGTTTCAGACAACGGAACAATGCTCTTCTCCCGACTGAGGGACTGACCACCTCAAAACTTTAAGGGTGATGGACTGATACATCGTCTTCAAGTATCTTCTGCTTCTATCAACTTTTCTGTACTCGACTGAAGAAGCCTACTGTGTAGGCGAAACGTTTCGAAATAAAGATACCTAACTGTTGCATATGTGTCTTACCTAACAATCTGTCGGTATTTTATACCATTTTTAATGTTCATTCTGTCAGACACTGCAACACAAGGGTATCTTGGTACAGACCATCAACTTCGACCTCTACTAGTGAGAACGGCTGGGTTTGAGAGGGACCTGCCCTCCCAAAGCAACCTACGTCTCACCTCCTGGCACTATAAAGGCTCCATCCTGTCACTTTCAACTTCATATTGTTTCAACAACGGAACAATGCTCTTCTCCAGACTGAGGGACTGACCACCTCAAAACTTTAAGGGTGATGGACTGATTACATCGTCTTCAAGTATCTTCTGCTTCTATCAACTTTTCTGTACTCGACTGAAGAAGCCTACTGTGTAGGCGAAACGTTTCGAAATAAAGATACCTAACTGTTGCATATGTGTCTTACCTAACAATCTGTCGGTATTTTTATACCATTTTAATGTTCATTCTGTCAGACACTGCAACACAAGGGTATCTTGGTACAGACCATCAACTTCGACCTCTACTAGTGAGAACGGCTGGGTTTGAGAGGGACCTGCCCTCCCAAAGCAACCTACGTCTCACCTCCTGGCACTATATAAAGGCTCCATCCTGTCACTTCAACTTCATATTGTTTCAGACAACGGAAGAATGCTCTTCTCCAGACTGAGGGACTGACCACCTCAAAACTTTAAGGGTGATGGACTGATTACATCGTCTTCAAGTATCTTCTGCTTCTATCAACTTTTCTGTACTCGACTGAAGAAGCCTACTGTGTAGGCGAAACGTTTCGAAATAAAGATACCTAACTGTTGCATATGTGTCTTACCTAACAATCTGTCGGTATTTTATACCATTTTAATGTTCAAGTAATCTGTTGGCCTTGTTGCGCACACTAAGGCACTGCTGTCTTGGCTTTAGATTTCTGCTTACCATGACTCCCAAGTCTTTTTCACATTCTGTATGACCAAGCTCTACTTCACCTATAATATAGCTTCGAGGGTTATTTTCATTACCAAGGGCAAGTACCTTACACTTATCCACATTAAACTTCATCTGCCATTTTTCAGACCAAGACATTAGTTTGTTCAAATCGTCCTGGAGTTTATTGATATCCTCCTCAGAGTGAATTATACGGCCTATCTTTGTATCATCAGCAAACTTACTCATGTCACTAGTAATCCCTTCATCAAGGTCATTAATGTAAATTATGAACAGGAGAGGGCCTAAAACTGATCCTTGTGGAACGCCACTAGTGACTAATCCCCATTCAGATTTCACTCCATTAATTGTAACTCTCTGCTTTCTATTGGTAAGCCATGCCTCAATCCATGCTAGAACTTTACCTCCTATACCATGAGCTGCCACTTTTCTTAAGAGTCTCTTGTGAGGTACTCTGTCGAAGGCTTTACTAAAATCCAAATAAACAATATCATATTCCTTATCACTGTCAACTGCCTCCAAATGTTCTATTGAAGAACGTCAGTAAGTTTGTCAGGCAGGAACGACCTCTCGTGAATCCATGCTGAGATTCATTTATCAAGTTATGCTCTTCAAGGTGACTTCTGATAATGTCAGCTATAATTGATTCTAATAACTTGCCCACTATAGATGTCAGGCTTATTGGACGGTAATTTGAAGGAGTGGACTTATCCCCTGATTTGAATATAGGAACCACATTAGCCATCTTCCATAACTCTGGCACAACACTGGTAAGGATGGACGCATTGAATACACTCGTTAATGGATGACTAAGCTCAAGCTTGCATTCCTTAAGTACCCTTGAAAACAACTCATCGGGTCCCGGGGACTTATTTTGTTTCAGTTTGTCTATCTGTTTAATAACCATGTCCCTCGTGACAGTAATATTAGTTAACTTAAATTCATCAGGAACTAAATAATTGTTAATTACTGGAATCTCATTTACATCTTCCTGTGTAAAAACTGACAGAAAGTAGTCATTAAATAAGGAACACATTTCCAGTTCATTATCCGTCAGCTGTCCATTCCCAGTTTTCAAAGGTCCTACTTTTTCCTTCACCTTCGTCCTATACACTTGAAAGAACCCCTTTGGATTAGTCTTTGATTCATTAGCAACTCTAATTTCATAGTCACGTTTAGCCTTTCTAATCGCCTTTTTTACTTCTCTTTTAAGCTGAACATATTGGTCAGTAAGGTTAACCTCTCCTCTTCTGATGCGCCTATAAATTCCCCTTTTCTCCCCTAATAGATGCTTTAGCCTCCTGTTAACCCATTTGGGATCGTTTTTATTAGACCTAATTTCTCTCTGGGGAATGTATATACTCTGGGCACTGTGTACATTATTAAGAAAACAATCATAAATGCTGATCCCTTCATATTCATAAGTATGATTATCGTCAATAAAATCATTAGCTAGATAACCCCAATCAAGATTAGACAGATGTTCCCTAAGTCCATTATAATCGGCAGAACGAAAATCAGGGATTTTTACTGTAAGGGTGATGGACTGATTACATCGTCTTCAAGTATCTTCTGCTTCTATCAACTTTTCTGTACTCGACAGAAGAAGCCTACTGTGTAGGCGAAACGTTTCGAAATAAAGATACCTAACTGTTGCATATGTGTCATACCTAACAACCTGTCGGTATTTTATACCATTTTAATGTTCACGAAGAAAGAGGGGAGACCTGATCGAAGTGTATAAGTGGAAGATGGGTATTAATAAAGGGGATATTAACAAGGTCTTGAGGATATCTCTCCAAGAGAGAACCCGCAGTGATGGATTTAAATTGGATAAGTTTAGATTTAGAAAGGACATAGGAAAGTATTGGTTTGGAAATAGGGTAGTTGATGAGTGGAACAGTCTACCTAGTTGGGTTATTGAGGCTAGGACTTTGGGTAGTTTCAAATTTAGGTTGGATAATTACATGAGTGGGAAGGGTTGGATTTGAGTGGGACTTTCATACCAGAGCTTATTTCTTGGGTAGCATTGAAAATTGGGTTGGGCAAATGTTTTGTTAGTGGGATGAATTGTAAAGGACCTGCCTAGTATGGGCCAATAGGCCTGCTGCAATGTTCCTCCTTTCTTATGTTGTCGGATATAGAAATAAGCAGCATAGTCTAAATGAGGTCTCACTAGTGATGTATAGAGCTGCAAAATAACTTTTGGACTTCGTTAATGGCTGACTAAGTTCCATCTTGCATTCCTTAAGTATCCTGGAAAATAACTGGTCGGGCCCCGGGGACTTATTTTGCTTCAGTCTGTCTATCTGTTTGATAACCATGTCCGTCGTGACAGTAATATTAGTCAATTTGAATTCGTCAGGAACTGAATAATTGTTAATTTCTGGAATCTCATTTATGTCTTCCTGTATAAAAACTGACAAAAAATAGTCATTAAATAAGGAACACATTTCCAGTTCGTTATCCGTCAGCTGTCCATTCCCAATTTTCAGAGGTCCTACTTTTTCCTTAACCTTCGTCCTATACACTTGAAAGAACCCCTTTGGATTAGTCTTTGATTCACTAGCAACTCTAATTTCATAGTCACGTTTAGTCTTTCTAATCCCCTTTTTTACTTCTCTTTTAAGCTGAACATATTGGTCAGTAAGGTTAACCTCTCCCCTTCTGATGCGCCTATATATTCCCCTTTTCTCCCCTAATAAATGCTTTAGCCTCCTGTTAACCCATTTGGGATCGTTATTATCAGATCTAATTTCTCTCTGGGGAATGTATATACTCTGAGCACGGTGTACATTATTAAGAAAAGAATCATAAACGCAGATCCCTTCGTAATCATAAGTATGATCATCGTCAATAGAATCATTAGCTAGATAACCCCAATCAAGATTTGACAGGTGTTCCCTAAGTCCATTATAATCGGCAGAACGAAAATCAGGGATTTTTACTGTATTATCGTTATTCCTGTATTCCCAGTTAATTCTAAAAGTGATGGATTTGTGATCACTTGCGCCAAGCTCTTCAGTGATCTCCAGATTATTTATGAGTGTTTCCTTATTTGACAAGACTAGGTCTAGCAAATTATTACCCCTGGTAGGCTCTGTTAAACACTGCTTAAGAAAACAGTCTTGAACTGTTTCCATAAAATCACTGGACTCCAGATTACCTGTCAAAGAATTCCAGTCAATTTGACTAAAATTAAAGTCCCCTACTATCACTATGTCATTGTGTCTAGAAGCCCTAACAATTTCGTCCCAAAGAAGTCTCCCTCTATCGTGATCCAAGCCTGGAGGTCGGTATATTACACCTAGAATTAGCTTTTCTTGACCTTCTGCAAACTCTACCCAAACAGATTCTGTTGCTGTTCCATCTATTTTTAAACCTGTTTTTATGCAACAGTTAATATTTTCTCGAACATATAATGCAACTCCTCCCCCCTTCCCACAACATCTATCCACATGGAACAACTTAAACCCTTGAATATTACACTCAGCAATCATATCACGACTCTTTAAATCATACCACGTTTCAGTTAATGCAATGACATCGAAGTTCCCGGCACATGCTATCAAACGTAGTTCATTAATCTTATTTCTTGCACTTCGACTGTTTTCTAAAGTACCCTTATGTTTTTTTTTTTCTG
>NC_069411.1:60453917-60485794 GCF_026875155.1 Cherax quadricarinatus
TGATTCCAGACTCTGTGTTTCTTTTTATCCTGAACTTGACTTTAATGGAAAGGAACAACTTTAGATACGTCTGATCGTACACAAAAATGGATTTCTGACTTACCCCCTGGATAAGTTCTGGGTTTTCTGTGAAAAAAAAGTATCCCCCTTCAAAGGTATATTAGTAAATATATTTCAAAAGTTTAAACCTCTTAAAATGCATCAGAAAATTTTTTTCTTATGTAATAAATATGAAGAAAAAAGACAAAAATCGTCTTTTTCAGCGAAGATGTAATCCATGTGTTGTATATCAAAAGTTCGCCCAGATTTAGTATTTAGTCCAGAAGAAAACCCACGGTTTTCACATTAGAGAATCAAATTTTTTAAACTAAATTGGCTTCAAAAATAGATATGTTTGTTCAATGACATTTTGCCTTGTTTTTATCTTTTTCTTTTCAACATTGTCACTAAACTATTAAGTTATTGTCGTAGTTATTATCTGTTTTCCTTCTGCTTATTTGTGTTATGTATGATATTGCTTATGTTCATTTATTTTTGTTTACAGATATGTTTTTTTTTTGTGACTTAAACCTTCGTATGAGATCTCTTGATAAACAGTTTAATTTCAGTTATTTTTTCCATTGTCAAAATAAATTTGAGAAAAAGTAAGTTATTGTTCGCTAAAACCAGTTATCAGAAAAAAAATATTTTTTATGAGCTTTAGTTTAAAAAGAGAAAGATATTAATAATGGTACATAGTAATTTTTATATAGGAGTTCCCTGAGACATGGAAATTATCTCAAAGGTGAAGCAAGGGTAAAAATGTTGAGAAATGTTGGTCTAGTGGTTGCTGCTGCGTCAATCATATAAACACACGTGTTGAACAACCACTGTGAAAAAATAGCGAAAATCCAAGCGCGTTCTTGACTTCGTGACTTCTTCCTTGATAATGTCAGAAGTCACGAATGCGCTTGGAATTTAGCTATTTTTTCACAGTGGTTGTTCTGTAGATTGTGATATCACCTGTTTACTGTGATCTTATTGCATATACACACATGTCTAGCAGCTTTGTTGTCACTACTGTGTCTGTCGGACATGTATTTGCTCGGCAGCATAGAGTTCAATGTCACGTTAATCACACATACACATACAAGTCACTATATTTGTGAGACACTGTTGTGTCATTCATGTCTAGAGGTAACGTGATTACCACAGCGTCAGTCAGGCAAATTAATATAGACGATTATAGAGGAAAACAGAGTTATTTGATGACTATTCCTACAGTGACGGAGTATTATGTTAAGTAAAAGGTCTCAAAAATGTGACATGTCACTAATGTGATATGTCACTAATGTGACATGTCACATTAGTTGCATTTGTGTCCTATTACTTAGCATATTTTCGGTAATTCTACCAATATTAATACGGTGTATTATCTTCAGTCTGAGACGCTGAAATCTAGCATGATAATACAGTGTCATAGCAATGAGACGCGATTTTTTTGCATCCGAGGAGAATAATTCAGATTTCTTGGATCAAGAGCTCTTCCTTCCCAGAAGGAAAATGAGGACGGGTTATTTTGAATTAATAACAGAGATGTATTCGTAGGTCTTCAATAACTATCAAACTGTCTTCCTAAAATCTAAGTTGATTATTCTCATTATTTAGATTAGGTTAGGTTAAATTGGTTAGGATAGGAGGTTATGTTAGGTTTGTTTAGGTTAGGTTAACTTAATTAAAGTTAGGTTAGGTTAAATTAATTAAAGTTATGGTCGATTTGGTTACACTCGTCTTTTAATAAAAATCTCTCCAATTATAACTTAACATCATGTTAATAAATTAAATATTACACAGAGAACATGATTTTGTTATTAGCACTAATAATGTACAGGAGGCCAACGAGCGTACGCTACGATCCACAGAAAAATAATCACCGTTTAAAATTTGGGTAACGATCACAAATCCCACTGTCTTAGCCACAGTGAAATATTGACTGTGATTAGAAGGACGAGTTTCACTTCTTCAGGAAGTTATATTTCCATCACTTAGCTTGATATATGTAAAACCAGGTTTATGTAAGGTTTGTTTATGTAAGTTGTTGAGGAGAGATGTGGTTCTTTTTTCAAGACTGAGATGAAGAGAATTTCAATTAACAATGTTTCCTTTCCAGATGATTCATGACTTGGTAGTGTCGTATTTGTTGTAGTAGTGGTGTGTTATTAATGGTTGTGATAGTTGTTGTATTTGTGGGGATGATAAAGGAAGTGGTAAGAGTGGTGGTCGTGGTGGGGAAGAGGTGGAGGTGACGATAATAGTTGGGTTCATAGTGATGGTAGCAGCAGAGATGTCGTGCTGGGAACGACACTTTTGGTAGCAGTAGGGTACCATTGATGGCTATGTTATTAGTATGTAAAGTAATAGGACACAAGTGCGACTAATGTTTACATTTATTGTGGCAACGTTTCGCTCTCCAGGAGCTTTCTCAAGCCAATGGCTTGATAAAGCTCCTGGAGAGCGAGACGTTGCCACAATAAATGTCACATTAGTTGCACTTGTGTCCTTTTACTTTACATATTGTCGGTAATTCTACCAACTTTATTACAATATGTTATTAGTGATGGTCTTGAGATAAAGGCACATAATTATTCTTTAAGTTTACTTCCAGAATTCACATGACTTCCAGCAATTGTGGCCTCCAGTTGGCATGCCCAGAGTGATCATAAGTAACACCATATGTTAGGCATATTTATAGTTGCGGGTGTCTTTTGTATTTGCTGGCATGGGTTTGGGTGTCGCTTCCTAGCAACAAGTCTTTGCTAGTTGCTTCGTTGAAGTTTAGGAGAGAACATCCTCTAGAACAGGTACGGGTAATTTAATCGCGAACTTGTTTTTCATTGGCTTGTTTTATTTTATACTCAGTTAATAGTTCCAGAAATATTGAATATTGGGTTGTTGTATTTTAGACTGTTATGGTTACTACTAACGATTTCGCTAAGGTAACGTAATTTCTCCAATTTTTGTCGCCTTACCGACTTGAGTATTTTTTCCTTGACAGACTGATAACCTCTATGCTTTTAGTAAGTTCTATCTACAGCTCAGTCATCAGCTGTGATATTAGGAGCACCAGAGACTGGATGACACATTACTGAATCCATGTCTCGATAGTGGAAGGAAGGCAGCAGCCACATCCAGTCATCTTTTCCCAGGAGTTCAAAATTTATCCTGGGACTGTGCTGCTAGGTTACTTTTGAACATCCAGCCATTCTGAGATCATAACTATACAGAAGCATCTTACCTAAACCAACGTCACCGTGAATGCCACGCCAGGTGGTTTCTACTTTGGAAAATCTGATTACGCTACGTCTGTGACTCTCTTGGTTTTATTTTATCCATGTATAAAATATCTTTGATTATTCATTCTTTTCATTTTGGTACCTCATTTTGATTTTATTCCGTTTAGTTCCACGCATGAATGACTTTAATAACATAAAATTACTTATATGTAAGAGTGAAAACAGTTTTTCCTTGAATAGTGGCGACCCTGACAGAACCAGCAACTACATCCAGCGGAACACAGGTAATAATACTTGAGTGAGAATGTTATGCTTAAGTTTTACGTTGGTGTGTTCTAGGAATAGGAAAATTTGTCTCTAACTCTGACGGGAAGATATAGAATCAAGTGTGCAAACGAGTTGTCCCTCTTATATTGAAAAAAAAATGTTTCTGTAGTTAGTGCAAATGTTGTTTTCATTCTCCATAATGTATTTTATGTACTCCGGTTTCTTTTCGGTTGTCGCTTTATATTGGGGTTGTTTGAAATTTTTTAGAGGGGTTTTTTTTGGTTTATATTTGGGTTTTTGGGGGGGAAGGAAAAAGGAATTTAAATTTCTTAATTTTTTTGGATTTTGACGAAAATTTTTTTCTTAAACAGAGAAATTCGTGTTTTTAAGCCCCAGGTTTTATAACAGTCAGTCATTGGGGCTGGGGAATTTTTATTGGGGAAAAGGGTTTTGGAAAAAAAACACATTTTTAATTTTTGTTTTTTCAAAATTAATGGAAGGTGGCCTGGGGCAGCCCAAGTTCTTTTCCCAAATTTGGGAAAAATTTATTTGGGGTTTGTCCTTTTGGTTTCTTTTTGGGGGGGCCTTCCACCCAAAATTTTTTGGTTCTTCGGAAGTTTAAAGGAAAAAACTTCCCTAAACCAGGGGGGGTTTTTTTGGTTTTTAAACCGCAACTTTTTTTCATCTTTGGTTTTAAATTTTTACCCATTTTAATAAAAATATTTTTGGGGTTTTTTTTTTTTAATTTTGGGTTTACTAATTTTGAATTTTAAATTTCCCTTTTTTTTCCCCCGCTTGTTTTTTTGAAAATTAATAACTTTTTTAAATTTTTTTAAAATGTAAGGGATTTGGAAAAGTTTACCTTGAATATTTTCCGTTTGGGGAAAGGGGGAACCTCCAACTTTTTTTCCCAGGGAAAAACCAGGTTTTAATTTTTAACCCCCTTTTTGAGTAAATGAAAAGCTTTAAAAAAATTTTCCCCGTTTTGGAGGGGTTTTTCTAGGAAAATTTGGGAAGAGGTTGTGCTCTTTTGGAACGGGAAAAATTTTTGGTTTACCCCATTTGGCCTCTTTTTTTACCGTTTTTTTCCCCTTTAATTTTTTAAAAAAAATTTTTTAAGAAATTGTGAAAATTTTTGTTTTTCACCCTAAAAAAGAATTTAATGGAACCCCCGGGTTTTTTTTTTGGGGGAAAATTTTTTCGTTTTATTTTTGGAAAAAAGTTTAAACCAGGAAAGAAGGTTTAAGTTTTGGAAACGGTTTTGTTTTGGGGAAAAAGTTTTGTATGGAAAATTTTGGGTTTTCTTCTCAAATGTTTTTTGAATTCCGTTAAAATTTAAAAATTTCTTTGGTTGCGCTTTTTTTTTATTTCCCAAAAGGAAATGGGAATTAATTTAGTTTGGAAATTTTTGGTTTTTTTAATGTTTTCTTTTAAAGGAGAGAAATTTAAAAAGGGGAAAAAGTTGAGTAAGAAATTTTGGCCCCAAATTTTTAAAAAACAAAAAGGAAAAAGAAAAAATTAAGCTGGAAGGGAAATTATTTTCTTTAAGGAGGGAAAAAGAGAAGGGAAAAAAGATAATTGAAAAAAAAACAAAATTTGGGAAGAAAAAAAACAATTTAAAAAAAAAAACGGGGAATTTGGGGTTTTTGGGGGTTTTTTGAAAATGGGGGGAATTAAAACCGAAAACAAATGAAAAAAGGACCCACAAAATTAAACTTTTTAAAAAAACAGGTTGGGGAAACGGGAACCTCCCAAAAAAATTTGGGGAAAACCCCAAAAACCCCCTTTTTCACCAGGTTTTAACCGGGCTATAATTTTTTTTTTTGGAATCCCCCACTTTTTTCCCATTTCCCTTCCCCAAATAAAAACTTACCTTTAAACCCTCAAAGAGAGCCATACCTATGCTTTACAGGGAAATTAAATCATTACTGTTTTACCCAAAAAAATTGATAACTCCAAACCAAAAAACACTGCTGTCCCCGAGAAACCCTTTGAAAAGTTTTCTCCCGGATCTTAGAACTTTTTTTTAAAAAAAACAGTTGCTTTAATTTTTGTTTGATATCGACCACCCCTTTCCCAAACATTTGTGTCTCTTTATAACAACTATCCTAAATAAAAAAAAGAGGAAGTAAACCTTTTTGGGCAGAACCAAAGGGCTTTTTAAAAAAATTATTTTACTCAAAAATTCCCGGTTATCTTTAATTTTTTGCGGGTTGTGTTGTTGTTCTTGAAAGGCCAGACTGTCCAAAAAGGGGGGAAAGGTTTCAGCTAGGGGGAAAAAATGCCCCCCAAAAATTCTCAGGGAAAAAAGGGAAAATGCTCGGGGTTCTTTGTTTAAAGAGTTAAAATATTTCCCACTTTTTTTGAAACCTTCAAAGTGTTACTTTGGAAGGAATAATTTTTTTTAAACAGTGCTTTTGTCTAGTGAAGAATGCTTTTTAGTTCGCCCTTTCTCATTAATCCCCCCCAGCAAATTTTCCCCGTTTTCTTTGGGGAAAAAATTTTTTTAAAAATTGTGTTGTTTTGACTCAGGGAAATCGTAATGACCCGATTGAAAATTTGCTTTACCCTTTAAATTAAAAATTTTCAGTAGGAGCTCTTTTATATGTTTCATGTTTGGTGGAGGGTGACTGTGGGGAGATTCCCAAGAACGTGATAAACCCCGGTTGAACTTCTACTACTTTTTTCAAACTTCTCTATTTATAACTAATAATTTACTTACTACATTTTCCCTGAGGCTTTTCCCCCGACCCCTGTACTATATATCGTTTTTTTGTCATGTCTTTTATTAGGACTGAAAAAAGGGGGGAAATTTTTGTTTAATGCCAACTGGGCAAAGATTTTTAAAATTTTTTCCCAAAAAACCTCCCTTTCCAAGGCCTTTTTTCCCTATTTTTTTTAAAGAAAAAACCCAACCCCTTTTTAAAATTTTAAAATTTTAAATTTTTATTTAATAAATTATAAAAAATTTTCCCTTTTAAAATATAAATTTACTATATATATATTTAAAAAAATTTAAAAAAATTTATTTATATTTATAAAAATATTAGTTTAAATATATATATATATATATTTATATATTTATATATTATAATGTCGTGGCCGAATTGGCGGAAATTTGCGCATCTTCCAAATGGGAAAAGGAAAATTTATTTAAACCCAAATACATAAAAAAAAATTTTTTGGTGTTTGAAAAAATTTTGAAAATATTCTTAAAATTTTAAAGGGGAAAAAAAAAATTTTTGCCTTGTTTTTTGGGTTAAAAATTTTTAAAAAATTTTTTAAAAAATTAAATTTTTTTACTAAATTTTAAGATTGCCTTTTAATTTTAAAAAATTTAGGGTTTTTTTTAAATTTTCTAATTCCTTTTGGGTTGCAAAAATTAAATTTTTTTATTATAATTTAATATAAAAATTTTTAAATTTTAAAACCCTTTAAAGAAAAAATTTCCCAAGGGAATAAAAGGAAATTTAATTTTTAAAAATGGTTTTGCAAAATTTAAAACCCTTTTAAATTTTTTATTGGCAAAAATATAAAAATATTATTATATATTATATATTTTTATAAAATTATATTTTATTTATATATATATATAAAATTATTAAAAGTAAAAAAAATTTAAAAATATTTAAAATATTTATTTTTTTTATTTTTTTAAAATTATAATTTTATATATTTATATTATATATTTAAAATTTTTATAAATTTTTTCAGTATTTTCATTCAGCTCTGAAAATTTTTGGGACGAAGATGGGGGAAAAAAAAAGGGGTTTTTGGTCCCCGGGGGAATCTCTGGGGGGCCAACAAAAAAAGGGGTTTCTTAGGGGAAATTAAATTTGAAAAAAAACTCTTTCTGGGGTCCTTAACAAGGGGAAGTTTTTCATGTTTGAGTTTTCCAAAAACGAGTTTTTCAGGGAAAATTTGTCCGGGGTTTGGTATGATGCCCCCGGGTCACCGGGCGCTTGTACGGGTGTTTTTTAAAGTAAGGTTTTTTTTTTAAAAGGGGTTTTTGTCTTTAAAAGGGAAAATAAATCATTAATTCCCGGGCCTTACTTATGTATTTCCCCTTTTTATGGTAATTTTCAGTGTTACTGTTGATCAAAAACAGGTCTTTGTGTCCCCCAAGTTTTTCCAGATTCAGTCTAAAAATAAGCGGCTTTTTTTTAATTTACATTTAAAAGTTGATTAACAAGAAAATAAACATAAAAGGTTTCCATTTTTTTGGGAAAAAAAGGTTTCTTTTTCTTTTTTCCCTTTTCCCAAAATAAAAGGCTTTTTATTTTTAAAAAAATTGGGGCTGAAAAGAAATTCCCAAAAATTTTTAAGGGAAAACCCCTTGTGCCCTTATCATCTTTAAAATACTTTTCAATAACTACTTTTGGGTTTCCCAAATTGGGTTTTGAACAAAATTTAAAATTAATTTATTTTTTTTTGTTTTTCACTAAGTCACGGGCTGGGGGGAGGGAACATTTGGGGGTTTTTTAATTTTTATTTTTTCAAAATTTGGGGGTTTTCCTTTCCACAGTAAAATTTTAAACTTTTGAACGGGTACGTTTTTGGGAAAAATTTAAAGGGAGATGGTTTGTTTTAAATTAACCCCATAATAATAATAAAAATAATAATACTTTTAAATTTTTAAAAATTAATAATTAATTAAAAATTTTTTCTCAATTTAAAAATGTAAAAATTTTTATAAAAAACCTAGTTGATTTCAGGGGATTGTTATGAAACCCACGTGAGCCCAAGAAAAACACTCAGCTATATTTTACTGTTTTGGTGAAATTTGGGAATAGGGGGTTTGTTTTTAAGGAAACTGGCCCAAAAATTTTGAACACCCGAAACCAAAGGTTTTGGGAACCACCGGGCCTCGTGGGGAGTTTGGGGGGTCCCAATTGGGGGCAACCCGAGTTTTCCGGGACCCCCCAACCATCATAAATAAATTTCATCACTCTTAATCATCATCATCATCTTCATAATCCCCATCATCATCATCATCTTCATCATCATCAAAAAATTTTAATTTTCCCTTCGCTGTTGTGTGACAAGAAAATAATTTTGCAAAAATTTTAAATTTTTTCCCCAGATCATTCAAAAATAAAAGTTTTTCAGTAATTCAAAAAAGGCAAAAAAGCTACGTTGCGAGATGTTTAAAACCACTTTTAAATTTTCCTTTTGATTTAAATCCCCCAAGCCAAAACGTTCAATAACTTTTCCCCCAATTAAATCCTCATTCTCCGGTTCTAAGAGTAAAAAAAAAATTTTTTTAAACATTTGCTCCTCTTCTCCCAGGAAAGTCAGTTCTCTCTTTTTAGTTTAGCTTTCTCTTTCGAAACACCTGCCTTTCCTTTTTCCTTTATTATTTTTTCAAACAAACCCATTACCCAAATTAATTTTAAAAAAACCCTTTTGGGTTTTTTTCCCCCGTAAAATTACACGGGTTTTTAAAAAATACATGTTTTTTTTTTTAAATTTGGTTCCGGGGGGCTAAATTTTTCCCAATGGTGCTGTAGTTTACGCTATTTTTCCCCTTTTCCCCAAAAGTATCTTTTTGCCCCGGAAAAACCGGGGTATCAGATTGCACGCTTTGTTCCCCCATCTGAACCAGTAAAATCCTGCAGTAAGCCCCTTTTTTGTGGGGTTTTGGAAAGTGGAGGGGGAGTGCCCGATTTATTCTTTTTTGCTTTATATTTTTTGATTTAAACAACTTTAAAAACCATGCTTCTGAATTTTATGGGTAGAAAATTTTGGGTTTTTTTAGGGGAAAGGGGGTCGGGGTCGGGAGTTCCCAATTTTTGCCCCTCGAAATTATTTTAAAATTTTTCCCATTTATTTTTTGGGTTGAAATTAAATTCCGGTTTTTAATTTCTGACTATCGGGGCCTTTTTAAAAAAAAAAAATTTGGTTTTCATTAAATTAAATTTAAAACGTATTTTTTTAACAACCCAAATAAAATCGTAAATTTTTTTCGGAAGAAAACGTTTTTCCTTGATGTATAAACACTGAGAATAACTCCGTATATTCATCAGTCGTGTATAAAAACCTTTTCTTTGAGAAAAATAATTTATTCCCCAGCTTGGGAAATAAAAATTTTTTCATCTGTTTGTTGTTCTATTTGATTTTTTTTCTTAAGACCATCATTTCCCGGCCCGTAAGTTTATATATTTAAACCCAAAAAGAAATAGCATCCGAAGCAGTGAGTTTTCGGCCCAAGGAGCAAAAAACAAAGAAGTGGCACCCCATGTCGAATGTTTTGCTAGAAACGTTGCTTTAAATTTGAAAGTCCAAAAACCCAAAATTTTTTTCTCATTTGTGGTTTAATTTGTTGCTAGGACACACTGTTACCTGCAACTTACATAAAACCAAATTTTCTTTTTCCCCCAAAAAGTGAAATTTGGTGTACGCGTAATTTAAATGAGAGATATGCTCCTTTTTTCCTAAATCTCTTGTGTGTTTTTTATATTTTTAAAATATATTTATATATATATTTTATAATTTTATAATATTTATTATTTGAAAATATTATATTTATTTTTTTTTTAAAATATATATATATATATATATAATAAATAAATAAAAATATTTTAGGAATATGGGAAAAAAAAAAATATTAAAAAAATTTCCATTTTGGGAAAAAATAAGTTTTTTAAACCTTTTTGTGGGGCCACGTGCGGTTTAATTTTTTACTATTTAATTTGTTTTATAAATTTTTATTTTATTTTTATATATTTTTAAAATTTTATAAATATATTTATAATATATATATATATATATATATTTTATATATGCCTTTAACAAACAGTAAAACAAGGTGGTTTCCAAAAAAAAAAGGGATATTTTAAAAAAAGGTAAAAGGGGAAAGTTTAAAAACCCCCCAAAAAACCTTCAACCCCCTTTTTCACATTTTAAATTTTTTTGTATTTTTTTAATTCCTTCAAATGGAAAGGAAGAAATTTTCCCCCCCTTAAAAATTTCCTATTCTTTCAAAAGTTTTTTTAAAAAATATAAAAATACTGTGTTTTAATATATTTAATATTTATTTAAAATTTCCCTTTTTAAAAAATGAAAAAATTTTCCCAAAACCCCTGGGGGCTAAAAAAAGTTCAAACAAATTAATTTTGTTTACAGGAGGAATTACCCCACCCCTTTAAATTTTTTTCCCCTTTTAGTTTTTAACCCTTACCTCTCCTTTTCCCCTGAATTTCACTAAAAATCCGAAATCTCCTTTTCCCCTCATTTTCCCACTCCAGAAATGACCGATTATTTGGCCCCCTTTTTAAAAAACCTTTACTTTTCCCTAATTTTAATTTAACATTTTTTTCTTTTTTCATTAAAAATCCCAACAAAACTTTACCCCTTTTTTGCCCTAACTTCTTGATTCTTTAAATTTAAACTCCCCCCCTTTTCCCTTTTTTGTTTTGGGGGAAACCAAAACCCCCCTTTTATTCAAACAAACAAAAACTCCCCCTTTTTTTCCCCCTTGGGACCACAAACCACATAACACCCTTTTTAAAAGTTTCTTTTTCCCCCTTTTTTGAAATTTTTCCCCCAAAATTACTCCTCTCCCGGCAAAGGGGGCCCCCTTTAAACACCATCTTCCGGGGAAAACTTTTTCCAAATTCCCCTTACCCCCGGAAAAAAAGGCTTAAAAAGGAAAAAACCCCCGATGAATTTTTATAATTTATTTAAAAATAATTTTTAATTTAAATTTTTTTTTTTTCTTCTTCCCTTAATTTACCTTAAAATGCAAATTTCCCTTTTTTATTTGGGGTTTTTCAGAAAAACCAGGAAATTTAAACCCATTTTTTCCCCCCAACCCCCAAACTTCCCCCTACCCCTTCAGCTTTTTTTTTTAAAAAACATTAAAATTTTTTTTAAAATTTTTTTTAAAATAAATATCTAGGTTTCCCTTTTCTTGGGAATACAAATTCCCCGCCAAACCAATTCAAGCAAATTTTCCCTTTTTAAAAAAAAAAAGTTTTTTTTTTCTCTTTTTTTTTAGGGTTTAAATTTTTCTTTTTTAAAAGGAGGAAGGGGTACTTTTTTTTTCCCTTTGTTTTTCTTTCCAAAAAAAAAATTTTTGGGCCTAATTTAAAAACCAAAAACGGCCAAAAAAGGCTTAGGAAGGGGGAATTTAAAAAATTCCCTTTTAAAATTTTTTTAAATTTAAAATAAATAAATTTATGAAAAAAAAGAAAAAAGGGGGAAATTCCTAATTTTATGGAAATTTTTTTTATTTTACCCCCTAAAAATTTTATTTTTTAAAAAATTTAAAATAAAAAAAATTTATATTTTTTTTATTAAATTATTTTGGGGAAAAATTTCCAATTTTTGTCCCTTTAGGTGACCAAAAGTGGCAAGGTAGGAGTAAAAATTTTAATTTTTTCCCTTTATCCAACGGTGTTTAAATGGAAAAAAAACAAAAAAAAAAAACCCGGGAATTTTCCCCCCCATTTTTTGCCCAAAACCAAATTACAGGGTTTTTCCCCCCCTTGGGGGGGTTTTCAAAAAAAAGGGGGAAAAAAAAACCCTGGCAAGGACGGTTTGGGTTTTCCCCGGGTGGTTGCCCGTCTTCCAAAAAAAAAAAACCACAATTTTTATTAAAAAATTAATTTATTTAATATTATATATATTTTTTTTTAAATATATTTTTATAATTTATATTATTTATTATATATATTATATATTTTTTTTTATATTTTATATACAATAAGATCACAGTAAACAGGTGTAAATTTAGAATATGCAAAAAACCTGTGGAAAGAAATAATGAAATTCCCAGGCCTGTTTTGGCCCGCCTTATGGTGGGCCCAAAACCACAAGACGCTCTAAAACCCCCGAACCCAAAAGATTTTGGTGCTCCTGTGAAAAAAAAAAACTAACCCTTTCTCAAATTTATTGTCATTTTTAAAAACTCTTTTATTGCTTTCTCGTTAGAAACCTTTTTACTTACATAGCGTAAATTTAAATTTTTTTTCATATAAGCTATATTTAAATTTTAATGAGTGTTAAAAAATGTACGGGTTTTTTCGGGGTGTTTTAATGTTACGGAAAAGATAAATTTAAAACGTTGTCCCGATCCGTTCACGCAGTCCCTTATAAATTTTTTTTACATTTTTTTTTCCCCTAACCCTTTTAAAAATTTTTTGTAGATGTGCCATTTTTTTTTCAAATTTTTGTTTCCTAAAAAAGGGGATTTTTTGTAGATAAAACTTTTAAAAAAAAAATTTGTATTTTTAAACACAGCTTTTTGAGTTGAATTCGTGATTTTGGGTTTTAAAAAACAAAATCGGTTCAACTCAAGTTTAAATCCGGCCCCTTTTTAGGGCTTTTAAGCCTGATTTGTTTTCCCTTTTTTCACTTTTTCGGTATTTATATATTTTTGGGGGGAAAATTTCTACGTACGGTTTGGGAATATTGAAAAAGCGGGAAATTTTCAGCTTTTTTGGCCCCTTTTAAAAAAAATTTCTCTCAAGTGGATTTACCCCATATGAAGTTAAGGGGTCTTGAATTTCTAAATTCCCCCCAGGGGGGAAATCCCCTTCAAAAATTTTCCCTTTTTTTTGTTTTTGGGGAAGGGCCCCGCGGGGGTAAAAAAAGGGGGAAACCTTTACAGGGAAAAATGTAAAGGAGGGAAGCCAAAGGGGAGACACCCTGTTTAATGGTTTTCAGATTTTTATGGTAAATTTGGGCATGATTGTGGAAATTTAAACGGTTTTTTAAATTTTGTGATGAACAATGAATCATCTACACCCCCAAAAGCCCCCTGGTTTGGTTATCAACGCTCTCGTCTCCACACTGGGTGTCCGTGGTTCAATCCCCCACCCGGGGTAGAAGCTTGGGCTTGTTCCTTACCCTGCTGTCACTGGTTCCCCGCATTAAAAACCTGGGTTTATCATAAAGTGTTGTGGGGGCGCTTTTGGGGGAACCCAAAATTAAACCCCCATTGGGAAAATTAAAATAAGATAGACCCCCCATTAAAGCAGGGTTTCTTTTGTTTCCCGGGTTTACTAAAACTCCGGTTTAAAAATCTGAACAAAAACTTAGGGTTTCTGACGCCGTTATTTCCCGTCAATTTTAAAAAGAAATTTTAAAACGTAGTTTTTAGGCTCTGGGGACCTCGGTGTTATTTTTTTACTTTAAGAAAACATTTCTTTTCCCATTAAATTTTAAATTTTTTTGTTTCCCTCGGTTTATGTAGGGATTTGTCCCAGATCCCGTGCGGTAAAAGGATATGGCTGAGTACAGACCCCTTAAATGTTTAAAACCCCTTTAAAGGGTAGGGTAAAAAAATCACTTACACGTTTAATTCCCCGTAAGGGACAGTAAAGCAATAAAAAATTGTTTTTTTTAAAGGGATCATTTTAAGGGGGGGGTTCCTATCTGTCAGTCATTTTTTAAAGTACAAAAAAAACGAAGAAAAATAAGGAAAAAAATAGGGCTGGAATAAAGGATGGTGGGGTTTTGAAAGGGCACGTAAGCAAAAAAACTAGACATTTTTTTATAGAAAAAAGTTTCGGTTCCGGGGCCTTGATACTTCTAAAAATACAGGGTTGAAAGACATTTATTTTTTAGGCGGAGGTTTTTGGGTGTGAAATGACGCACGTCCTCCGGGGGGATTGTCTGTTGGGGAAAGAGGACGGGGAGGCGGGTGAAATATGTGACTCCTGTGTTGTTGGGTTGGTGGTGCTTAAGTATCATGTATGCCAATGTTTTTGAAATTTTGTAGTTTCCAGTGTTGCGTTCTATAGTGTCGGTGACGGCGATTAGTGAGGCTTCTAGGCACCGTCGGCGTCTGAGATCTGGTTCTGTGAGAACGAGTTGTGCCTCATTCCAACCCAAAAACACAGAAGTCACATGATTTCATCGTCTACCCGTCCTCATCACAACATGACATTCCTCAGGTCACGTGCGTCACTCACACCTCACTCTCCACCTATATATATAATGTCTTTCTACCTCTGTATGTTAGAGACACACCCGTCAAGACACACCAGAGCACTGCTTACTCACGATGCATTACTCTAACAGAGTAAAGATCAAACCAGCGAGTGGCACAACCAATGAGTCGTCCAAACCTAGCACTTGCAGCTGTCGTTAGTGGCAGGCTGCAAGTCAAATGTAATGCGATTTTATCGCTCAAGGAGGCCTTTGTTGTCGTCTGTACAGATGACACAGAGGCCGAGAAACTACTTACCACTACTGCTACTACCACTCTACGAGACGAGGGATTTCTTGTCTTGACTTCCCCAGCACTGAGGGCCAGGAGAACTGTGTTCCTTAAGCGACTCGACAACCTTATCACTGTATCAGGCCACTGAAGAAATCAAGTCATCTATCGAAGCAAAGAACCCTTGGGCCAAGGTGGACTTCATTACTAAAATACCCAATGCTTCATCCATGCTGAAGGTCACCTTCAGTGACGTCAACATGGCAGCCTGAGGGCCTGGCTATTCACTACTTCCACATCAACCCAGCCTTCTTCGAAGCAGAGAAATTCCAACATATCTCGCAGTGCTATAATTGTTACTCATACACACCACAAATGATTGTCCTACCAAGGACAAGAAGTTTTGCTCCACCTGTGGCCGTGAGGGTCATGACTTCAAGAATTGCACTACTGCTTCACCACCTAAATGCTTGAACTGCAAGAATGACCACCATACTCTTGCTGCCAGGTGCCCTACCAGAAGAGACATACTCAAGAAACAACAACAAAAGAAACCTAACCCACAAGCAACCACATATTCTGCTATCGCCAAGCTTCAAGCAGACACTACCAAGATACTACATGCCACGCAAGCTGCTCCCACCACTTCCCTGCCAGCACCTACTGCCGACTCCACCAAGATTCTTTATTGCATTATGTATGCTCATGTACAGAATGCAGCTGAGCCTGATTCCTTCAACACCACCATCAATGAACTTTTCAAACTAAATAATATGCCTGGCCTCACATTCCCTGCATCACCACCTTCCACTGAGATCCTAAAATCTACTGCAAATTTTGCCAGCATCACCGCTGCTCCACCGCTGTCACAACCTCTACTAGACACAGAGATGGACCAATCAGAGACCAATGAGAGTCCACTACCGCTTGCATCCACTGCTAGAGCAACTGACCAGTCGGAAATCTCGCCTTCACCAGTTCAGCCACCAGCCAAGAAAGCAAAAACACAAGAAACTGCGGATGCACCCCACGGTGCCACTGACACTGCTGCACCACAACAAGTCCGATACCTGAAGGGTGTATACTTCTACACAACCAAGCAGTATAAGAATACAATGCTGTCTTCAGAGGTCCATCAGCGCCTCCAGGACGGAACAGTCAAGTATACCTACGACCAAGCTGTTACATACACCACCGCAGACATGACCAGACTACTCGCTGCCAACACCCAACACCTTGTGGAAGTCGAGTACACCTCAAAGAGGAAATTCAGAATGCTTCAGAATGGGGACCTTGAAGACGGTACCCTCCTCTAGCACGACTGTCCATGACCATTCACCATGAAGATAAGTTTCCCCAGCACATTGCTGTCCGCTAAAACTGGGGTGTGGCTCCAATCGACCCTGTAACTGCTGCCTCTGCCGGACTGCGCTTCTCTTCGGGGAGGTCAGCGCGGGATGGAAGAAGAAGACACCCTCCAACCGGAGGGCCAAGAAAGAGGAAAGAAGATGATCGTCACCCTCCACCAGGGGGCCGCTGCCGGGTCGCCATCTGGAGGGGACCTGGACCGGAAGTACCGGCTAATCAACATGATTGAATGAAAATGAACACCAACACACGACACTCCACACAGGAGAGCACAGCGCTAGCACGATCGACACCATGCCTTGCCCTCCTAGGGCAGGGTTGGTGCGAGAGCCCGAGTTTGTAGCTCACAAGATGAGGGGGGTACTTGTGCCTCCTCCCATGGGAGACTTAGGTCTCAGACACTCCCTAGACAGGGGCCAGTGCCGGGCCACCAAGTGGAAGGGCCCGGGCCGGGAGAATACCGGCGAATCTTTAACAACAACATCTGTATGTTAGAAGTGATCAAGGTCCCAGGACCGAAACGTTTTCTAATAAATATGTCATAGTGTTTGCTTACGTGTCTTTCTAAACCCAACTTGTCGGTATTTATTACCAAGGTTTATACCATAAAGGATGGTAAACTAAAGCTTTTTCATAGTACACAGAATAATTATAAAAATGATTTTCATTGAGTCCAGGTTTATATTTTCTAATATATAGGCTCTCTAGAATTCTTAAATTCAATGTGTTCTGTGCTTTAGCAATAACTTTACAGTTACTTGCACTCAATGAAAGATTGCAAAACCCCTGGACAAGTGGAATCATGGTGTAATAGTGCACAAAATAACTAAAAAAGTCTGCAGGTGAATTTCTAACTTTCTGTTGCATAGAACACGAATAATAGCAAATAGGTTTAGTCTGAGGCTGTCACAGAGAAAAGCTCTGTTCCTCAAGGAAAATTACTCTCCCCCATCCTTTTCCTCATCCTCATATCGTCCGACGTAAACTGAGATGTGAATCACAGCACTGTGTCTTGCTTTCCAAACAATACTAGAATTGGTATTAATATTGGCAGAATTACCGACAAAATGTTAAGTAAAAGGACACAAATGCAACTAATGCGACATTTTATTGTAGCAACGTTTCGCTCTCAAGGAGCTTTGTCAAGCAGTTACAAACAATACATGGACACAGAGGGTATATATAGGCTGTGAGTGAGGTGCAGTACAGTAGAGGTACTAATAGTAGTTATACATGTGGTGGAAAAGTCATCTGATACATGAGAAAGAAAGGTTATAAAAGCTATGGATTGCGTAGTATAAAAATAGGTTGGGCAAATGTATATTGACGGGTTTCAGAAGTCATGTTGCAGTGTCCCTCCTCTATTACATTAGAACATAAGAAAGGAGGAACACTGCAGGAGGCCTGTTGGCCCAAATTGGGCATGTCCTTTTATGCAGTAGCAATTATGTGATGGCAGGATTTACTGTTTTCAGGAGGATTCTTGATAAATTAGACACATGTGCAACACTATCAACTTGTCGGTTCTCTGAACCATTCATTTACAGGAAGATTCTTGCTAAGACTTCAGAGATGATGAAGCTGCCTTTGTTTTGTTTTACTGTGTTAGAAACAGCGATTAATGATGATTCAAAGCATTTATGTCTGCGGAAATTAGGTTCTTTGATCACTAGTCGCGCGTCCCTGAATTTCATGAGATGATTGGCGGAATTCCGGTGTTGTACGCAGGCGTTGCTCAAATTATCGTTTCTACATGCATTGTGTTCATTGAGGCGTGTTTCGAGGTTTCTTGCTGTTTCACCTACATACGTATATCCTGTCACAGCCTCCAAAGGGTATAGTGTAAACCCCCAGCATTGACTGGTTCATGGTGGTTCAATTTTGTACTGGTTAGATTCTTTACTGAAGTGCTGGATGTGATGGCGACTCTAGTGTTAGCTTGTACTAGTATTTAGAAAATTCAGTGCAACCTGGCTGCTATAACTTTGTTAGGAGTGGTGTTGGTGCGTGGAGAACTAATGATCTGAGGGGCTCTTTTCTTGCAGTCTTTGATGAAAAAGGAAGGAAAATGTGAATCAGTGAAGGTTGGTGAATGTAGTACATTCCTCGTCAAGAAACTCAGGACTACAAATTCGGAAACGCTCTTGAGAGGAAAATTCGCCCGATGTATGGCCTCTTTTGGTCTTGGTACCTTCACTGGAAGAGAAGTGTGAGAAATCATTTTTATTTGTAGGTTTCCGGTAAACTCGAAATCTTAGACTGTTATCTACTTTGTGAGTGAGGACGCCTTGAAAAGGTAGCTTGTCATTGGACACTCGTGGCAGATGTATCCTCAAAGATTAATGTCAGTCTCCTCCTGTTTGAATACCCGCCTCGACAAGCAGTCTATGTATCAGTGAAACCACGAAACAAGTGGTTTTGAGTCATTTACCAATGAACGATTTTCAATGAATAAACCGAAGTGAGGAGGACTCGAACCACGGTCCCGGTAAGGAGACGGCACAATGCAGTGACAATGAGCCACGATGATTACAATAGAATTTTCCAGGAAACACTTCTGCGACTTATCTATGTCATTGTCACTAGCTGTGTCCCTACTATATCTTCCTACAGACCCAAAAGCTTTCTTGGTTTATCCATTTTGATAACCTTCAAAGATATTTTCTGTAAACTCAGGGAAGGATAACAAATGTCATTGAAATAAACAAGCGAATGGACTGGGATTCAAACAGTTTTACCAGCAAGACAATTAACCATTGCTCTGCCACAAAACAATGTTTTCAATAGGAAGATTTTACAGACAATGCTGATGAGACTTGTTTCTATCAGCAGAACCAACTGTGATCCTATTGTCTCTTCCCACAGCCAGAGAATGTTTAATAGTACATTAATCCTCATTCCCATCAAATAAATGTATTTACATTAATATCAAGTTGTAATAAAAGATTATTAGTAAGTGAATGTTGAGTCAAACCGTGGTCCTGGTAGGCAGCTGGGCAAATGTCTGCCACAAAGCAATGAAATTTCAATATGAATATTTTATAGACAGGCCATCTGTGTCATGTCTGTATCAGTGGCAATAACTTTGATCTTCTTGTCAATTCCGTCAGACTCAGAAATTTTCATGATTCATCTATTCTTATACCCTCCATCCAATATAAGAACATTAGAAAGGAGCAACATTGCAGCAGGCCTATTGGCCCATACTAGGCAAGTCTTCCCAAACCCAAACCCACTCAGAAAAATCCATAACCTCAAGATAAGTCGTAATGAATGACTGTCAATGAAAAAAAACAGAATGGTCAGGGATTCAATTCCGAAATGTATCGCCTACACAGTAGGTTTCTTCAGTCGAGTACAGAGGAGGTAGCAGAAGGGATGGATTGGAGAGGAACCTGTCTCAATACTGCTGCTTTGTCTTCACATTGTTCCAGACTATGAAGCAATACTCTTCACCAGGCTGAGGGACTGACCACCTCAAAACAACGTCTTCAAGGGTGGTGGATTGATTATATCGTCTTCATATGTCTACTGCTTCTGCTGCCTCCTCTATACTCGACTGAAGAAGCCTACTGTGTAGGCGAAACTTTTCGGAATGAAGTTACCTAACTGTTGTACACGTGTCTTATCAGGAGTGAAGGTCTTTATGGTGTAGCAGGAGGCGGGGACCACTATTAGAAATAAGAGGGCGAGAATTTTAGGACTGCAGCGGGCCTATTGGTCCATGCTGTGGATTCCAACCCTTCTCACCCGTAACTAGTTGTTATGAGTGAGAAGGTTCGTTATTGTATACCATTTTGAACATACCTGTTTGACACAGCAAAACAACGGTATTTCTATGGGATTACTATGTCGAACTAATCACCACGCTGAAGGGATCACCACGCACAAACTAGAATGAAAAAGGAGATTTGGTGAGTGGGTCGTCTTTTTCCCAGAAGAATCAGAGACTGACAGAGATGCTCGGAGATGAGTCACAGTGACTGAGAGTCGACGTTCTGATTCTGAAGCATCATAAATAAACGAGAAAAAATTGTGAAAAATGTATAATCAGTTATAAAGAAAGACAGGGAGATGCAGCATCAGTTAACGATTAAGATATTAGGAAGTTGCAGCAGGTCAAAGGGAGATGCGCTGCTAGGTAGATGCAGCATCACTTAACGAGAATGATACTAGAAGATGTAGCATTAGTTTACGATGACGATGCCTGGAAAATCCATCAGATAGCAAGAAAGATGCTGGGGAGATGCAACACGTAAAGGATTGAGATGGCTTTTAAAGAGATGTAGACTCCCTGACGAGAGGAAAATATGTAACTTACACCTCATGGTGTAAGTTCAGAAACACCAATGATAAAAAATGAACCGAGGCATTGCTGAAGGTCAAAGTTATAAACATCGAGAGATGAAGGACTCTCAGTGTATATACACAAACTAATTACTTCAGTACCAGTTTTTAGAGATCAAAGTAAATATTTTTCACTGCAGGTGTACAGATGACATGCAGCAAAATTAAGTTATGTTGTTGAGTTATATTCATCAAGAGACTTAACCTCGGAACTTGACTTCTTGAATTATCTTCAACCCCTGACTCATATTTGAGGTAGACTCATCCTCAAAATCTGGTTTATCTTCTACATTGGTTCATCTACACTGATTCATCTTCAGTACTCGATGTATCTTCACTCACTTGATTCTTTATCGTCATGTGAACCATCATCATCTGATTCGTCTTCAAAAATAAACCCACTTTCAACACCTGATGGAAGATAATTTCCAAAATTCCATTAATTCTGAAAATAAAACCATTTTTTTTTTATGTTTTGTCTGAAAATACTTTCTCTTTTCCCACCTCTCTTTTACTCCTCTTGCTTTCCTCGTTCTTTTCCCTCAACTTCTCCAGTGTTCATTTCTCACCCCCCACGTTCTCCTTCCTCGCTCGGAATTTATGGATCGCGAGCCAACCAGAGAAATATTTCGCAGTGGAGATCCTTAAAACGTCGCCATCGTGGAGTATGTAAAATATCTGCGGGAAGTCAGTGTACTTACGGCAACCTTCATAATATTTTGACTTGTATTCTTAAGGGATCTTTATCATGACGTTTTTCCATTTGCGGTGGTGGCCCTTCACCTCTTTTATTTGTACACCCAGCCCCAACCCCTTCATTCCACCCGCACCCCTTCATCCCACCCCCATATTACCCTCAACTGCTTCATCCCACTGCCAACCCTTCATAACATACCCAGTCCTTCATCCACCTCCAACCCCTCTCATCCAACTCCCCACCATTTCATCCCCTGCTTCATAAACCCATACCCCATCATACTATCCTCCACCCATTCATCTCAGCAAAATCTCGCCACTTCTGACCATCTTCTTCTTCATTTCACACTTCCTATATTCTTACATATCACCTTGTATCTGCTGCCCCTGCCACACCACCTATCACTCAGTCAGCTCCCTCTGCCACACCACCTACCACCGTGTCAGCTCCCTCTGCCACACCACCTACCCCCGTGTCTGCTGCCCATGTCACACCACCTACCACCGTGTCTGCTGCCCATGCCACACCACCTATCACTCAGCTCCCTCTACCACACCACCTACCACCGTGTCTGCTGCCCATGACACACCGCCTAAAACCCTGTCAGCTGCCCCCCTGCCAACACCACTTACCACCCAGTATGCTGCCCCTGCGACACCACGTACCACCCAGTCTCCTGCCCATGGCACGCCACCTACCACCGTATCTGCTGCCCCTGCTATACCACCTAAAACCCTGCCTGCTGCCCCTGTCACACCACCTACCACGCTGTCTGCTGCCCCTGCCACACCACCTACCACCCTGTCAGCTGCCCCTGCCACACCACCTACCACCCTGTCTGCTGCCCCTGCCACACCACCTACCACCCTGTCTGCTGCCCATGCCACACCACCTACCACCCTGTCTGCTGCCCCTGCCACACCACCTGCCACCCTGTTTGCTGCCCATGCCACACCACCTACCACCCAGTCTCCTGCCCATGCCAAACCACCTACCACCCTGTCTGCTGCCCCTGCCACACCACCTACCACCCTGTCTTCTGCCCCTGCCACACCACCCAACACCCTGTCTGCTGCCCATGCCACACCACCTACCACCCAGTCTCCTGCCCATGCCAAACCACCTATCACCCTGTCTGCTGCCCATGCCACACCACCTACCACCCAGTCTCCTGCCCATGCCACACCACCTACCACCCTGTCTGCTGCCCCTGCCACTCCACCTGCCACCCTGTTGCTGCCCATGCCACACCACCTACCACCCAGTCTCCTGCCCATGCCAAACCACCTACCACCCTGTCTGCTGCCCCTGCCACACCACCTACCACCCTGTCTTCTGCCCCTGCCACACCACCCAACACCCTGTCTGCTGCCCATGCCACACCACCTACCACCCAGTCTCCTGCCCATGCCAAACCACCTACCACCCTGTCTGCTGCCCATGCCACACCACCTACCACCCTGTCTGCTGCCCCTGCCACACCACCTACCACCCTGTCTGCTGCCCCTGCCACATCAACTACCACCCTGTCTGCTGTCCCTGCCACACCACCTACCACCCTGTCTGCTGCCCCTACCACACCACCTACCACCCAGTCTCCTGCCCCTGCCACACCACCTACCACCCTGTCTGCTGCCCCTGCCACACCACCTACCACTCTGTCTGCTGCCCCTGCCACACCACCTACCACCCAGTCTGCTGCCCCTGCCACACCACCTACCACCCAGTCTGCTGTCCCTGCCACACCACCTACCACTCTGTCTGCTGCCCCTGCCACACCACCTACCACTCTGTCTGCTGCCCCTGCCACACCACCTACCACTCTGTCTGCTGCCCTGCCACACCACCTACCACCCTGTCTGCTGCCCATGTCACACCACCTACCACTCTGTCTGCTGCCCCTGCCACACCACCTACCACCCTGTCTGCTGCCCCTGCCACACCACCTACCACCCTGTCTGCTTCCCATGCCGCACCACTTACCACCCTCTCTGCTGCCCCTGCCACACCACCTACCACTCTGTCTGCTGCCCCTGCCACACCACCTACCACCCTGTCTGCTGCCCATGTCACACCACCTACCACTCTGTCTGCTGCCCCTGCCACACCACCTACCACTCTGTCTGCTGCCCCTGCCACACCACCTACCACTCTGTCTGCTGCCCCTGCCACACCACCTACCACTCTGTCTGCTGCCCCTGCCACACCATTTCCTAGGAGTCGGGGATATATAAGTCAGCCAGGATGTGGTTACTTATAAATCACGAACTTTTATTCATTATTCTACGAATTATATATTTAAATGTTTAAATAATGAAAATATTAAATAAAAAGCGTGTGACAAACATGAAAAAATTTTATACTCCAAATTTAAAAAAAAAAATCTGGGAAATATCATTGAAAATCAAAATTTTTTTATTCACAAAATAAGTATTATCAAAAAGGCTTTTTAAAAAATATTTGTATGGGTCCAACGCACTTTTTTGCACAAAAAATTTTTTACCACCTCCTGCCTACTGGGGTGTGCGAGTGTGGGTGTGTATGTATTTTTGTGTACTCGCCAAAATTTGGGTGGTTGCAGGGGTCGAGCCACAGTTTCCTGGCCCCGCCTCTTCCGGGTTTTTTTGTGTGTGTGTAAAGTACTCAAATATTTGTGGTTGCGGGGGTGTGTATGTGTGTGTTTTGGGTTGTGTTTGTGTGGGAGTTTTGTGTGTGGTTTTGTGTGTGTGCGTGTGTGTGTGTACCCCACCTATTTTTATTCCAGGGCCCAATCCAACTCCGGGCCCCGCCTCTCCCGGGTTGCTACTGGGGGCCCTCTTTTTCCTCTCCCCCGTTTCCAAATGAGCTTTACAAACCCGTTTTAAAAACTGTGTAGGGTTCCTCCTCCACTACGTCATTTTTTTGGGCTTTTCCATTTCCTAAACAACCCCTATGACTGAAGAAATACTTCCTACTATCTCCTGACTCATTTGTGTTTTCCCAATTTTCCCAAATTTGGGCCTCTTGTTTCGGGTGTCCCCTCCCGGGAAACACCTGCCCTTTGGGCCCAAACCTTGTTTTATTCCACGCAGTATTTTATATGTCTTTATCATGTCCCCCCGACCCCCCCCGTCCTCCATGTCCCCCGGGCCGTTTTTCCCTTAGTCTTTCTTCATAGGACATTCCCCTTAGTCTGGAACTAACCTTTTTGGGAAAACCCTTTTTGTACTTTCTCAAATTTTTCTTGACGTGCTTTATCAATGGGGGTTCCAAACAGGTGCTGCAACCCCCATAGGGGGCCTGACAACAGGGTTGACTGTTCTTAAAAATGTTTTCCTTACTAAGGTATCGGAATGCGTTCTCATTTTTTCCCAGGCGCCCAATGCTGCAGCATTATCTGTTTGATGTGTGTTTCCCGGGGAGACATGCTGGGTTTTTAAAAACTCACCCCAAGACCCTTTTCTCCTTGAGTGGGGTTTTGCGGGCCCTTTGGGCCCCCTTTTCCTAAACTCTGTCTGGGGCCCTTCTTGCCCTTTCCCCCCTATTTTCATGCCCTTTCCCTTTGGCAGATTAAATTCGGAAAAAGGGCCATTTTCTGGACCGGGTTCCAGTCTGTCCAGGCCTTGAAGCCCCTGCCGGGTTTCCTCATCAGTTTTTTAATTCTCCCTCATTAACTTCCCCAATTAAACTGAAAACCCAGGGACACTTTTTGAGTCTAACCCGGGGTGTGTACCACCAAATTACTCCCCCTAGTTGGGTTTGGGGGGGTCGAGCCCCGACTCCGGGCCCCCGGCCTCTTCACTAAATCGCTACGGGGTCCCCTCCCTGACCCGGGGAGCTTTAAATCGTACCTCTGCTTAAAGCTATGTATGGATCCTGCCCCCAAACTACATCGCTTCCCAAACTTTTCCACTTACTGACTACTCTGGGGGCTGAAAGAAATATTTCCAACATCCCGGGAAATTCATCTGTGTCTTTAGTTTCCAACTGTGCCCCCCTTGTTACTGGCCCAAATTTCTCTGGAAAAACCCTGTTTTTGTCCCCCCCTTGTCAAATTCCCCCGGGTATTTTGTATTCGTTTATCATGTCCCCCCTATCTCTCCTGTCCTCCCAGTGTCGTCGGGGTTGTTTTCCCCCTTAAACCCCCCCTCCTCGTGGACATACCTCTTAGCATCTGGCCCTAGCCCTTTTTGGGCAAACCTTTCCCATTTTCCCTCTATTTCTTTACGTCTTGGCTGGGTGGGGGGTTCCCAAAACTGGTGCCGCATACCCAAAAAGGGCCCCAAAACGTAAAAACGGTGAAACAGGCCGGGAACGTTTCCTTTTTAAAGGGATTTGGGAAAATGCTTTTTTCTGGGGTTTGTTTGGGCCCGCCCATTCCCGGGCCACCCGTTTTTTTTGGTTGATGTGCGCTTCAGGAATGTGCCGGGTTTTAAAACCCCTTCACCCCCAAAAATTTTTTTTCCTTAGGAGGTTTGAAAGTCTCTGCCCCCCCAGACTGTACCCCTTTTTTGCGGCCTTTTTTTGCCCTTCCCCAATCTTCATGATTTTGCACTTGGTGGGATTGAACCCCAGGACCCCTTTCCCTGGCCCCAAATTTCTCCCAGCCTCCCCCAATTTCCTTTTTGGAAAAGTTCTCCTGGTCTTCCCGATGGGTTTTATTTTTTCTTAAACAACTTCCCCGCCCTTTCTGCAAACAGGGACCCCTCAAGTCTTTTCCTTTCCCGTCATGCCGTTCAAAATTTCCAAAACAGCACTGGTCCTGGGAACTGACCCCTGCGGGACCCCCGGGTAAAAACAGGTCCCACTTCTGACCCCTCGCCACGTCCCCATGACTCGCTGCTGCTCCTGACAAGTTTTTTCCCCAAATCCATTGTATTTGCCTTCCCGGTTACCCCTGCTTTTTTCCTCCATTTTTTGAAAACCAACCTTGTGTGGAACTGTGTCAAAACGCCTTCTTGCGCCAAAAAATGCAATCCCCCCCCCACCCCCTCTCTTTTGGTTTTACGCTGCACCATGTCATAGAACTCCAGTAGGTTTGGACACAGGATTTCCCGCCCCCTGAAACCAGGCTGGCTGCTGTTGATGAGACCCTTTCCTTTCTAGGGCCCCCAAACCCACCTTCCCCTTTGATAATTTTCCTCCATAAATTTGGGCTACTAAAACATGCCCCTGACACGGGTTTTGTGGGTTTAATGTTTCAGGGTCTGTCCCTTTTTTAAAGATTGGGACTAAAATTTGCTGTCCCCCATGCATCGGGCCCAATCCCCCCCTGTTTCGTAGATGTATTGAATATTTTTTTGTTAGGGGTAAAACCAAAAGCGCCTCTGCCCCCTCTCTAAATACCCCATGGGGAGATGTTATTTTGGCCCCCATTGCCTTTGAGGAATCTAGCTCACTCAAAGCCTCTTCACTTCTCCTCTTTTGTGTGCACTGTGTCCAGCATTTGGGTGGTGGGGCCCCACCTCTCCGTCTTTCCCGGGGTCCCTTCGTCTTTCCCCTGTGGGAAAACTTTTTTTGAATCTCTTGTTAGTTTTTCACAACTTTCCCGGGCATTTCCCTTTTTTCTCTCCTCCTTCCCCTTTCCTTTGCCTGATTTTCCTTCCTTGACCCGTTGTTTTCCTCCTAAAGTGGGGGTGTACAACCCGTTTCCGGGGCAGTTTTTCCCTTTCCCCCTGCAGGGCATTTTCCCCCAAATTTTCTTTTTGGGGCCCCTCCTTTTATCTGTGCATAAACCCCTTTCCCGGCTCTTTAAAGAACCCGTTTTTCCTTAATTTTCCTTGGGGCCTTTTCCCCTTCCAAAATTTCCTTCCCCTTTTCCCTAGCAAAACCCCCGGTTTTTTTCCCCCCCCTTTCACCTTTGGGGAAACCCTGGGCTCATCCTGGGGTTTTTCATTACTCCTTTACCCTTGGGTAAAAAACCCCCTCCCACCTCCTTTCATTTTTTTGTTTCATTTTCCCCCTCACTCCCTTAACTGGTTTTCCAAAACCCCCGCCAAATTTTCCCGTCCCACTGAAACCCCCTTTCAGGTAGGTTTTCCCATTCCGTGTACCCCTTTTTTGTTTGTTTTTCTTTTATTCGTCCTGGGCCCTTTCCCGCTTTTTTCCCTCCCCTTGTAGGGGTCTAATGTTGGGGGTTTGAAAACTTTCAACCACATGGTCACTGGCCCCAAGGGGGCTTTCAAAATTGATGGGCCTCGATATCTGCACTAAATGAAGGTGAATACAAAATCCGCCTTGCTGGGTTTATCCCTCCCCCCTTTTTCTCTCTTGTATGTCCCTTACTGTTGGACATGAATTCTCCCGGTTTCCACCCCCATCATCTTTGCCCTCCAAGTAAACCTTTGGCCCCCCCTTTGGGGGCCAAGTTTTCCCCCAAACTTTTTTCCTTGTGGTTAAAGTCACCCATGATCAGGACTTTGCCCTCAAGCACGGGTCTTCTGGCCAAATCTAGCTAGTGTGTCAACCATCGCCTATGCCCCTCGGCCCTAAACCTTTCCTTGGCCTCCTGCGTTCTGTGGGGGGGTTTTAAAAATCACTGCTATTACCAAACCTTTTGGGGCCTCCAAGTGAATTTTTTCCCCCATATGTAAAAAACATTCTTTTCTTCCCTATTTCTCTCTCCAGCCCAATCAAAATTCCAGCATTTTATCACAAAACGCCAACTCCTCCCCCCCCCCCCGTTCCCTCTGTCCCTTTTCCCCAGATTTGGGATCCCGTTTGGGAAAATGGCATCTGTTTTTCATACCTGTAAGCCCTTTGGTTTTTGTGAGACTATGATGTTTCCCGGGGATGCTTCTTTGACTCTTTCTTTCCACCCTCCCCCTTATTTTTTTATTCCATCAGCGTTTGTGTACCCCTAAACCCTTTATTTCCTTTCCAACACTGGGTTTGGGGGGCCCGTGAGGGTGGGAGACCTGGTGGCATCTGTGGGGTTCTATAGCTTTTGTTGGGTGAGGGTGTTTGGGAAGGATTGTAGGGGGTTTTGGGGTGGGGTGATAGGTTTATGGGTTTTGAGAGTAGTTGTGTGTGTGCTTGCCCTTGCTTTCGTCCTGCTCTACAGACCTCTGCTGGGGTTCCCCCCCTTGTCCCATTTTTTCCCAGTCCTTTCGCTTTTTTTTTCCCCCTCCCTCAGCTGCTGTCGTTCTGATTTTGTTCTGTCCCCTTTTCTAGGAACACCCTCCCTTTTACTCTTCCGATATTTCAAAACGTGGTTTTTTCTTGGAGGGTCCGTTCCGCAAATGTTTTCCCTCCTGGAAAACCCCTTTAAAGGTCGGTTTTTTTCACCTCGAGTACCCCCCCATTCTCGGGAAAATTTTACAATCCCCTCGTCCCTCTCTTTACCTAAATTTTTGTTTTGATTTTCTCAATCTCCTTCCTTTCTTTCCGCTTCCTTTTATGTGTGTCCCTTTTTCCTCTCCCTCCTGAACCCATGGGTAAACCTGATTTTTCCCTTTCTTTTTTCCCGCATTGCCTCACCCTCTGTGGGTCTGGATTTCCCCCTTAAAGTGGGCAGTTTTCCTCCCCTGATTTTTCCCCGTGGCCCCTTGATAAACCTTGTTGGGGCCTCCGCATTCGACCTATCACCCCCTCCATCTGCCAAACCCGTTGAATTTTTCCCTTTTACTCCTTGGTCCCCCCTTTGGGAGATTTTATGTGACCTTAGCATAATTTATAATTCCTTCCTTTCCGTTCAGCCTCGCAGCTTTTATAGCCCGTTTCTTCTCTGGTTCCCCTGCCCCTTTTAACTTTGCTCCAACCCCCATTTAAACTCAAATTCCCAGGGCCCCTTAAACTTGGGGTAATGCAGGTTTACTTTTGCCTCCCCAAATTCCCCTTTTTCTTTCCCTTTTCCCCAAAAACCCTTCCCCAATTTTTACAGAGAGCTCTTTTCCATTTTTTTAGAAAGCTCCCCCTAATTTTTTTCCCCACTCTTTTTCCATCCTTTTCCCCCTGCTTCCTCCTCCACCCTCCCTACCCAACCCTTCTCACGATCCTTGGGTCCTGGGGGTCCCCACCATTTTTTTTTTTTTTTTTTTTTTTTTTTTTTTTTTTTTTTTTTTTTTTTTTTTTTTTTTTTTTTTTTTTTTTTGTGTGTGGCGCCCCGGTGTGGTGTGTGTGTGGTGTTGGGATGGTTTTGTGTGTTGTGGTGTGGGTGGGTGTGTGTGTGTGTGTGGGGTGTGGGGTGCGTGTGTGGGGTTTTGTGGGGTGTGCGTGTGGTGTGTGGGTGTGGGATGTACCAACTATTTGTGGTTGCCCGGGGGTCGTGTATGTGTGTGTGTGTGTGTGTGTGTGTGGGGTGTGTGTGTGTGTTTGTCCCGCGTGAATAACACGGGGCCCTAAAGTATTCTGGTTTTACGGAGTTTTGAAAGGGCCCCGGTGTGGGGTGGTCCTTGGGTGCCTAATTTTACCCAAAAGGCCGCAAAACCTTTTTTGATGACTCTGACATAATTTTGGGGGGGACGCGTCGAAACTCGCCATAAAGGGCCCCCGGGGGGGGCGCTACTCTTCATGCGTCCCCGCCACTTTACTTCATTTACAGATGCCCCCAATCGACAACCCCCCTTTCCCCCCCCCCCTCCAATTTTTGCATTCTCCTTAATGCCCCCAGATCAAACCCCCCCACCTACCCTAAAAACCCCAAAACTTGCTCATATCCTCTATCCCTAACCCCCCGATACCTTTTACTTTCCTTTTTTAGTGAACTCCCTTTCCTTCAGTTCCCCCCTTTATCTTTTCTGCACTTTATACGAAAATTTCCCCTTTTTTTCGACTCTCTTTTTTTTTAGTATCAACGATTAACAATCTCATTTCCCTTGTTTTTAAAATTTTTACCATCTGCCTTTCCCCCAAATCCCCCCCATTTTCACTTAATCATTTATCCAGCAATCCCATTCCTTTTTTATGACCCAAATCCCAGCCAACGACCATCTATCCAATTCTGGCCCGTATTGTTTTGGTTGCTTTTTTATATATATGTGGATTAACATAAGGTCAGATGCGAAAAGTGGGTTATAATAAGTGCTTATGCATCTGTAGAAGAGAGGAGTATTGAGAGAGAGAGAGAGAGAGAGAGAGAGAGAAAAGAGAGTGAATTTTTAGATATTTTAGTGAGTGCTTAGATACTGAATGCTAAAGTAGAGGTGTGGTAGGTAGATTTGGGGATGCCAGGTGTAAACGATAATGGGGGCCTTTGATTGAATTTTGTATAGAAAGAGACATGGTAATAGATAACACACATTTTAGGAAAATAAGGGTAAATGAGAATACGAGATATGATATAGTGCGTTATAACAGTAGTTTGTTGGACAATTTGTTGGTGGCTAAAACTTGATGGGTAGTCTTCGGGATGTGCATGTTTATAGAGAGGCAACAGATATATCAGATCACTTTTTTAGTTGTAGCTACAGTGAGAATAATAGGTAGATGGGGTACAAGGAGAATGATATCAGACCGTAAGAGAGAGAGAGATGAAGGTTAATAAGCCAAAGGAGGAGGCAGTTAGGGTAAGATATAAGTACTTACTGGTTGAAAGATGGTCTAGTGAGAGTATAGGGAATGAGGTTGAAGAGGTAAGGAATAGATTTAAGAATACAGTGTTTACAGTGTTTAGCAGAAGTGTTCGCTTACAGGGAAGTGGGTGAGGAGGGAAATGGAGCGACTAGTGAATGATGAGGTAAATACATTAGTAAGAGAGGAAAAGTTAGCCAGTGCATCAATGGTATCACCAGACATGTTTATAAAAGGTAAAATATATTTTCCTACATGGATGACCAGTCGTCTGAAAGTTATATTGTAAGAAATTGATCGATTTCTGCTTAAAGATTAGCTCTACTCAGATAGTTTTCAATGTTTTGACAGTTGTACATATACAGTAAATGTCACAACGATATGACAGTTCTTTTCCTACAGATAATGTTACTATTATCCTCAAAACTCAACCCAGTATTAAAATATTTCTTATACCTTTTGCTAGACTGTATAAATCCTTTGAAAGTTTTGACTCTCCTGCATCAGTGAAAGACTTAATGAGCATTAATCCTGGTATTGGCATTTTTCCAATTATTAAAGGCAACTTGAAATTTATTAAAATATTTGCTGCTGCCAAATATTCAGCACACATAAAAATACAATTGATGAATTGAAGATGAGTAAATGAGGCAGTCTCTCTCTTGACAGCTTCAGAGACTGCAGCATAATTCCTTATTTTCACACCAGTAATATCATCAATAATGCTGCCTGATTTTGAAAGTTATAATCATCAGTTTTTTGAGTCGGACTGACGTCAGCATAATTGCGTCTAAAATCTGCAGTAGCTTCTTTTCAGAGTGCAAGATTGTATGTAGTCCCGAACTATTAATTATTATTATTATTATTATTATTATTATTATTATTATTATTATTATTATTATTATAATTATTATAATTATTATCATTATCATTGCTGCTACTACTACTACTGCTACTACTACTACCACCACTACGACTGCTGCTACTACTACTACCGTTACGACTACTACTACTACTGCTACCACTACCACTACGACTGCTACTAGTACTACTACCATTACGACTACTACTACTACTACCACTACGACTGCTACTACCACCACTACGACTACTACGACTACCATTACGACTGCTACTACTACTGCTACTAATAAAGATAGGACGGACAGCTCAAATTGCATTACATAAATGTGTACTTTGTGGCTGGTAATCCTGTAAATAATGTAATGCAATAAATCAATAAAAATATATTTCCCTTTACTAAGTTCTC
>NC_069411.1:60486294-60516294 GCF_026875155.1 Cherax quadricarinatus
CAGCACACCACACACCACCACACACACACACACACACACACACACACTCACACACACACACACGCTCTGAGAAGCCCAGCCCTCGGGGAAACACAACTGCACAAAGAACCACCCCCTGTCCCCTGTCCCTGCCATCCACACCAACCAACACAATAACCAGAAACAAACCACACGCCACAACCCACAGCCTCCACCCCCAACATTAATACCACCACACCACCAGTCTACCGTTTCCCTCTCACCCCGATATAGTCCAGGCTGAAAAAGGAATTGATGGTAATATACCATTCACAGAATGGAGTTACACATAGGAGTGACGAGCGGCAGGACTAGTCCAGAGGTGAAGTTGGATGACTACATAATAGAACAACTTTTAACCGGAGTCCAAAAGTGATGATAGCAGTGATTGTACAACCCGCCACTGAGCAAGCAGGAGACACTAGACAAGAATATGAATGAGATAGCAGAACAATGGTTTCCATACTAGCCGAGGTTGGCCAGAAGGGCCCACACAAGCACGACAAAATTAACTCATCATGTGGACTTCAACCACAAGGAGACACGACGAGGGAAAAATCTGGAGCCGACATATCCACATGGAGACCCGAGATGTAGATAGCCAAGATGGTGGAGGCGGGCTTGGAAAGCTTCATATAATCAACATTTTAAGGACACAACCAGAGGAAGGAGGAGACGATGAACCACTAGGCCTGTACTCACAATCAACCTACAACGTTCAGATATAGGGGGAAATCCTACACGAAACGCCCTCTCGTCGCTACCGATCTACGCGGTCCTCAGTTTCCAGTAAAATAAGAGTTAACAATAAAAGGCAGAACTAGAAAGACGGGAAAAAACAAACAACAGGAGAGAAATTACCAAACATTTGAAGGGAATTCCTGCATGAGGTGCAGTGGGTAAAATAGCTAGACGGGAAGACAGTAAATGAAATGATGAAAACACGTGACTGCAGGGAAGCAGAGAGAAGTATTTGTGCCAAGTTTCAACAGAAAGAATGGAAAGACTAGAAGTAAACCTACGGTTTACCCGAGGAAAGATGTTGAAGAGGCCAAACCAAGTGTGTTTAGAACATGGGAAAAGTAGAGAAGGCAAAGGAGCTGAGCCGAAGAGCAGATCTGAATGTGCACGGATAAGGAGAGAGGCCAAGCGGCAAATGAGAGAATGGAAACAGCAATCAAAAGCCAAATCTGATCCAAAGTTGTGTTATAATACAACACATAGGAGGAAAACAGTCAAGGACCAGGTGCTCAGGTTGAAGAAGAAAAGAGGGGAACTCACAGGGAGTGACCTGGAAGTATGTGAGGAGCTCAGCTCAAAAAATAGTAGTGCCCCTGGTTGTCTATAAGAGGGAGCAGGACAGATACCAAAAGTCAGTGCCGGATCAGCCAGCTGTGGTTCGTATGAGGACTACGTGGCCAGCAGTAACTGCCTAGTTGATGAGGTGCCTGATCCATAGACAGGACAGCAGGTGCGTTGATCCCCGGAATAAACCCTCCATGTGGGTAGGGGATTGAGGATGGCATTCACAAGTGGAGACAGAAGCTTCCAGCAAACCGAAGGAGTAGGGAGAAGCAGCAGTGCTGGACACACTTGAGGCAAACTGCCAGAGGTGTGGAAGACCCAGAAATGATTTCCAGTTTTTTAAGAAGGAGAGAGAGACAGTGTGTAGCACTAAACTACAGACCTGTGTAATGACATTGTATACTATGTAAAGTTATGGAGATGATTACAGGAGAAATGTGGTGGAGAATTAAGAAAGGAATGGACTCCACACATGATAATCCGAAGGCTTCAGAAAGGAAAATCTTATCACAAACCTACTGGAGTTTCTACGTACGATAAGGCAACAGAAGTGAGACAATTGACACAGGATGGAAATCTATCTTTGCTTCCGATAACAGTCCCACAAAAGAGACTGTTGAAAAAAGCTGAAGGAGTCAGACAGGAACAACAGGGAGAGTATTGCAAGTGGATTGAGAATACCTAACATGAAGGAAACAAAGTGTGGTTGGTGCGTGACGAGGTTCAGAGTCTCCTCTCATAAGTGTCCATTATACAGGTAGATCTTTCGCATGGATTTGCATAGGAATAGAAATATTTTGGTTTCTTGCAATATCCTGTATGGCCCTTTGTTCCTTGTATTTCTTCTGTTTAGGTATGTGACATCCTAAGTTTTTTGCTCTTAGTTCCAATGATCCTTGTCTAAGTCTATCTTTCCTCTGCTGAATCATATTTGTTGTTTTTAAGCAGTCGTTGTTTTTTCATAACCCGTTTTCTTCTTCTGTACCATCTCCTACACCTCTCTTATCTGATTCTCCTTCTGGGTTTCCTCAAGGTACGTGTCTTCAAGCATACCTTTGTATGCCTTCCTATTCAGTTTCTCCAGGCACTGGTGGAGATTGAAGGTGCTCACCTCAGTTACCCAGGATATATCTGATAGCTCTTGTTTATTTTTTCCCATCAATTCTATGGTTGTTAAATTAAACTTGCTAAACATCCCGTCTCTAAGAATAGTGACGCAGTTCCCCCTAACCCCAAGTTTAATACTCATTTTGAACTTCTGTGATGTTAAGATCAGAGTATATTTCTTTGTAACTGTTTATCTTCTTATTACTTCCTTATTGTTTTTGTGAATATTAAATCCAAGAGTATTTTCAATATTCTGTGGGATCAATAATCTGTTGGTTTAATGAGAACTCTTTTCATAAAGCCTCATTAGTACCCCTGGTATGTCCTGTTGGGCCAAACACAGGAACACATCTACCATAACCAGGCACACATGCTACATAACAGTCACACATGCTACATAACACAGCACACATGCTACCATAACTACAGGCACACATCTACCATAACACAGAGGCACACATGCAAAACCATAACAACAGGCACACGTGCTACCATAACACAGGACACACATGCTACCTATAACAACAGGCACACATCTACCCATAGCACAGGCTACATTCTACCATAACACAGGCACCCATTCTAACCATAACACAGGCACACATGCTACCATAACACAGGCACACATTCTACCTATACACAGGCACACATGCTACCATAACACAGCACACATGCTACCATAACACAGGCACACATCTACCATAACACAGGCACACATGCTACCATAACACAGGGCTTACAATGTTTAGCATAACACAGACACACACATATTATCAGAACACAGACAATATATTATCATAACAACAGACAACACATTCTATCATAACACACACACACGGCTACATAACAACAGTCACACACACGTTACAATAACCACAGGCACAAAGCAACCTTATCACAGGCAAGCACACACGCTACCATAACACAGCACACACCACGATACCATAACACAGGCAAGCACAGGGCTCTACCATAAACACACACACACAACGATATCATAACACAGGCAACACACGCTACCATAACACAGGCACACTTATACTATCATAACACAGACCACACATACCTATCATAACACATGACACAGCACGGCTAACCCATAACACAGGGCACACACAACGCTACCGGAGTAGGAGGACGACAGACAGCAAATCACCCTACCGGATAAGCGACAGACACACACACGCCACCATTAAAACACAGTCACAGCACACGCTACCATAGTACTCATGCGCGACCAGCGACACAGGGCGATGGGGGGGGGGGGCGTACGACGTACAGCGCGACAGCCCAGGCAGTTAACATAGCGGCACGCCACGAGGCACGCAACCATACGCGGCGCTCTGGGGGTCTCTAGGTCACTGTCCTACCATAGGACAGCAGGTCGTCATGACACACAGCTATGCTCCATACGTAGGCGGATCATCTAGGGGCAAGAGAGCAGGCGGCTACCGGGAAGGAGTGCGCCAGGGGGCGCTTGGGCCACGACACGCTGCCTACAGTTGTCAGAAGGGGCATCTAAGTCAGCATCGACGTTGGCTACTAGTAGACACGGGGGATAGCAGTGGGCGACATGCAGCGACGGGGCGTATGACGTGGGCCATACCACGGCATTCAGCGGTGGCGAGGAAGTAGCCATAGAGCAGACAGGGCTAGTAATCAGCAGCATAGCGGTATAGGCTGATCAACACAGACACCATTGCGACGTATCTATAACCCATAGTTAATCTGTGAGCACTGACGGCGGCGCGAACGCGAGTAACAGCCGGGAAACACAGCTTAGCTCATTATTGAGCAGCTTAGCAAGGCTTCATAGGGACGGCGTCTTACGCGCATGAGCGTCATACAAGGCAGCTGCAGGGGGGCACTGGGGGTACTGACGTTTCGATGGAGAGGGGGGGCTATGTCGCGGGGGGCCCACACTTACAACTCTTAACTGGCCATTATATTTCGCGGATGTCACACATGCTACAGGTCAATCACATAGGGGCAGGGCCGCACAAGCGGCTACCATGAAGCACCGGGCACAGTCGGACGCTGACCATGTACTACCGAGGACCACACAGGGCTAGCCGATAAACACGAGCACACGCGCAGGGCGGCTAACATTAACAGCGGAGTGCAGGGGCGACACTAACACACGTTTGTAGGCGCGTATGGACACGGATGGGCACAGCACACGTTGTTGACCATAACAAGGAGGCACAGCAGGCACGGTACCGTAACACTGGCACACACACTACCGTAACACTGGCACAACACGCACTACCATAATTTCCAGGCACACTACCATAACACAGGCACACACAGACACACAAGGCACACGCGCTAACCATAGACACAAAACACACACACACTACATAACACAGACACACACACACGTTAACCAGAACATAGGCAAACACGCTACTATAACACAAACACACACAACACTACCATAACACAGACCACACTAACCATAACACAGGCACACCACGTTACCAATAACAACTGGCTTCACACACGCTAACCATAACACAAGGCACACTACACTACCATAACACAGGCACACACATCGCTAACCCAAAATTCAGCAGGCACACACACGCTACCATAGACACAGGCACACACTACCATAACACAGCACACACGCGCTACCATAATTTCAGGCACACACGCTACCATAACACAGGAATATACACACGCTACCATAACAAATAGACACATTGACTCGCGCTACGATAACACACACAAACACACGCTACCTAACAACAGACACACACACGCTACCATAACACAGACCACACACACGTTACCATAACACACACACACACAACTACCATAACACAGGCGCACACACTACCATAACACAGGCGCACACACTACATAACACAAGGCGCACCACTACACGCTACCAAAACACAGACAAACACAGAAGGATACACGTAACACAGGCACACACACGCTACCATAACCAGGCACACGACACGTTACCATAACACAGGCACACACAAGCTACCATAGCACAGGCAGCTCAGCACTAACCATAGCACAGGCACACACGCGCTAACCATAATCAGGCACACACGCTACCAAAAACACAGAATACACACGCTACCCATAAACAGCACACACACGCTACCATAACAAGGCACAACCTACCATTAACACAGATACACACACCGCTACCAAACACAGGCACACGCGGTACGCACAACACAGGCCACACACTACCATAACACAGGCACACACTACCATACAAAAAGGACACACACACGCTAACCATAATTCAGGCACAACACCTACCATAACACAGTCCACACCTACCAATAACACAGGCACACACACGCTACTTAATTCAGGCACACACGCTACCATAACACAGGAATACCACACGTACCCATAACACAGGCACACACACGCTACCATAGCACAGACACACGCTAACCTAACACAGGCACATACACGCTACCATAACACAGTGCACACCCGCCCACGCTACATAACCCAGGACACACACGCTACCATAAACACCGACAACACACGCTAAGGGACCATAACACCGACACACACACGCTACCATAACACAGACACACACACGTCTTTCCATAAATTAACACAGGCACTACACACGCTACATAACACAAGACCACTTACTTAACCATAACACAGGCACACACCAACCATAACACAGGCATCACACGCCTAACCAAGACACCAAATCACGCACAATGCACCATAACACAGACCCACGCTAACCATGACACAAACACCCACGCTTGCCATAACAAAGGCACACACGCTACCAATACTTCAGGCACACACTACTACCATAATACAGGCACACACATCGCTACCATAACAACCAACACAAACATGCTACCATAAAGCAAACACACACGTTACAATAACACAGCAACACATAACTACCATAACACAAACACACACGCAACCAAACGACAAACAAACAACGCGCCAAACACAAACACATACGCTATCATAACACAAACACACACTACTATACACAGGCCAACACACGCGCTATCATAACACAAACACCACACTACTATAAAACACAGCACACACCAGCTAACCATAAAACAGACACACGCGCTATCATAACACAAACACTCACATGCTACCATAGCACAGACGCACGCTAAAGAAAGCACAGGCACACACACTACAATAACACAAAACTCACGCTAAAACATAACACAAAAACAACACGATACCATAATACAGGCACACACACTACCATAACACAAAACGCATACACGCTGCATAACACAGACACACGCTACATAACACAAACACACACATGCCACCCAATAACCAAACACACACGCTAGCCATAACACAGGCACACGTGCTTACCATAACACACACACACTGCCATAACACAGACAACACATGCTACATATCACAAACACACACGCTGCCATAAACACAAACACACATGGTACATATACCACAAACACACACACTGCATAACACAAAGGCAACACAATGCTACCATAACACAAACACACACGCTGCCTAATCACAACACACACACTGCCATAACACAGGCACACATGCTACAAACCACAAACACACACACTGCCATAACACAGGCACACATGTACATAACTCAAACACACACGCGCCATAACACAACACACATGCTACGCATAACACAAACACACACACCTGCCATAACACAGGCACACATGCTACCATATTCACAAACGCACACATGCTAACCGATAACACAAACACACAGCTGCCATAACACAGGCACACATCTACCATAACACAAACACACACTTGCTACCAAACACAAACACACACGCTTGACCATAACACAGGCACACATGCTACCATAAACAACAAACCCACACTTGCTACCATAACTCAAACCCACACGCTGCCATAACCACAGCCACATGCTACCATAACACAAACACACACTTGCTACCATAACACAAACACACCAAGCTGCATAAGCACAGGCACACATGCTACCAAAACACAAACACACACAAGTGCTACCATAACACATCACTTTCCCCAACGATCCGCATTATCGATTATTTTGGAATTTCATTCAATATAAATTATGAATATTGCTTGTGAACATCAATATATGTAGGTCAAAAATTATCGTACGTATATTATTTTGATTTGTAGAGAGAAGGTGGGTTTTGTTAGGGAGGTAAGACAGGTAAAGTTGAAAAAAAGGGTTAGTGTATAAATACGTGTTTTATCGTGCAAGAGTCGGATATACATGATAATCTTTTTCCACGGGGAGAAAACGCGTTTGTCTAACCAAGTTTACCTAAAGAAGATTAGTATTGATGGCTTGAAGTGAATCAAATATTTCTGTTGGTTTAGGTTACAACAACCGGGAATAAAGTGTACAAGGCCATGGAAGTTAAGTAAGGAGGTAGGTGGCACTGTTGTATTTTCATACATGTAAGTTCCGTCCGTATCCTGGTCTGTGTTATGTCAGCCATATGGTAAACCGTTTATTGTGGTCCTAACTACGTCAAGGATATAAACATAATCGTTTTAACGACCTAGTGATCGATACATGTCCGGAGGTAAATAGTAGCACTATTTGTGTCAATCATACAACGTGTCCAGCAGTTGGTGGTTACTACGATTACTCATGCATACATTCATGTCCTGTTGTATAATTGACAAATTTGGTCAATCAAACATAACTGGCTATCAGTCCTAGTAGAGTTTCTCAACCGGGGGTTCCCCGGAACCCCTGGGTTCCGCGAGAGGTCTCTAGGGGTCCTAGAGAAATAGGTGATAAATAGGATAATATATGTAATACATTTTTGAGTCATTTTTGGTGTTTTTATGTTCTTAATGTTTATATTCAAAATGAAGAAGAGCAGTTTTTCTATTCAGGTCGATTAGTCGACAGAATTACCCAATAAATGTCACATAGAAGCTTTTGTAAATATTTCAATAAGGGTGAAATTCACGAGAGTTTCTTCGCTGCAAAGACCTGACGAGACAAGCAAAGGAAGAGATATATTCAATATTTTCTCCTCATTTCTGGAAACAAGAGGTCTCTTCCTGAGGAACGTTGGCATCTGTTATGATGGCTCCTCCCCATCATGATTGGCTTCATAAAAAGGTTTGGCTTTCCTCTTGGTAAAACAAGAAAATGCTGATGTCTCAAACACATTGTTTTCTTCCAGAGAGATGCTGATTTCAAATCGCTTGGAGATGAACTGAATAAGTTTAGATGATCAATAAAAACAAAACTTTATTAAAGAAGGATCAGTTCACTCCAGAAGTTTAAAAAGCTGTGTGAAAACCTGGACAAAGGGGGGGGGGGGAGAGAATAAAAATCTCTTGCTACATACAGAAATCCAGTGGCTCAGTAGAGGAAGAGTTCTAAATAGGGTGTTTGAACCGAATAGATAATTGCTGGAATATTTTTTAAGAAAAACAATAAGCAGATTTTTGCCAAGTGCTTTGAAGATGAAAATTGTTGTAGAGGCTAAGCCTACTTAGTGCAGATATTTTCCATTACAGAAATCAGCTGAGGATGTTGCGCAAGGCCCTGGAGAAAATGTATTGGCTTCAAGTGACAAATTTCTTCAATCACAAAAATCTTGTCACTTGAATCTTAAATTTTTGAATAAAAAAAAATCATGCAGCAAAAGGAAATTTTAAAATGCTTCAATACTCCTGAGGCTTTAAAAGTGAAGAAGGATATCAGCAAAATTCCAGTCTCATTAAACCCTCGGAAGAACTGTGAATAGAAAATCGAACATTATTTTCCCCCACTTTCAACACAACTGATACTAGGTGAGTGATCCAGACTCTGAGTCATCTGTTTATCCTGAACTTTGACTTTATGGAAGAGGAACAACTTTGAGACTACAGTCTGATCTACACTTAAAATGAGATTTACTGACTATCCCTGGATAAGTTCTGGGTTTTCTGTGAAAGAAAAAGTATCCTGCCATTCAAAGGTATATTAGTAAATATATTTCAAAAAGTATTCAACCTCTTACATGCATCAGAAAACATTTTCTTATGTAATAAATATGAAGAGAAAAAGACAGAATCGTCTTCTTTCAGCTGAAGATGTAATCCATGTGTGTGTATATCTAAATTCCGACCCCAGAATTTTAGTATTTAAGTACCAGAAGACAACCACAGGCTTCACATTAAAATCAAATTTCATTTAACTAAATTGCCTTCAAAAATAAAATATGTTTGTTCACATTACATTTTGCCTTGATTTATCTTATTTCTTTTCACATTGTCACTAAACTATTAAGTTTATTGTCGTAGTTATTATCTGTTTTCCTTCTGCTTATTTTGTTATATTATATTGTCTTATGTTTCCGAGTGTGGATTGGTTTGTTTATAGAAAATGGTTTTTTTTGTGACTTGAAACCTTCGTATGAGATCTCTTGTTAAACAGTTTTAATTTTCAGTATTTTTTCCATGTCAAAAATAATTTGAGAAAAAGTAAGTTATTGTTCGCTAAAACCAGTTTATCAGAAAAAAATTATTTTTATATGAGCTTTAGTTTAAAAAGAGAAAGATAATAATAATGGTAAATAGTAAATTTTTAATAGGATCCCAATATTAATACGGTGTATTATTTTCAGTCTGAGACGCTGAATCTAGCATGATAATACAGTGTCAAAGTAAATGAGACGCGATTTCTTTGCATCGAGGAGAATAATTCAGATTTCTTGGATCAAGAAGCTCTTCCCTCCCCAGAAGGAAAATGAAGACGGTTTTGTTTTGAATAAATAACAGAGATGTATCGTAGGTCCTTCAATAACTATCAAACTGTCTTCCTAAAATCTAAGTGATTATTACTCAATATTTAGATTAGGTTAGGTTAAATTAGTTAGGATAGGAGGTTATTTTAGGTTAAGTTAGGTTTATGGTTAAATTAATTAAATTTATGGAGTCGATTTGGTCACACTCGTCTTTTAATAAAAATCTCTCCATAATAACTTAACATCATGTTAATAAATTAAAATATTTACACAGAGAACATAATTTTGTAATTAGCACCTAATAATGTACAGGAGGCCGAACGAGCGTACGCTACGATCCACAGAAAAATAATCACCGTTTTAAAATTTGGGTAACAATCACAAATCCCATGTCTTAAGCCACAAGTGAAATATGACTGTGATTAGAAGGACGAGTTTCACTTCTTCAGGAAGTTATATTTCATCACTAGCTTGATATAATTAATCCAGATTATTAAGGTTTGTTTAGGTAAGTTGAGAGGAAGATGTGGTTCTTTTTTCAAGACCTGAGATGAAGAGAATTTCAATTAACAATGTTTCCATTCCAGAAGATTCATGACTTGGGTAAGTGATTGTATTTGTTGTAGTAGTGGTGATGTTATCAATGGCTGGTGATAGTGGTTGTATTTGTGGGATGAGGAAAGGAAGTGGTAAGAGGGTGGTGGTCGTGGATGTGGAGAGGTGGAGGTGACGATAATATTGGTTTTCATAGTGATGGTAGCAGCAGAGATGTCGTGCTGGAACGACACTTTTTGGTGATAACAGTCGTAGTAGCAGTAGGTACCATTGATGGTTATGTTATTAGTGATGGTCTTGATGATAAAGGCACATAATTATTCTTAAGTTTACTTCCAGAATTCACATGAATTCCAGCAATTGTGGCCCTCCAGGTTGGCATCCTCAGAGTGATCATAAGTAACACAAAAGTTAGGCATATTTATAGTTATGCGGGTGTCTTTTGTATTTGTGGCATGTTTGGGTGTCGCTTCCTAGCAACAAGTCTTTGCTAGTGCTTCGTTGAGTTTAGGAGAGAAAACATCCTCTAGAACGAGGTACGGGTAATTTAAGCCGCGAACATGTTTTTCATGGCTTGTTTTATTTTATACACCAGTTAATAGTGTCCAGAAATTTAAATATTGGGTTGGTTGGTAATTTTTAGACTGTTATGGTACTACTAACGATTTACGCTAAGGTAACGTAATTTCTCCAATATTTGTCGCCTTCACCGACTTGAAGTATCTTTCCTTGACAGACGGAATAACCTCTATGCTTTTAGTAAGTTCTATCTACAGCTAGTCATCAGCTGTGATATTAGAGCACCAGAGACTGGCCCTGACACATTACTGAATCCATGTCTCGATAGTGGAAGGAAGGCAGCAGCCACATCCAGTCATCTTTTTCCCCAGGATCAAAATTTCTTCCTGGGACTGTGCTGCAGGTCCACATTTTGAACATCCAGCCAATTCTGATTCATAACTAGACAGAAGCATCTACCTAAATCATCGTCACCGTGAATGCCACGCCAAGTGGTTTCTACTTTGGAAAATCTGATTACGCTACGTCCTGGACTCTCTTGGTTTATTTTATCCATGTATAAAATATATTTGATTATTCATTCTTTTCATTTTGGTACCTCAGATTGAATTTTATTCCGTTTAGTTTCCACGCATGAATGACTTTAATAGCATGAAATAAATTATATGTAAGAGTGAAAACAGTTTACCTGAATAGTGGCGACCCTGACAGAACCAGCACTACATCCACGGACACGGGTAATAATACTTGAGTGAGAATGTTCTGCTTAAGTTTACGTTAAGCGTGTTCTAAGAATAAGAAAATTTGTCTCTAATTCTGACGGGAAGATATAGAATCAAGTGTGGTCAAACGGTTGTCCCTCATTATATTGAAAAAACTGTTTCTGTATTAGTGAAATGTTGTTCTTCATTCTCCAAATGATTTATGTACTCCTGTGTTTTCTTTCTCTGGTTTGTCGCTTTAATTTTTGGAGTTTCCAGGAGTACAGGTATAAGTTTTTAAACTTTGGTAATTGTTTGGTCAATTTTGTATAGCATTTCCAGTTTTCACACACATGAAGTCTTATGATTTCGGCAGTTTGAAATACTGGGAACAAGATGAGCTAATCTGAGACTGAGCTTCAGTCCTTTTATTCGACATAGGAAAGAGGAAAATTAGCTCGTGAGAGGGAAAATTAATGTTCTTTAGAGAGCAGAGAGAAAGAGATAATAAGCTAGAGGAAAGGAAAAGTTGGAAAGAGTCAGAAAAACAATAAGAAAATAGCAAGGGAATATGAAGCTGAAGCTGGGAGATTCAGTTAGTCAAAATGGAGGGAATTGAAGAGCACAAAACAGATAAAGATAAAAGATCACATCTAGAAGAAATTAAAACTATCTCAACATAAAAACAGAATTGGTGTGTACCTAAGAATCCTGACCAGAAACCAAATGTAAGGACGCCACAAATTCCACTTTTATCACAACAGGATGACACGACGAGCATACATAATAAAATTTGAGAACTCAGCCACACATTGGTCACTGGCAGCCATTCACCAGACTATTAATTTCTCTATCCTTCTAACCCTCTGAGAGAGCCATACCTCATGCTTTTACAGGAAACTTATCATTACTGATTTTGCCACAAAATGATAACTCCTAACCAAAACTACATGCTGTCTGAGCTAACCTTGATAATTTTATCTACCGGAACTTAGCACTTTATTAACAAACAGATTGCGTAATCTGTTTGATATCAGACCAGCCCTTGCCAAAATATGTGTCTCTGTATAACAACAATTCTAATGAAAAAAGAGGAATAAACCATCTGGGCAGAAACCAAAGGGGCTCTGTTTAAAACTACTACTACAAAGACATTCCCGGTTACGTAACTGTTTTGCTTGTTGTGTTGTTGCTCATGAAAGGCCAGACTGTCCTAAAAGAAGATACAGCAGCGGAATAAATGCCCTCAGAAATTCTCAGAGAAAAGGAATGCTCCGTGTACTATGATTAATAGAAATATTTCCCACATTTAGACCTTCAAAGTGACTATCCATGGGAAGGAATAATTTTTTTTTAAAACAGTGCGTTGTCTAGTGAAGAATGTCTTTCTAGTTCGACCTACTCATTTATCACCCCCAGCTAATTCTCGTTTCTCTTTGGAGAAAATGTTAAATGTGTTGTCATGTCTCACAGAAATCGTAATGACACGATTGCAAACTGCTGTACCTAATTCAAAATATCAGTAAGCTCGTCATATGTTGTCATCTTGGTGGAGGTGACTGAGATTTACCAAGACACAGTGATCTCAACACAGTTGGAACTACTACTACTACAATACTTCTACTACTACTACTACTAATAATAATACTACAACTACTACCCTCGTAGGCTATTCACCAGATTCCTGTCACTATATACTCGTTTATTAGTCATGTCTGTATTAGGCCTGAAGAAGCCACTCGTGGCGAAACGATTCCTTTGATTAATGTCCTGAACTGGACATCAATCCTATTATTCCAGATCTTGTCCAGTGTAACCATACCATTTCTCAAACCTCTCATGAACTTTCTTATTTTGATTTAATAAGATTAAAACCCAACTGCCCTCTTTTAAGGAGGAGATATGAAATTTAATATATATATATATATATATATATTAATATATAATATATATATATATATATATATATATATATATATCTTATATAATATGGTGCAAAACAACCACTCTGAAAGAAAGAGAAATTCAAGCGATTTCGTGACTACTCACCATTATCAAAGAACTATATATATATATATATATATATATATATATATATATATAAATATATTATATAATATTTATCGTGCCGCATAGGCAGAACTTGCGATCTGTGCTTAAATGTCAACGTTCATCCCTTACCAAATAGGACAAGTGAAAATTTGTGTATGCAAAATTTCGCCAAAAAAAAAGTTTTTTATTTCATTTTAACCTAAAGAAAAAAGATATTTGACTGTGTTTTGTTTAGTACTAAATTATTGTAAACATATTCAAAATATATTTAGTTGGGTTTAGGCTAAAATAAATTGCTCTTGTTATAATAAGGTTAGGTAAGTTATCTAAGATTTCTTTTGGTGCAAAATTAAATTTTTTTACATTAACATTACTGAAAAAAATTGGTACCTTTTAAACGTTAACAAAAATTTCAGAAAGTACTTAATTTTTAAATGAGTTCTTGCTAATTGAACCAGTTTTACATATTCGGCACGACATATTATATCTAAATTATAATATATATATATATATATATATATAAATACTATAAATATATATGCAAAGAACAACCACTCTGAAAGAATAGAGAAATTCCAAAGCGCTTTCCGTGACTACTCACATATCAAGGAACTATTCTTTCAGATGGTTGTTTTGCATATTCTGAAATCAACCTGGTTTACTGTGATCTTATTGCATATATATATAAAAATATATATATATTATATATATATATATAAATATATAAAAATATATAAAGTATATATATATATATGTATGCAGTAAGATCACAATAAACATATGGTATCAAAATATCAAAACAACCACTGTGAAAAGAATAGTGAATATATTATAATATATATATATATATATATATATATATATATATATATATAAATATATATATATATATATATAGATATAAATATTATATATTCATATTACATTCAGCATCTGAGAAAGTTTGGACGAAGATGGAGAAAGAAATGTTTTTTGGTCACCGTTGGATCTCTGGAGGCAACATAAAAGGTATTCTTATGGGAATGAATGTAAAAAACTCGTCTGGCGTCCTTAACAATGAAGATTTCAGTGTCTGAGCTTCCAAAACGAGTCATCATGGAAAGTGTCCGTGGTATGATGCCACCAGTCACCAGGCGCAGTACTGTGTTATAAAGTAAGCGTTTTTTCTTAAAGTGCTAGTCGTTAAAGATATAAATCATGTAATTCCGAGCCTGTACTTATGTACTTCCCATTTATGATGTAATGTTCAGTGTTACTGTTGATCGAAAACAGGTCTTTGTGTCCTCAAGTCTTCCAGATTCCAGTCTCAAATAAGCGGCATTTTTTATTTACATTTAAAAGTTGTATTAACAAGAGAATAAAGCATAAATAAGGCTTCCATTTGTTGAGAAGTTCATTTCTGTTGCCTTTCCAAATAAAAGGCATTTTAGTTTAAAACTTGCTGAAAAGAATTACAAAATTTTAACGAAACTCAGTGCTGCCATCATCATCTTTCGAATACTGTTCAATAACTACATTGTTTTCCAGGGGTTTTGTAACAAAGTAAAAAATTATTTTGATTTTGATTTTGATTTCACTTAAGTCACAGCTGTCGGAGGCAACAGTTGTGATTATGTATTGTCAACATACCAGTCTTTCCACAATAAATATAAACTTTGAACAGGGTACGTGTTGGAAGAATGAAGGAGATGGTTTGTGAAGGTTACCAATAATAATTATAATAAGTAATAATAATCCATAATAATAATAATATTAATAATAATAATAATAATAATAATCCTAATTTCCTACAAGACATGTACAAAGTATACAGACCATAGTTGATTTCAGTGAACTTTGTTATGCAACCACGGAAGTCAAGTAACACTCAGCTACCTATTTTACATGAAGGTAACATGGCTAGTAGGTGTGTTTAAGGAAAACATGCCCTAATGATAACCATCCCGTACCAAGGATCGAATCCCACGGGCTCAGTGGTGAGATGAGTGCACTGGCAATCAGCTACGGACACCATCCACACCATCATCATCATCATCATCATCATCATCATCCATCATCAACATCATCATCATCACATCATCATCATCATCATCAATCATCATCATTACATCTATCATAATAATTTCCCTCGTCCAGTTGTGTGGACAAGTAATAATTTTGCTAAATAAATTGTTTTCCCCAGATCATCTCAAAAACAGTTTTCAGTAATCTTCATAAAGGCTAAAAATGCTACGTTGCCAGAGATGTTAAAACCACTCTTATTTTCCTTGACTTATCACCCGAGTGCAAACGTTCCAATAACTCTGCCATAAATCCTCATTCTCGGTTCTAAAGTGGAAAATTAATTAAACATTTGCTCCTCTTCTGCAGGGAAAGTCAGTCTCTTCTTATACACACTACAGCACACCACACACCACCACACACACACACACACACACACACACACTCACACACACACACACGCTCTGAGAAGCCCAGCCCTCGGGGAAACACAACTGCACAAAGAACCACCCCCTGTCCCCTGTCCCTGCCATCCACACCAACCAACACAATAACCAGAAACAAACCACACGCCACAACCCACAGCCTCCACCCCCAACATTAATACCACCACACCACCAGTCTACCGTTTCCCTCTCACCCCGATATAGTCCAGGCTGAAAAAGGAATTGATGGTAATATACCATTCACAGAATGGAGTTACACATAGGAGTGACGAGCGGCAGGACTAGTCCAGAGGTGAAGTTGGATGACTACATAATAGAACAACTTTTAACCGGAGTCCAAAAGTGATGATAGCAGTGATTGTACAACCCGCCACTGAGCAAGCAGGAGACACTAGACAAGAATATGAATGAGATAGCAGAACAATGGTTTCCATACTAGCCGAGGTTGGCCAGAAGGGCCCACACAAGCACGACAAAATTAACTCATCATGTGGACTTCAACCACAAGGAGACACGACGAGGGAAAAATCTGGAGCCGACATATCCACATGGAGACCCGAGATGTAGATAGCCAAGATGGTGGAGGCGGGCTTGGAAAGCTTCATATAATCAACATTTTAAGGACACAACCAGAGGAAGGAGGAGACGATGAACCACTAGGCCTGTACTCACAATCAACCTACAACGTTCAGATATAGGGGGAAATCCTACACGAAACGCCCTCTCGTCGCTACCGATCTACGCGGTCCTCAGTTTCCAGTAAAATAAGAGTTAACAATAAAAGGCAGAACTAGAAAGACGGGAAAAAACAAACAACAGGAGAGAAATTACCAAACATTTGAAGGGAATTCCTGCATGAGGTGCAGTGGGTAAAATAGCTAGACGGGAAGACAGTAAATGAAATGATGAAAACACGTGACTGCAGGGAAGCAGAGAGAAGTATTTGTGCCAAGTTTCAACAGAAAGAATGGAAAGACTAGAAGTAAACCTACGGTTTACCCGAGGAAAGATGTTGAAGAGGCCAAACCAAGTGTGTTTAGAACATGGGAAAAGTAGAGAAGGCAAAGGAGCTGAGCCGAAGAGCAGATCTGAATGTGCACGGATAAGGAGAGAGGCCAAGCGGCAAATGAGAGAATGGAAACAGCAATCAAAAGCCAAATCTGATCCAAAGTTGTGTTATAATACAACACATAGGAGGAAAACAGTCAAGGACCAGGTGCTCAGGTTGAAGAAGAAAAGAGGGGAACTCACAGGGAGTGACCTGGAAGTATGTGAGGAGCTCAGCTCAAAAAATAGTAGTGCCCCTGGTTGTCTATAAGAGGGAGCAGGACAGATACCAAAAGTCAGTGCCGGATCAGCCAGCTGTGGTTCGTATGAGGACTACGTGGCCAGCAGTAACTGCCTAGTTGATGAGGTGCCTGATCCATAGACAGGACAGCAGGTGCGTTGATCCCCGGAATAAACCCTCCATGTGGGTAGGGGATTGAGGATGGCATTCACAAGTGGAGACAGAAGCTTCCAGCAAACCGAAGGAGTAGGGAGAAGCAGCAGTGCTGGACACACTTGAGGCAAACTGCCAGAGGTGTGGAAGACCCAGAAATGATTTCCAGTTTTTTAAGAAGGAGAGAGAGACAGTGTGTAGCACTAAACTACAGACCTGTGTAATGACATTGTATACTATGTAAAGTTATGGAGATGATTACAGGAGAAATGTGGTGGAGAATTAAGAAAGGAATGGACTCCACACATGATAATCCGAAGGCTTCAGAAAGGAAAATCTTATCACAAACCTACTGGAGTTTCTACGTACGATAAGGCAACAGAAGTGAGACAATTGACACAGGATGGAAATCTATCTTTGCTTCCGATAACAGTCCCACAAAAGAGACTGTTGAAAAAAGCTGAAGGAGTCAGACAGGAACAACAGGGAGAGTATTGCAAGTGGATTGAGAATACCTAACATGAAGGAAACAAAGTGTGGTTGGTGCGTGACGAGGTTCAGAGTCTCCTCTCATAAGTGTCCATTATACAGGTAGATCTTTCGCATGGATTTGCATAGGAATAGAAATATTTTGGTTTCTTGCAATATCCTGTATGGCCCTTTGTTCCTTGTATTTCTTCTGTTTAGGTATGTGACATCCTAAGTTTTTTGCTCTTAGTTCCAATGATCCTTGTCTAAGTCTATCTTTCCTCTGCTGAATCATATTTGTTGTTTTTAAGCAGTCGTTGTTTTTTCATAACCCGTTTTCTTCTTCTGTACCATCTCCTACACCTCTCTTATCTGATTCTCCTTCTGGGTTTCCTCAAGGTACGTGTCTTCAAGCATACCTTTGTATGCCTTCCTATTCAGTTTCTCCAGGCACTGGTGGAGATTGAAGGTGCTCACCTCAGTTACCCAGGATATATCTGATAGCTCTTGTTTATTTTTTCCCATCAATTCTATGGTTGTTAAATTAAACTTGCTAAACATCCCGTCTCTAAGAATAGTGACGCAGTTCCCCCTAACCCCAAGTTTAATACTCATTTTGAACTTCTGTGATGTTAAGATCAGAGTATATTTCTTTGTAACTGTTTATCTTCTTATTACTTCCTTATTGTTTTTGTGAATATTAAATCCAAGAGTATTTTCAATATTCTGTGGGATCAATAATCTGTTGGTTTAATGAGAACTCTTTTCATAAAGCCTCATTAGTACCCCTGGTATGTCCTGTTGGGCCAAACACAGGAACACATCTACCATAACCAGGCACACATGCTACATAACAGTCACACATGCTACATAACACAGCACACATGCTACCATAACTACAGGCACACATCTACCATAACACAGAGGCACACATGCAAAACCATAACAACAGGCACACGTGCTACCATAACACAGGACACACATGCTACCTATAACAACAGGCACACATCTACCCATAGCACAGGCTACATTCTACCATAACACAGGCACCCATTCTAACCATAACACAGGCACACATGCTACCATAACACAGGCACACATTCTACCTATACACAGGCACACATGCTACCATAACACAGCACACATGCTACCATAACACAGGCACACATCTACCATAACACAGGCACACATGCTACCATAACACAGGGCTTACAATGTTTAGCATAACACAGACACACACATATTATCAGAACACAGACAATATATTATCATAACAACAGACAACACATTCTATCATAACACACACACACGGCTACATAACAACAGTCACACACACGTTACAATAACCACAGGCACAAAGCAACCTTATCACAGGCAAGCACACACGCTACCATAACACAGCACACACCACGATACCATAACACAGGCAAGCACAGGGCTCTACCATAAACACACACACACAACGATATCATAACACAGGCAACACACGCTACCATAACACAGGCACACTTATACTATCATAACACAGACCACACATACCTATCATAACACATGACACAGCACGGCTAACCCATAACACAGGGCACACACAACGCTACCGGAGTAGGAGGACGACAGACAGCAAATCACCCTACCGGATAAGCGACAGACACACACACGCCACCATTAAAACACAGTCACAGCACACGCTACCATAGTACTCATGCGCGACCAGCGACACAGGGCGATGGGGGGGGGGGGCGTACGACGTACAGCGCGACAGCCCAGGCAGTTAACATAGCGGCACGCCACGAGGCACGCAACCATACGCGGCGCTCTGGGGGTCTCTAGGTCACTGTCCTACCATAGGACAGCAGGTCGTCATGACACACAGCTATGCTCCATACGTAGGCGGATCATCTAGGGGCAAGAGAGCAGGCGGCTACCGGGAAGGAGTGCGCCAGGGGGCGCTTGGGCCACGACACGCTGCCTACAGTTGTCAGAAGGGGCATCTAAGTCAGCATCGACGTTGGCTACTAGTAGACACGGGGGATAGCAGTGGGCGACATGCAGCGACGGGGCGTATGACGTGGGCCATACCACGGCATTCAGCGGTGGCGAGGAAGTAGCCATAGAGCAGACAGGGCTAGTAATCAGCAGCATAGCGGTATAGGCTGATCAACACAGACACCATTGCGACGTATCTATAACCCATAGTTAATCTGTGAGCACTGACGGCGGCGCGAACGCGAGTAACAGCCGGGAAACACAGCTTAGCTCATTATTGAGCAGCTTAGCAAGGCTTCATAGGGACGGCGTCTTACGCGCATGAGCGTCATACAAGGCAGCTGCAGGGGGGCACTGGGGGTACTGACGTTTCGATGGAGAGGGGGGGCTATGTCGCGGGGGGCCCACACTTACAACTCTTAACTGGCCATTATATTTCGCGGATGTCACACATGCTACAGGTCAATCACATAGGGGCAGGGCCGCACAAGCGGCTACCATGAAGCACCGGGCACAGTCGGACGCTGACCATGTACTACCGAGGACCACACAGGGCTAGCCGATAAACACGAGCACACGCGCAGGGCGGCTAACATTAACAGCGGAGTGCAGGGGCGACACTAACACACGTTTGTAGGCGCGTATGGACACGGATGGGCACAGCACACGTTGTTGACCATAACAAGGAGGCACAGCAGGCACGGTACCGTAACACTGGCACACACACTACCGTAACACTGGCACAACACGCACTACCATAATTTCCAGGCACACTACCATAACACAGGCACACACAGACACACAAGGCACACGCGCTAACCATAGACACAAAACACACACACACTACATAACACAGACACACACACACGTTAACCAGAACATAGGCAAACACGCTACTATAACACAAACACACACAACACTACCATAACACAGACCACACTAACCATAACACAGGCACACCACGTTACCAATAACAACTGGCTTCACACACGCTAACCATAACACAAGGCACACTACACTACCATAACACAGGCACACACATCGCTAACCCAAAATTCAGCAGGCACACACACGCTACCATAGACACAGGCACACACTACCATAACACAGCACACACGCGCTACCATAATTTCAGGCACACACGCTACCATAACACAGGAATATACACACGCTACCATAACAAATAGACACATTGACTCGCGCTACGATAACACACACAAACACACGCTACCTAACAACAGACACACACACGCTACCATAACACAGACCACACACACGTTACCATAACACACACACACACAACTACCATAACACAGGCGCACACACTACCATAACACAGGCGCACACACTACATAACACAAGGCGCACCACTACACGCTACCAAAACACAGACAAACACAGAAGGATACACGTAACACAGGCACACACACGCTACCATAACCAGGCACACGACACGTTACCATAACACAGGCACACACAAGCTACCATAGCACAGGCAGCTCAGCACTAACCATAGCACAGGCACACACGCGCTAACCATAATCAGGCACACACGCTACCAAAAACACAGAATACACACGCTACCCATAAACAGCACACACACGCTACCATAACAAGGCACAACCTACCATTAACACAGATACACACACCGCTACCAAACACAGGCACACGCGGTACGCACAACACAGGCCACACACTACCATAACACAGGCACACACTACCATACAAAAAGGACACACACACGCTAACCATAATTCAGGCACAACACCTACCATAACACAGTCCACACCTACCAATAACACAGGCACACACACGCTACTTAATTCAGGCACACACGCTACCATAACACAGGAATACCACACGTACCCATAACACAGGCACACACACGCTACCATAGCACAGACACACGCTAACCTAACACAGGCACATACACGCTACCATAACACAGTGCACACCCGCCCACGCTACATAACCCAGGACACACACGCTACCATAAACACCGACAACACACGCTAAGGGACCATAACACCGACACACACACGCTACCATAACACAGACACACACACGTCTTTCCATAAATTAACACAGGCACTACACACGCTACATAACACAAGACCACTTACTTAACCATAACACAGGCACACACCAACCATAACACAGGCATCACACGCCTAACCAAGACACCAAATCACGCACAATGCACCATAACACAGACCCACGCTAACCATGACACAAACACCCACGCTTGCCATAACAAAGGCACACACGCTACCAATACTTCAGGCACACACTACTACCATAATACAGGCACACACATCGCTACCATAACAACCAACACAAACATGCTACCATAAAGCAAACACACACGTTACAATAACACAGCAACACATAACTACCATAACACAAACACACACGCAACCAAACGACAAACAAACAACGCGCCAAACACAAACACATACGCTATCATAACACAAACACACACTACTATACACAGGCCAACACACGCGCTATCATAACACAAACACCACACTACTATAAAACACAGCACACACCAGCTAACCATAAAACAGACACACGCGCTATCATAACACAAACACTCACATGCTACCATAGCACAGACGCACGCTAAAGAAAGCACAGGCACACACACTACAATAACACAAAACTCACGCTAAAACATAACACAAAAACAACACGATACCATAATACAGGCACACACACTACCATAACACAAAACGCATACACGCTGCATAACACAGACACACGCTACATAACACAAACACACACATGCCACCCAATAACCAAACACACACGCTAGCCATAACACAGGCACACGTGCTTACCATAACACACACACACTGCCATAACACAGACAACACATGCTACATATCACAAACACACACGCTGCCATAAACACAAACACACATGGTACATATACCACAAACACACACACTGCATAACACAAAGGCAACACAATGCTACCATAACACAAACACACACGCTGCCTAATCACAACACACACACTGCCATAACACAGGCACACATGCTACAAACCACAAACACACACACTGCCATAACACAGGCACACATGTACATAACTCAAACACACACGCGCCATAACACAACACACATGCTACGCATAACACAAACACACACACCTGCCATAACACAGGCACACATGCTACCATATTCACAAACGCACACATGCTAACCGATAACACAAACACACAGCTGCCATAACACAGGCACACATCTACCATAACACAAACACACACTTGCTACCAAACACAAACACACACGCTTGACCATAACACAGGCACACATGCTACCATAAACAACAAACCCACACTTGCTACCATAACTCAAACCCACACGCTGCCATAACCACAGCCACATGCTACCATAACACAAACACACACTTGCTACCATAACACAAACACACCAAGCTGCATAAGCACAGGCACACATGCTACCAAAACACAAACACACACAAGTGCTACCATAACACATCACTTTCCCCAACGATCCGCATTATCGATTATTTTGGAATTTCATTCAATATAAATTATGAATATTGCTTGTGAACATCAATATATGTAGGTCAAAAATTATCGTACGTATATTATTTTGATTTGTAGAGAGAAGGTGGGTTTTGTTAGGGAGGTAAGACAGGTAAAGTTGAAAAAAAGGGTTAGTGTATAAATACGTGTTTTATCGTGCAAGAGTCGGATATACATGATAATCTTTTTCCACGGGGAGAAAACGCGTTTGTCTAACCAAGTTTACCTAAAGAAGATTAGTATTGATGGCTTGAAGTGAATCAAATATTTCTGTTGGTTTAGGTTACAACAACCGGGAATAAAGTGTACAAGGCCATGGAAGTTAAGTAAGGAGGTAGGTGGCACTGTTGTATTTTCATACATGTAAGTTCCGTCCGTATCCTGGTCTGTGTTATGTCAGCCATATGGTAAACCGTTTATTGTGGTCCTAACTACGTCAAGGATATAAACATAATCGTTTTAACGACCTAGTGATCGATACATGTCCGGAGGTAAATAGTAGCACTATTTGTGTCAATCATACAACGTGTCCAGCAGTTGGTGGTTACTACGATTACTCATGCATACATTCATGTCCTGTTGTATAATTGACAAATTTGGTCAATCAAACATAACTGGCTATCAGTCCTAGTAGAGTTTCTCAACCGGGGGTTCCCCGGAACCCCTGGGTTCCGCGAGAGGTCTCTAGGGGTCCTAGAGAAATAGGTGATAAATAGGATAATATATGTAATACATTTTTGAGTCATTTTTGGTGTTTTTATGTTCTTAATGTTTATATTCAAAATGAAGAAGAGCAGTTTTTCTATTCAGGTCGATTAGTCGACAGAATTACCCAATAAATGTCACATAGAAGCTTTTGTAAATATTTCAATAAGGGTGAAATTCACGAGAGTTTCTTCGCTGCAAAGACCTGACGAGACAAGCAAAGGAAGAGATATATTCAATATTTTCTCCTCATTTCTGGAAACAAGAGGTCTCTTCCTGAGGAACGTTGGCATCTGTTATGATGGCTCCTCCCCATCATGATTGGCTTCATAAAAAGGTTTGGCTTTCCTCTTGGTAAAACAAGAAAATGCTGATGTCTCAAACACATTGTTTTCTTCCAGAGAGATGCTGATTTCAAATCGCTTGGAGATGAACTGAATAAGTTTAGATGATCAATAAAAACAAAACTTTATTAAAGAAGGATCAGTTCACTCCAGAAGTTTAAAAAGCTGTGTGAAAACCTGGACAAAGGGGGGGGGGGGAGAGAATAAAAATCTCTTGCTACATACAGAAATCCAGTGGCTCAGTAGAGGAAGAGTTCTAAATAGGGTGTTTGAACCGAATAGATAATTGCTGGAATATTTTTTAAGAAAAACAATAAGCAGATTTTTGCCAAGTGCTTTGAAGATGAAAATTGTTGTAGAGGCTAAGCCTACTTAGTGCAGATATTTTCCATTACAGAAATCAGCTGAGGATGTTGCGCAAGGCCCTGGAGAAAATGTATTGGCTTCAAGTGACAAATTTCTTCAATCACAAAAATCTTGTCACTTGAATCTTAAATTTTTGAATAAAAAAAAATCATGCAGCAAAAGGAAATTTTAAAATGCTTCAATACTCCTGAGGCTTTAAAAGTGAAGAAGGATATCAGCAAAATTCCAGTCTCATTAAACCCTCGGAAGAACTGTGAATAGAAAATCGAACATTATTTTCCCCCACTTTCAACACAACTGATACTAGGTGAGTGATCCAGACTCTGAGTCATCTGTTTATCCTGAACTTTGACTTTATGGAAGAGGAACAACTTTGAGACTACAGTCTGATCTACACTTAAAATGAGATTTACTGACTATCCCTGGATAAGTTCTGGGTTTTCTGTGAAAGAAAAAGTATCCTGCCATTCAAAGGTATATTAGTAAATATATTTCAAAAAGTATTCAACCTCTTACATGCATCAGAAAACATTTTCTTATGTAATAAATATGAAGAGAAAAAGACAGAATCGTCTTCTTTCAGCTGAAGATGTAATCCATGTGTGTGTATATCTAAATTCCGACCCCAGAATTTTAGTATTTAAGTACCAGAAGACAACCACAGGCTTCACATTAAAATCAAATTTCATTTAACTAAATTGCCTTCAAAAATAAAATATGTTTGTTCACATTACATTTTGCCTTGATTTATCTTATTTCTTTTCACATTGTCACTAAACTATTAAGTTTATTGTCGTAGTTATTATCTGTTTTCCTTCTGCTTATTTTGTTATATTATATTGTCTTATGTTTCCGAGTGTGGATTGGTTTGTTTATAGAAAATGGTTTTTTTTGTGACTTGAAACCTTCGTATGAGATCTCTTGTTAAACAGTTTTAATTTTCAGTATTTTTTCCATGTCAAAAATAATTTGAGAAAAAGTAAGTTATTGTTCGCTAAAACCAGTTTATCAGAAAAAAATTATTTTTATATGAGCTTTAGTTTAAAAAGAGAAAGATAATAATAATGGTAAATAGTAAATTTTTAATAGGATCCCAATATTAATACGGTGTATTATTTTCAGTCTGAGACGCTGAATCTAGCATGATAATACAGTGTCAAAGTAAATGAGACGCGATTTCTTTGCATCGAGGAGAATAATTCAGATTTCTTGGATCAAGAAGCTCTTCCCTCCCCAGAAGGAAAATGAAGACGGTTTTGTTTTGAATAAATAACAGAGATGTATCGTAGGTCCTTCAATAACTATCAAACTGTCTTCCTAAAATCTAAGTGATTATTACTCAATATTTAGATTAGGTTAGGTTAAATTAGTTAGGATAGGAGGTTATTTTAGGTTAAGTTAGGTTTATGGTTAAATTAATTAAATTTATGGAGTCGATTTGGTCACACTCGTCTTTTAATAAAAATCTCTCCATAATAACTTAACATCATGTTAATAAATTAAAATATTTACACAGAGAACATAATTTTGTAATTAGCACCTAATAATGTACAGGAGGCCGAACGAGCGTACGCTACGATCCACAGAAAAATAATCACCGTTTTAAAATTTGGGTAACAATCACAAATCCCATGTCTTAAGCCACAAGTGAAATATGACTGTGATTAGAAGGACGAGTTTCACTTCTTCAGGAAGTTATATTTCATCACTAGCTTGATATAATTAATCCAGATTATTAAGGTTTGTTTAGGTAAGTTGAGAGGAAGATGTGGTTCTTTTTTCAAGACCTGAGATGAAGAGAATTTCAATTAACAATGTTTCCATTCCAGAAGATTCATGACTTGGGTAAGTGATTGTATTTGTTGTAGTAGTGGTGATGTTATCAATGGCTGGTGATAGTGGTTGTATTTGTGGGATGAGGAAAGGAAGTGGTAAGAGGGTGGTGGTCGTGGATGTGGAGAGGTGGAGGTGACGATAATATTGGTTTTCATAGTGATGGTAGCAGCAGAGATGTCGTGCTGGAACGACACTTTTTGGTGATAACAGTCGTAGTAGCAGTAGGTACCATTGATGGTTATGTTATTAGTGATGGTCTTGATGATAAAGGCACATAATTATTCTTAAGTTTACTTCCAGAATTCACATGAATTCCAGCAATTGTGGCCCTCCAGGTTGGCATCCTCAGAGTGATCATAAGTAACACAAAAGTTAGGCATATTTATAGTTATGCGGGTGTCTTTTGTATTTGTGGCATGTTTGGGTGTCGCTTCCTAGCAACAAGTCTTTGCTAGTGCTTCGTTGAGTTTAGGAGAGAAAACATCCTCTAGAACGAGGTACGGGTAATTTAAGCCGCGAACATGTTTTTCATGGCTTGTTTTATTTTATACACCAGTTAATAGTGTCCAGAAATTTAAATATTGGGTTGGTTGGTAATTTTTAGACTGTTATGGTACTACTAACGATTTACGCTAAGGTAACGTAATTTCTCCAATATTTGTCGCCTTCACCGACTTGAAGTATCTTTCCTTGACAGACGGAATAACCTCTATGCTTTTAGTAAGTTCTATCTACAGCTAGTCATCAGCTGTGATATTAGAGCACCAGAGACTGGCCCTGACACATTACTGAATCCATGTCTCGATAGTGGAAGGAAGGCAGCAGCCACATCCAGTCATCTTTTTCCCCAGGATCAAAATTTCTTCCTGGGACTGTGCTGCAGGTCCACATTTTGAACATCCAGCCAATTCTGATTCATAACTAGACAGAAGCATCTACCTAAATCATCGTCACCGTGAATGCCACGCCAAGTGGTTTCTACTTTGGAAAATCTGATTACGCTACGTCCTGGACTCTCTTGGTTTATTTTATCCATGTATAAAATATATTTGATTATTCATTCTTTTCATTTTGGTACCTCAGATTGAATTTTATTCCGTTTAGTTTCCACGCATGAATGACTTTAATAGCATGAAATAAATTATATGTAAGAGTGAAAACAGTTTACCTGAATAGTGGCGACCCTGACAGAACCAGCACTACATCCACGGACACGGGTAATAATACTTGAGTGAGAATGTTCTGCTTAAGTTTACGTTAAGCGTGTTCTAAGAATAAGAAAATTTGTCTCTAATTCTGACGGGAAGATATAGAATCAAGTGTGGTCAAACGGTTGTCCCTCATTATATTGAAAAAACTGTTTCTGTATTAGTGAAATGTTGTTCTTCATTCTCCAAATGATTTATGTACTCCTGTGTTTTCTTTCTCTGGTTTGTCGCTTTAATTTTTGGAGTTTCCAGGAGTACAGGTATAAGTTTTTAAACTTTGGTAATTGTTTGGTCAATTTTGTATAGCATTTCCAGTTTTCACACACATGAAGTCTTATGATTTCGGCAGTTTGAAATACTGGGAACAAGATGAGCTAATCTGAGACTGAGCTTCAGTCCTTTTATTCGACATAGGAAAGAGGAAAATTAGCTCGTGAGAGGGAAAATTAATGTTCTTTAGAGAGCAGAGAGAAAGAGATAATAAGCTAGAGGAAAGGAAAAGTTGGAAAGAGTCAGAAAAACAATAAGAAAATAGCAAGGGAATATGAAGCTGAAGCTGGGAGATTCAGTTAGTCAAAATGGAGGGAATTGAAGAGCACAAAACAGATAAAGATAAAAGATCACATCTAGAAGAAATTAAAACTATCTCAACATAAAAACAGAATTGGTGTGTACCTAAGAATCCTGACCAGAAACCAAATGTAAGGACGCCACAAATTCCACTTTTATCACAACAGGATGACACGACGAGCATACATAATAAAATTTGAGAACTCAGCCACACATTGGTCACTGGCAGCCATTCACCAGACTATTAATTTCTCTATCCTTCTAACCCTCTGAGAGAGCCATACCTCATGCTTTTACAGGAAACTTATCATTACTGATTTTGCCACAAAATGATAACTCCTAACCAAAACTACATGCTGTCTGAGCTAACCTTGATAATTTTATCTACCGGAACTTAGCACTTTATTAACAAACAGATTGCGTAATCTGTTTGATATCAGACCAGCCCTTGCCAAAATATGTGTCTCTGTATAACAACAATTCTAATGAAAAAAGAGGAATAAACCATCTGGGCAGAAACCAAAGGGGCTCTGTTTAAAACTACTACTACAAAGACATTCCCGGTTACGTAACTGTTTTGCTTGTTGTGTTGTTGCTCATGAAAGGCCAGACTGTCCTAAAAGAAGATACAGCAGCGGAATAAATGCCCTCAGAAATTCTCAGAGAAAAGGAATGCTCCGTGTACTATGATTAATAGAAATATTTCCCACATTTAGACCTTCAAAGTGACTATCCATGGGAAGGAATAATTTTTTTTTAAAACAGTGCGTTGTCTAGTGAAGAATGTCTTTCTAGTTCGACCTACTCATTTATCACCCCCAGCTAATTCTCGTTTCTCTTTGGAGAAAATGTTAAATGTGTTGTCATGTCTCACAGAAATCGTAATGACACGATTGCAAACTGCTGTACCTAATTCAAAATATCAGTAAGCTCGTCATATGTTGTCATCTTGGTGGAGGTGACTGAGATTTACCAAGACACAGTGATCTCAACACAGTTGGAACTACTACTACTACAATACTTCTACTACTACTACTACTAATAATAATACTACAACTACTACCCTCGTAGGCTATTCACCA
>NC_069411.1:60523794-60621834 GCF_026875155.1 Cherax quadricarinatus
AGGGTAGAAAACATTATAAAATAGGCGGAAAGGAGGTGTGGTGACGCACGTGAAACCTGAGGAATGTTTGTTGGGATGAGGAGGGGCAGGGGGTGAAATCATGTAACCTGGTTGTTGGTTGGGGTGCTTAAGTATCATTTTTGCCAATGTTTTTGAATTTTTGTAGTTTCCAGTGTTGCGTTCTATAGTGTCGGTGACGGCGATTAGTGGGGCTTCTAGGCACCGTCGGCGTCTGAGATCTGGTTCTGTGAGAACGAGTTTGTGCCTCATTCCAACCCCAAAAAAACACAGAAGTCACAGATTTCATCGTCTCCCGCCCTCATTCACAACATGAATTCCTCAGGTCACGTGCGTCACTCACACTCACTCTCCCACCATATATATAATGTCTTTCTACCTCTGTATGTTAGAGACACACCCGTCAAGACACACCAGAGCACTGCTTCTCACGATGCATTACTCTAACAGAGTAAAGATCAAAACCAGCGAGTGGCACAACCAATGAGTCGTCCAAAACAGCACTTGCAGCTGTCGTATGGCAGGCTGCAAGTCAAATGAAAATGCGATTTTATCGCTCAAGGAGGCCTTTTTTGTCGTCTTTTACAGAGACACAGAGGCCGAGAAACTATTTTACCACTACTGCTACTACCACTCTACGAGACGAGGGATTTCTTGTCTTGATTTCCCCCAGCACTGAGGGCCAGGAGAAACTGTGTTCCTTAAGCGACTCGACAACCTTATCACTGTAAGGCCACTGAAGAAATCAAGTCATCTATCGAAGCAAAGAACCCTTGGGCCAAGGTGGACTTCATTACTAAATACCCAATGCTTCATCCATGCTGAAGGTCACCTTCAGTGACGTCAACATGGCAGCCTGAGGGCCTGGCTATTCACTACTTCCACATCAACCCACCCTTCTTCGAAGCAGAGAAATTCCAACATATCTCGCAGTGCATAATGTTACTCATTACACACCACAAATGATTGTCCTACCAAGGACAAGAAGTTTTTGCTCCACCTGTGGCCGTGAGGGTCATGACTTCAAAAATTTGCACAAACTGCTTCACCACCTAAATGCTTGAACTGCAAGAATGACCACCATACTCTTGCTGCCAGGTGCCCTACCAGAAGAGAATACCCCCAAAAAAAAAAACAACAAAAGAAACCTAAAACCCCCAAGCAACCACATATTCTGCTATCGCCAAGCTTCAAGCAGACACTACCAAGATACTACATGCCACGCAAGCTGCTCCCAACCCCTTTTCCCCGCCAGCACCCTACTGGGCCCACTCCACCAAGATTCCCTTTTTTGCATTATGTATGCTCATGTACAGAATGCGCTGAGCCTGGTTCTTCAACACCACCATCAATGAACTTTTCAAACTAAATAAATATGCCTGGGGCCTCACTTCCTGCATCACCCACTTCCCCTGAGATCCTAAAAACTACTGCAAATTTTGCCCGCATCACCGCTGCTCCACCGCTGTCACAACCTCCACTAGACACAGAGATGGACCAAAAGAGACCCCAATGAGAGTCCACTACCGCTTGCATCCACTGCTAGAGCAACTAAACCAGTGGAAATCTCGCCTTCACCATTCACCACCAGCCAAGAAAGCAAAAACACAAGAAACTGCGGATGCACCCCACGGTGCCACTGACACTGCTGCACCACAACAAGTCCGATACCTGAAGGGGTATATTTCAACACAACCAAGCAGTTAAGAATACAATGCTGTCTTCAGAGGTCCATCAGCGCCTCCAGGACGGAACAGTCAAGGGTATACCTACGACCAGCTGTTACATACACCACCGCAACATGACCAGACTACTCGCTCCCAAAACACCCAACACCTTGTGGAAAAGTCGAGTACACCTAAAAGAGGAAATTCAGAATGCTTCAGAATGGGGCCCTTTGAAGCGGTACCCTCCTCTACCCAACGACTGTCCAGGGACCATTACCATGAAGATAAGTTTCCCCAGCACATTTGCTGTCCGCTAAAACTGGGGTGTGGCTCCAATCGACCCTGTAAATGCTGCCTCTGCCGGGGCTGCGCTTCTCTTCGGGGAGGTCAGCGGGGATGGAAGAAGAAGACACCCCTCCAACCGGAGGGCCAAGAAAGAGGGAAAGAGTTATCGTCACCCTCCACCGGGGGGCCGCTGCGGGTCGCCATCTGGAGGGACCTGGACCGGGAAATACCGGGCTAATCAACATGATTGAATGAAAATGAACACAAAACACGACACTCCACCCCAGGAGAGCACAGCGCTAGCACGATCGAAAACCATGCCTTGCCCTCCTAGGCAGGGTTGGTGCGAGAGCCCGAGTTTGTAGCTCACAAGATGAGGGGGGGACTTGTGCCTCCTCCCATGGGAGACTTAGGTTCAGAACTCCCTAGACAGGGGCCAGTGCCGGGCCACCAAGTGGAAGGGGCCCCGGGCCGGGAGAATACCGGCGAATCTTTAACAACAACATCTGTATGTTAGAAGTGATCAAGGTTTCCCAGGACCGAAACGTTTTCAATAAATATGTCATAGTGTTTGCTTACGTTCTTTTCTAACCCAACTTGTCGGTATTTATTACCAAGGTTAAAACCATAAAGGATGGTAAACTAAAGCTTTTTCATAGTACACAGAATAATTATAAAAATAAATTTTTATTGAGTCCAGGTTTATATTTTTAAAATATAGGCTCTCTAGAATTCTTAAATTCAATGGTTCTGTGCTTTAGCAATAACTTTACAGTTATTTGCACTCAATGAAAGATTGCAAAACCCCTGGACAAGTGGAATCATGGTGTAATAGGCACAAAATAACTAAAAAATTTTTAGGTAAAAATTTCTAACTTTCTGTTGCATAAACAGAAAATACAAATAGGTTTAGTTGAGGCTGTCACAGAGAAAAGCTTGTTCCCAAGGAAAATTATTTCCCCCCCCACCCTTTTTCCTTCCTCAATCGTCCGACGTAACTGAGATGTAAAATCACAGCACGTGTCTTGCTTTTCCAAAAAATATAAATTGGGTATTAAATTGGCAAAATTCCCGAAAAATGTTAAGTAAAAGGCACAAATGCACTAATGCGCATTTTTTTGTAGCCGTTTCGCTCCAAGGGTTTTGTCAAGCATTTTTCAAACAATACAGGGACACAGAGGGTTATTATAGGCTGTGAGTGGGGTGCGTACAGTAGGGGTACAATGTAGTTATAATGTGGGGGAAAAGTCATCTGATCAGGGAAAAAAAAGGGTTAAAAAATTTTGGTTGGGGTATTTTAAAAAATGGGTTTGGGCAAAATGATAAAGGTTTTTCAGTTGTTGGTGCCCTCTTTAATTTTTAGACAAAAGAAAGGGGAATCTGCAGGAGGCCGTTGGCCCAAATTTGGGCTGTCCTTTTTATCAGTAGAAATTATTGATGGCGGGTTTACTGTTTTCAGGGGGATTCTTGATAAAAAACAATGTGCAAAAATATCAACTTGTCGGTTCTCTAAACCTTTCATTTACGGGGAAGATTCTTGCTAAGACTTAGAGATGTAAAGCTGCCTTTGTTTTGTTTTACGTGTTAGAAACAGCGATTAATGATGATTCAAAGCATTTATGTCTGCGGAAATTAGGTTCTTTGATCACTAGTCGCGCGTCCCTGAATTTCATGAGATGATTGGCGGAATTCCGGTGTTGTACGCAGGCGTTGCTCAAATTATCGTTTCTACATGCATTGTGTTCATTGAGGCGTGTTTCGAGGTTTCTTGCTGTTTCACCTACATACGTATATCCTGTCACAGCCTCCAAAGGGTATAGTGTAAACCCCCAGCATTGACTGGTTCATGGTGGTTCAATTTTGTACTGGTTAGATTCTTTACTGAAGTGCTGGATGTGATGGCGACTCTAGTGTTAGCTTGTACTAGTAATTTAGAAACATTCAGTGCAACCTGGCTGCTATAACTTTGTTAGGAGTGGTGTTGGTGCGTGGAGAACTAATGATCTGAGGGGCTCTTTTCTTGCAGTCTTTGATGAAAAAGGAAGGAAAATGTGAATCAGTGAAGGTTTGGTGAATGTATGTACATTCCTCGTCAAGAAACTCAGGACTACAAATTCGGAACGCTCTTAGGAAAAATCCGATGATGATGCCTCTTTTGGTCTTGGTACCTTCACTGGAAGAGAAGTGTGAGAAATCATTTTTATTTGTAGGTTTCCGGTAAACTCGAAATCTTAGACTGTTATCTACTTTGTGAGTGAGGACGTCTTGAAAAGGTAGCTTGTCATTGGACACTCGTGGCAGATGTATCCTCAAAGATTAATGTCAGTCTCCTCCTGTTTGAATACCCGCCTCGACAAGCAGTCTATGTATCAGTGAAACCACGAAACAAGTGGTTTTGAGTCATTTACCAATGAACGATTTTCAATGAATAAACCGAAGTGAGGAGGACTCGAACCACGGTCCGGTAAGGAGACGGCACAATGCAGGACAATGAGCCACGATGATTACAATAGAATTTTCCAGGAAACACTTCTGCGACTTATCTATGTCATTGTCACTAGCTGTGTCCCTACTATATCTTCCTACAGACCCAAAAGCTTTCTTGGTTTATCCATTTTGATAACCTTCAAAGATATTTTCTGTAAACTCAGGGAAGGATAACAAATGTCATTGAAATAAAACAAGCGAATGGACTGGGATTCAAACAGTTTTACCAGCAAGACAATTAACCATTGCTCTGCCACAAAAACAATGTTTTCAATAGGAAGATTTTACAGACAATGCTGATGAGACTTGTTTCTATCAGCAGAAAACCAACTGTGATCCTATGTCTCTTCCCACAGCCAGAGAATGTTTAATAGTACATTAATCCTCATTCCCATCAAATAAATGTATTTACATTAATATCAAGTTGTAATAAAAGATTATTAGTAAGTGAATGTTGAGTCAAACCGTGGTCCTGGTAGGCAGCTGGGCAAATGTCTGCCACAAAGCAATGAAATTTCAATATGAATATTTTATAGACAGGCCATCTGTGTCATGTCTGTATCAGTGGCAATAACTTTGATCTTCTTGTCAATTCCGTCAGACTCAGAAATTTTCATGATTCATCTATTCTTATACCCTCCATCCAATATAAGAACATAAGAAAGGAGGAACATTGCAGCAGGCCTATTGGCCCATACTAGGCAAGTCCTTCCCAAACCCAAACCCACTCAGAAAAATCCATAACCTCAAGATAAGTCGTAATGAATGACTGTCAATGAAAAAAAAACAGAATGGTCAGGGATTCAATTCCGAAATGTATCGCCTACACAGTAGGTTTCTTCAGTCGAGTACAGAGGAGGTAGCAGAAGGGATGGATTGGAGAGGAACCTGTCTCAATACTGCTGCTTTGTCTTCACATTGTTCCAGACTATGAAGCAATACTCTTCACCAGGCTGAGGGACTGACCACCTCAAAACAACGTCTTCAAGGGTGGTGGATTGATTATATCGTCTTCATATGTCTACTGCTTCTGCTGCCTCCTCTATACTCGACTGAAGAAGCCTACTGTGTAGGCGAAACTTTTCGGAATGAAGTTACCTAACTGTTGTACACGTGTCTTATCAGGAGTGAAGGTCTTTATGGTGTAGCAGGAGGCGGGGACCACTATTAGAAATAAGAGGGCGAGAATTTTAGGACTGCAGCGGGCCTATTGGTCCATGCTGTGGATTCCAACCCTTCTCACCCGTAACTAGTTGTTATGAGTGAGAAGGTTCGTTATTGTATACCATTTTGAACATACCTGTTTGACACAGCAAAACAACGGTATTTCTATGGGATTACTATGTCGAACTAATCACCACGCTGAAGGGATCACCACGCACAAACTAGAATGAAAAAGGAGATTTGGTGAGTGGGTCGTCTTTTTCCCAGAAGAATCAGAGACTGACAGAGATGCTCGGAGATGAGTCACAGTGACTGAGAGTCGACGTTCTGATTCTGAAGCATCAATAAACGAGAAAAAATTGTGAAAAATGTATAATCAGTTATAAAGAAAGACAGTAGGGAGATGCAGCATCAGTTAACGATTAAGATATTAGGAAGTTGCAGCAGGTCAAAGGGAGATGCGCTGCTAGGTAGATGCAGCATCACTTAACGAGAATGATACTAGAAGATGTAGCATTAGTTTACGATGACGATGCCTGGAAAATCCATCAGATAGCAAGAAAGATGCTGGGGAGATGCAACACGTAAAGGATTGAGATGGCTTTTAAAGAGATGTAGACTCCCTGACGAGAGGAAAATATGTAACTTACACCTCATGGTGTAAGTTCAGAAACACCAATGATAAAAAATGAACAGAGGCATTGCTGAAGGTCAAAGTTATAAACATCGAGAGATGAAGGACTCTCAGTGTATATACACAAACTAATTACTTCAGTACCAGTTTTTAGAGATCAAAGTAAATATTTTTCACTGCAGGTGTACAGATGACATGCAGCAAAATTAAGTTATGTTGTTGAGTTATATTCATCAAGAGACTTAACCTCGGAACTTGACTTCTTGAATTATCTTCAACCCCTGACTCATATTTGAGGTAGACTCATCCTCAAAATCTGGTTTATCTTCTACATTGGTTCATCTACACTGATTCATCTTCAGTACTCGATGTATCTTCACTCACTTGATTCTTTATCGTCATGTGAACCATCATCATCTGATTCGTCTTCAAAAATAAACCCACTTTCAACACCTGATGGAAGATAATTTCCAAAATTCCATTAATTCTGAAAATAAAACCATTTTTTTTTTTGTTTTGTCTGAAAATACTTTCTCTTTTCCACCTCTCTTTACTCCTCTTGCTTTCCTCGTTCTTTTCCCTCAACTTCTCCAGTGTTCATTTCTCACCCCCACGTTCTCCTTCCTCGCTCGGAAAATTTATGGATCGCGAGCCCAACCAGAGAAATATTTCGCAGTGGGATCCTTAAAACGTTTGCCATCGTGGAGTATGTAAAATATCTGCGGGAAGTCGTGTACTTACGGCAACCTTCATAAAATTTGACTTGTATTCTTAAGGGATCTTTATCATGACGTTTTTCCATTTGCGGTGGTGGCCCTTCACCTCTTTTATTTGTACACCCAGCCCCAACCCCTTCATTCCACCCGCACCCTTCATCCCCCCCCATATTACCCTCAAAATGCTTCATCCCACTGCAACCCTTCATAACATACCCAGTTCTTCATCCACCTCCAACCCCTCTCATCCAACTCCCCACCATTTCATCCCCTGCTTCATAAACCCATACCCCATCAACTATCCTCCACCCATCATCTCAGCAAAATCTCGCCACTTCTGACCATCTTCTTCTTCATTTCACACTTCCCATATTCTTACATATCAAACCCTTTTATCTGCTGCCCCTGCCACACCACCTATCACTCAGTCAGCTCCCTCTGCCACACCACCTACCACCGTGTCAGCTCCCCCTTTCCACACCACTACCCCCGTGTCTGCTGCCCATGTCACACCACCTACCACCGTGTCTGCTGCCCATGCCACACCACCTATCACTCAGCTCCCTCTACCACACCCCCTAAACCCCCCCGTGTCTGCTGCCCATGACACCCCCTAAAACCCTGTCAGCTGCCCCCCTGCCCCCCACCACTTACCACCTGTATGCTGCCCCTGCGACACCCGTACCACCCAGTCTCCTGCCCATGGCCGCCACCCACCACCGTATCTGCTGCCCCTGCTATACCACCTAAAAACCCCGCCTGCTGCCCCTGGCACACCACCTACCACGCTGTCTGCTGCCCCTGCCACACCACCTTTCCACCCTGTCAGCTGCCCCTGCCACACCACCTACCACCCTGTCTGCTGCCCCTGCCACACCACCTACCACCCTGTCTGCTGCCCATGCCACACCACCTACCCCCCTGTCTGCTGCCCCTGCCACACCACCCGCCACCCCCGTTTGCTGCCATGCCACACCACCTACCACCCAGTCTCCTGCCCATGCCAAACCACCTACCACCCTGTCTGCTGCCCCGCCACACCACCTACCCCCCTGTCTTCTGCCCCTGCCACACCACCCAACACCTGTCTGCTGCCCATGCCACACCACCTACCACCCCGTCTCCTGCCCATGCCAAACCACCTATCACCTGTCTGCTGCCCATGCCACACCACCTACCACCCCGTCTCCTGCCATGCCACACCACCTACCACCCCGTCTGCTGCCCCTGCCACTCCACCTGCCACCCTGTTTGCTGCCCATGCCACACCACCTACCACCAGTCTCCTGCCCATGCCAAACCACCTACCACCCTGTCTGCTTTCCCCTGCCACACCACCTACCACCCTGGGCTTCTGCCCCTGCCACACCACCCAACACCCCGTCTGCTGCCATGCCAACCACCTACCACCCATCTCCTGCCCATGCCAAACCACCTACCACCCTGTTGCTGCCCATGCCACACCACCTACCACCCCGTCTGCTGCCCCTGCCACACCACCTACCACCCTGTCTGCTGCCCCTGCCACACCAACTACCACCCTGTCTGCTGTCCCCGCCACACCCTACCACCCTGTCTGCTGCCCCTACCACACCACCTCCACCCCGTCTCCTGCCCCTGCCACACCCCCTACCACCCTGTCTGCTGCCCCTGCCACACCACCTACCACTCTGTCTGCTGCCCCTGCCACACCACCTACCACCCAGTCTGCTGCCCCCGCCACACCACCTACCCCCCAGTCTGCTGTCCCTTTCCACACCACCTACCACTCTGTCTGCTGCCCCTGCCACACCACCTACCACTCTGTCTGCTGCCCCTGCCACACCACCTACCAAATCTGTCTGCTGCCCCCGCCACACCACCTACCACCCTGTCTGCTGCCCATGTCACACCACCTACCCCTTGTCTGCTGCCCCTGCCACACCACCACCACCCTGTTCTGCTGCCCCTGCCACACCCCTACCACCCTGTCTGCTTCCCATGCCGCACCACTTACCACCCTCTCTGCTGCCCCTGCCACACCACCTACCACTCTGTCTGCTGCCCCTGCCACACCACCTACCACCCTGTCTGCTGCCCTTTTCACACACCTACCACTCTGTCTGTGCCCCTGCCACACCACCTACCACTCTGTCTGGGTGCCCCCCTGCCACACCACCTACCACTCTGTCTGCTGCCCCTGCCACACCACCTACCACTCTGTCTGCTGCCCCTGCCACACCACTTCCTAGGAGTCGGGGATATATAAGTCAGCCAGGATGTGGTTACTTATAAATCACGAACTTTTATTCATTATTCTACGAATTATATATTTAAATGTTTAAATAATGAAAATATTAAATAAAAAGCGTATGACAAACATGAAAAAAATTTTATACTCCAAATTTAAAAAAAAAAATCTGGGAAATATCATTGAAAATCAAAATTTTTATTCACAAAATAAGTATTATCAGAAAGGCGTGTTTGAAATATTTGTATCGTCCAACGCACTTTTTTGCACGAAAACTTTTACCACCTCCTGCCTACTGTGTGTGCGAGTGTGTGTGTGTATGTATGTGTGTGTACTCGCCTAATTGTGGTTGCAGGGGTCGAGCCACAGCTCCTGGCCCCGCCTCTTCACTGGATTTTTGTGTGTGTGCATGTACTCAAATATTTGTGGTTGCAGGGGTCGTGTATGTGTGTGTGTGTGTGTGTGTGTGTGTGTGTGTGTGTGCGTGTGTGCGTGTGTGTGCGTGTGTGTGTGTGTGTGTGTGTGTGTGTGTGTGTGTGTGTGTGTGTGTGTGTGTGTGTGTGTGTGTGCGTGTGTGTGTGTGCATGTACTCAACTATTTGTGGTTGCAGGGGTCGTGTATGTGTGTGTGTGTGTGTGCGTGTGTGTGCGTGTGTGTGTGTGTGTGTGTGTGTGTGTGTGTGTGTGTGTGTGTGTGTGTGTGTGTGTGTGTGTGTGTCTGCGTGAATACACGGGCCATAAAGTATTCTGTGTGAGCAGGAGTTTTGAAAGGCCTCGGTGTGGCGTGAGTCATGGCTGCCTAACTTTTTACAAACGGCCGCTAAACTTTATGAGTGACTCTGACATAATTTGGGGGTGACGCGTCGTAGCTCGCCATAACTGTTCCCGGGTGGAGGCGCTACTCTTCATGCTGTCCCAGCCACTCACTTCATCACAGATGCCCCCCAGATCGACAACCCACTACCCCCCCCCTCCAATTTATGACATTCTCCTTAATGCCCTAGATCAACCCCCCCACCTACCCATATACCTCAATTCTTGCTCATATCCTCTATCCCTAACACCCTGATACCTTTCACTCCTTTTCAGTGACTCCCTTACCCTTCAGTTGACGCCCTCATCTTTACTGCACTTTATACGATATTCCCTTTCTACGACTCTTTTTTTTCAGTATCAACCAGCTCTCTTTCCATGACCTCCCCGTGTTAGCAAGAACGTATTAACAATCTCATTCCATAGTTGTAAGATTTTTACCATCTGCTTCCCCAACTCCTCCCCATTTTCACTTAATCATTGATCCAGCAATCTCCATTCCTTTTCTATGACCCTAAATCCCAGCCAACGACCATCTATCCAATTCTGGCCCGTATTGTTTTGGTTGCTTTTTTATATATATGTGGATTAACATAAGGGTCAGATGCGAAAAGTGGGTTATAATAAGTGCTTATGCATCTGTAGAAGAGAGGAGTATTGAGGAGAGAGAGAGAGAGAGAGAGAGAGAGAGAGAGAGAGAGAGAGAGAGTGAGATTTTAGATATTTAGTGAGTGCTTAGATACTGAATGCTAAAGTAGAGGGTGTGGTAGGTAGATTTGGGGATGCCAGGTGTAAACGATAATGGGGGCCTTTGATTGAATTTTGTATAGAAAGAGACATGGTAATAGATAACACACATTTTAGGAAAATAAGGGTAAATGAGAATACGAGATATGATATAGTGCGTTATAACAGTAGTTTGTTGGACAATTTGTTGGTGGCTAAAACTTGATGGGTAGTCTTCGGGATGTGCATGTTTATAGAGAGGCAACAGATATATCAGATCACTTTTTTAGTTGTAGCTACAGTGAGAATAATAGGTAGATGGGGGTACAAGGAGAATGATATCAGACCGTAAGAGAGAGAGAGATGAAGGTTAATAAGCCAAAGGAGGAGGCAGTTAGGGTAAGATATAAGTACTTACTGGTTGAAAGATGGTCTAGTGAGAGTATAGGGAATGAGGTTGAAGAGGTAAGGAATAGATTTAAGAATACAGTGTTTACAGTGTTTAGCAGAAGTGTTCGCTTACAGGGAAGTGGGTGAGGGAGGGAAATGGAGCGACTAGTGGAATGATGAGGTAAATACATTAGTAAGAGAGGAAAAGTTAGCCAGTGCATCAATGGTATCACCAGACATGGTTTATAAAAGGTAAAATATATTTTCCTACATGGATGACCAGTCGTCTGAAAGTTATTTGTAAGAAATTGATCGATTTCTGCTTAAAGATTAGCTCTACTCAGATAGTTTCAATGTTTTGACAGTTGTACATATACAGTAAATGTCACAACGATATGACAGTTCTTTTCCTACAGATAATGTTACTATTATCCTCAAAACTTCAACCCAGTATTAAAATATTTCTTATACCTTTTGCTAGACTGTATAAATCCTTTGAAAGTTTTGACTCTCCTGCATCAGTGAAAGACTTAATGAGCATTAATCCTGGTATTGGCATTTTTCCAATTATTAAAGGCAACTTGAAATTTATTAAAATATTTGCTGCTGCCAAATATTCAGCACACATAAAAATACAATTGATGAATTGAAGATGAGTAAATGAGGCAGTCTCTCTCTTGACAGCTTCAGAGACTGCAGCATAATTCCTTATTTTCACACCAGTAATATCATCAATAATGCTGCCTGATTTTGAAAGTTATAATCATCAGTTTTTTGAGTCGGACTGACGTCAGCATAATTGCGTCTAAAATCTGCAGTAGCTTCTTTTCAGAGTGCAAGATTGTATGTAGTCCCGAACTATTAATTATTATTATTATTATTATTATTATTATTATTATTATATTATTATTATTATTATTATTATTATTATTATTATTTATTTTTATTATTATAATTATTATAATTATTATCATTATCATTGCTGCTACTACTACTACTGCTACTACTACTACGAGGAAAGGGCGAGGTCAGTTATTGTGTTCGGGTCCAAGAGCAAGGGGCAACAAAGAAGAAATAAAACAGGAGGAGAAAAAATGATTGGAAAGGATCATGAAAAAACAAATGGGGAGGCACCAATAAGAAATGGTGACAATTTCAGAGAATTGGGTGGTTTGCGAGAGGTTGGATTTACGGTCTGTCAGAGTAACTTTCAGGCAAGATCTCAGTATTAATCAGGATTTGCAGAGAAAGAAGATGAGACTGACAAAGAGGGGTACCAGAGAGTAACCGACGCGACGTACCACAAGAAGAGAGGTGCACTATGAACCTGCTCCGAGGGAAACAGGAGGAGCAAGGAGGAACCGAGAAGCAATGAACATGAGCAGGACCCAGACACAGGAGGAAGGGATACACACCCACACAGAATCTCCACAAATACCACCGCGACATTCCCAACGCACAGGCAACCTATACTCCAACCCACTCACTTTTTCCTCTGCACCAAACCCCCATATCACTAATCCCCAAACAGTCTGTTCCTTATTGGGCATTCTGAACCCCACCCCCATCAACATACCCTACACCACAGCCCATTAGGCCCCCCCGGCTCTCCCTCCCCCACACCCAATATAACTTGCATGGACCAAATGAGTAGAAAAGAAAACAAAAGGTTTGTTGGTACACAATGCGGAATGTAATAATGAATAAACATGAGGAGTGGAAACTGTCTCTCGCTCATCAACGTTGAAAAATCCCAGACATCATAGCAGTAACAGAAAAAAATGCTGAGATAATAAAGACACACATCTTCCCAACGGATATCGATCTGAGGAAAGATAGAGGAGTAGAGGGGGTAGGACTGTGTTGCACTCTTGCTATAAAACACCACCCCAATGTGGGATTTGAGGAAATGGTGAAGGAATGGACATGATTGGAGGAAGAGATACAATGTAGGTACATTCTGTCGTGAGAAACATAAAGTAGTTCATTGGAGTGATATATAAACCACCACAGAACCTGACAGGGGCAGAGGTCGCTGCGGCCGAGTACGAGAAAAAAAAACAGGGATGATGGTGGACCAATGGCTGAGGTGGCAAGCATGAGATCACTCGAGCAGAGCAAAGTTATTCGAGTAATGGCGCGATTTCAACACAGGGAGATCGTCTGCGCGCCACTAACCTGGAGCACAGTGTGGGTGGTCCAAAACATGTGAGAGCAAAGCTGCATGGTTGCTGGTACTTGAGCATCATGGCATCCAACATGTCATGGGGACCAAACAGAGAGAGAGGCGACTGAGGAGGAGCAGCAAGACTGGATTCTTTTTGATCACTGAGTCAGTTTTCAGACATCGAGGACATCACTTTCGAGTTGCCCTTGTGATGTATTGAGATCATGTGGTTCTGAGTTTTGTGACTATTAGTAGAGTTAAAGTGGAGAACGGTAAAGGAACTGAAGGGGAAAGGCCCAAACTATAAAAGGGGGGGATACACATGATTAGAAACTTGGCAGGAGGATTCAGTGGCAGAGAAATGGTAGGAAAATCAGTAAACGAGGATGATGGAAATATGTTGGCAACAAGTGCAAGTCATGGCAGAGGAAAGTTTGTTCCCAGGGAACAGAAATAAATAGAGACCAAGTACGAGTCCTGGTTTACCCGAAGGGTGGGAAGGCCACCCCAAACCTTAGTGCAACCGAGATGGAAAAGGTACGGAGGCATAGGACCCCTTGAAAACACAACGGAGCATTGTAGAAGAGCAGAAACGGGTGGGGGAAGTATGGGCAGAAAGGAGGGGGCCGAGACAGTATAGAAATACGAATCGCATCGAAAGTCAAATCTGACCGAAACTGCTGTATAGCCCACCATAGCCGAATAAGCACAACCGCATCATGGACCAGGTGATTAGGTGAGGAAAGAAAGTGGGGAACTCCAAGAACGACAAGAGGAATGTGAGGAGCTCAACACGAGATTTAAGGAAGTAATATTACAGTCGAGACAGGAAGGAACTTGGGGGGACAGACCAGATGGGGACAAACCCAAGGCAAATACACCAACAAGTGATGGCCGACATACCATCCAGATGAGGAGGGGTGAAGAAACAGCTAAGGGACCATCATCATCCTCAAAGCAATGGGACCCGGACAACATTCTCCATGGGTCCTTAGAGAGGAGAGACTTGTTGTGCGTACCACTACCACAATCTTCAACACATCCCTGGAAACCTGGGAAACTATCTGAGGTATGGAAGACAGCAAATGAAGTTCCCATTTCAAAATAGGAGACAAGAAAAGAGGACCTATCTCACGCTCGCTGCCTGTGTCATTGAACGTGTATGTTATGCTAAAGAATTAGGAGAAGTTTATCAGTGAGGAGAGTGGTTGGAGCACCCAGGAAACGGAACAGGAGTATAAATGCCAACCCAGCACGGATTCACGGAAGGCAAATCCTGTGTCACAAACCTTCTGGAGTTTTATGATAAAATAACAGAAGTGCAAGAGAGAGGAGGGGTGGGTTGATTGCATCTACTTGGACTGCAAGAAGGCCTTTGACACAGTTCCTCACAAGAGATTAGTGCAGCAGCTAGTCGCATCAGGCGCATATAACAGGATGGGCACTGCAATGGTTCAGAGATACCTGGACAGGAGGCAACAACGAGTCATGGTTCGTAATGATTGTATCACAGTGGGCACCCTGCTGACGAGCGGAAGGGTTTCCCACAGGGGACGGTCCTAGGACCAGTTGCTCTTTTTGTATATGTGACCGACATGACGAAGGGTTAGACTCAGAAAGTGTCCTGTTTGCGATGATGTGAAGGGTAATGGCGCGATCGCTCTCGTAAATCTGATGAGGACCAGGCAGGACTCTCAAAGAGACCTGGGACAGACTGGACACCGGGTCCAGCAATGGTTCTCGAATTTATCCTGCCAAATGCAAAGTCATGAAGATACGGGGAAGGGCAACCAGAAGACTCACAGACAGAGTATGGCTAGGTGGCCAAAGGACTGCAAAACCTCACTCAAGGAGAAAAGTTTGGGGTGAGTATAGCACCGTGCACGTCTCCGGAAGCACACATCATCAGATAATGCTGAGCATATGGGGCGCCTGGCAACCTGAGAACTGCCCATTCCGACACCTTCAGTTAAGGAATCATTCAAGTCACTGTATACACCGTGATGTCAGGCCCCATATCTGGAGTATGCAGGCACCTGTTTGTGAACCCGCACTTGATAAGCACGTCAAGAAACTAGAGAAAGTACAAAAGGTTTGCAACACGGTTAGTTCCGAGCTAAGGGGAATGTCCTATGAAGAAAGTTTAAGGGAAATCGGCCTGACGACACTGGAGGACCAGGAGGGACAGGGGGAGACATGATAACGACTTATAAAATACTGCGTGGAATAGACAAGGTGGGCAAGGACTGGATGTTCCAGGGAGGCGGGACACCAGAAAACAGAGGCACAATTGGAAGTTTGAAGACACAAATGAGTCAGAGAGATTGCTAGGAAGTATTTCTTCAGTCTTAGAGTTGTAAGGCAGTGGAATAGCCTAGAAAATGAGCGTAGTGGACGGTGGCAGCGGAACCATAACACAGTTTTAAGACGAGGTTTGATAATGCTCATGGAGTGGGGAAAGAGAGGGGGTCTAGTAGCGACAGTGAAGAGGCGGGGCCAGGAGCTAGGACTCGACCCCTGCAAAGGGTGCAGTTACCAATAGTTGAGTACACACACATACACATGAAAACACACACTCACACACACACCCAACACACTCACCACACACACCAAAAACACATCACAACACAATCACACATACAACACACATACACACACAACACATCACACAATACACCACACATACACACACACTCACACACACACACACACACATACACGCACACAACATACACCACAACACACACACACATACAACACACACACACACACACACATAACACACCACACACACTTACCCACACACACACACATTACACACACACACACACATTACAACACACAACACACACACACACACACACACATAAACACACTAACCACAAACACACACACACACACACACACACTCAGCACACACACACAACAAACATACACCACACACACTACACACACACACAACAACACATACAACACACACCACACCACATAAGACACACACAACACATAGACAAAAGGACCAGGAGATACAGGAGAACAGTCGTGGAGCAAGAAATGGAATATGCACAGATAAGAAGGGAGGCCCAAAGACATTATGAAAATGACATAGCAGCGAAGCCAAATTGACCGAAACTGATGTACAGCCACACAGGAGGGCGAAAAACACAGTCAAGGACCAAGGTAATCAGGCTAGGGAAGGAAGGAGGAGAGACACGGAAATGGACGGGAAATTATGTGAGAAATTCAACAAGAGATTCAAAGAAGTGTTCACGAGGAGACAGAAGGGACTCAGAAAGGACGGAGAGGTGGGCACACCACCAAGTGTGGACACAGTGCACACAACCAAGGAAGAAGTGAAGAGGCTTTGATTGTGAGCTAGGATCCTCATGTGTGGCAATGGGGGCCAGATAACATTTCTCCATGGGTAATGAGAGAGGGAGCAGAGGAGGCGCTTATGTGTACCCCAACAACATAATATTCAATAAATCAATCGAAACAGGGGAGATTGTGCAGGCATGGAAGACAGCAAATGTAGTCCCAATTTTAAAAAAGGAGACAGACATGAAGCATTAAACTACAGACCAGTGTCACGACATGTCGTAAGTATGCAAAAACATGGAGATGATTATCAGGAGAAGAGTGGTGGAAACCTTAGAAAGGAATGATTCTTCAACAGCTAGCCAGATGGTTTCAGGGACTGGAAATCCATGGTCAAAACCTCTGGATAGTTCTATGACATGGTGACAGCAGTAAGACAAGAGAGAGAGGTGGTGGGTGGATGCATTTTCTTGGAATGCAAGAGGACGTTTGACACCAGTTCCCACACAAGAGATTGGTGGCAAACTGGAGGACCAAGCAGGGATAACAGGGAAGGCACTACAATGGGATAGGGAAAATACTTGCAGGAAGACAGGCAGCGAGTCATGGTACGTGGCGAGGTGTCAGAGTGAGCACGTGTGACCAGCGGGAGGAGTGTCCCGCAGAGGGTCAAGTCCTAGGACAAGTGCTGTTTCTGGTTATTGTGAAGACATGAGGAAGGATGACTATGAGGTGTCCCTGTTTGCAGATGACGTGAAGTTGATGAGAACGAATACACTCGGATCGAAGACCAGGCAGAACTACAAAGGATCTGGACAGGTGCAGAACTTGGTCGTGTGCAATTGGTCTGGAGTTCAATCCCACAAGTGCAATGTCATGAAGATTGGGGAAGGGCAAAGAAGGCGCAGAGGATGTACAGTCTAGGGGGGTCAGAGAATACAAACCTCAATCAAGGAAAAGTCTTGGGTGTGGTTAAACACCAGGCACATCTCCTGAAGGACATCAACAAAATAACTGCTGCTGCAGCCTATGGGCGTCCTAGAAACGACAGAACAGAATTCGAATCTTAAAAGCGTATCTGTTCAGAGACCTGTACACCGTATACGTTGGCCAAATTGGAGTCTTGCGGCACCAGTTTGGAACCACACCTAGCCCAAGCACGTAAAGAAAACTAGAGAAAGTGCAAAGGTTTGCAACAAGGACTAGTCCCAGAGCTAAGAGGTATGTCTACGAGGGAGGTTTAAGGAAATCAACCTGACGACACTGGAGGAAGGGAGAGATAGGGGGGGGACATGATAACGAATACAAAATCCCTGAGAGGAATGACAAGGTGGACCAAAGGGACAGATGTTCAGAGATTGGACACAGTAACAGGGGACACAGTAGGAAGTAAAGGACACAGATGGAATCCAGGGTTTTAGGATTATTTCTTCAGCCACAGGTAGTCAGTATGTGGAATAGTTGGGAAGGATGTATTGGAGGCAGGATACCATACCCAAGCATTAAGCAAGAGGTACCCCCCGAAAAAGCACCGGCCTCAGGGACCGACGTGACATAAGTAGCGAATTCAGTGAAGGGGCGGGCCAGGAGCTCGGACTCGACCCCCGCAACCCTCACTAGGTGAGTACAAACTAGGTGCCAGTACCATACACCCACTCACACACACCACACACACTAAACATTACACACAACACACACACACTTACACACACACACACACACACACACACACATACAACACACACACTCACCCATAACACACACACACCATACACACACACTCATACCACACACACACACACACACACACAACCACATACACACACACACAAATTCACACACACAACACACACACACACACACACATCCATGCACACCACTCACACACATACACAACACCCAAACACACAACATACACACAACACACACTCACACACTACACAACACTCAAAGCACACACACACACACACACACAAACACACAACGCACACACACACACACAACACTACATCACACACACGCACACAACACACACACAACACATACACACTCCACAAATACACACACACACACACACACATACAACATTCAAACATACACACACACACTCACCACACACACATCACACACAACACACACACACATACACACACACACACACATGCACACACACACACAACACACACACACACACATACAAAACATTACACATACACACAATACACACACACTCACACACACACACACACACCACACACCTACACACCACAATACACACACACACACACACAACACACAGACACACAACACACACACACACACATACACCCATTCACACATACACACACATAGCGAGAGGTTAAAGGAAATTAATCTGACGACACTGGAGGACCGGAGAGATAGGGATATGATAACGACATTTATATACTCGATAGAATGGCAAGGTGGACAGGAGACAGGACGTTCCAAAGATGGGAACAGCAACAACGGGGTCACAGTTTTGAAACTGAAGACTCAGATGAATCACAGGGACGTTAGTAAGCATTTCTTCAGTCATAGAGCTGTCAGGATGTGAATAGTTTTGGGAAGTGATGTAGTGTAGGCAGGATCCATACATAATTAAGAAGAGGTATATAAAGTCATGGAGCAGGAAAGAGTGACCTCCAGTAGCGGCCAGATGAAGAGGCGGACGGCCAGAGCTATGAATCGAACACTGCAAACCACAATAGGTGAATACAACTAGGGAAGTACACACACACACACACACACACACACTCACATACACAGGGCAATTGCCTGAGGTGTGGGAAAAATAGCAGTGAGTGTAGGAAGGGAGGAGTATATGGCGTGGATGAAGAAAATGTAAAAGGGAGCAATTGAGGTGGGTGAGAAGCTATCAACAAATTTTGTCTGAGAATAAAGAAAAATTTTGGAGTGAGATCAAATAAGCGCGAAAGCCTAGGAATCAAATGGATTTGCAGTTATTAATAAATAGGGAGGAGGAGAGTTATTAGATTGAGAGTTGGAGGTCTCAGATGTAGGAGGAGGAATATTTAATATTTTAAGGAAGTTTTGCTGAAGATAGAAGCTGTAGATTTCTTGCACTGGCAGAGAGATATTAACATCTTGTAAGGAGTGATGGGAAAGAGCCATTTGTGAGTGTGCTTGAGGTAGTGGGTAGAATGAAAGCTGTGACTGATGGCATAAAGACAGAAATGTTACAGGCAGGTGGGGATATTGTTTTGAATAGTTAGTGTTTTTATTTAATAAATGTACGGAAGAGGGTAAGGTACCTAGGAATTGGCAGAGAGCATGTATAGCTCCTTTGTATAAAAACAAAGGGGACGAAAGAGAGTGCAAAAATTATAGGGGGATAAGTCTGTTGAGTATACTTGGTACAGTGAATGGTGAAACTGAAAAAAATAAGACTCGACGGGACATACAGGATCGTAGAATAAACACGAGGCTACAGGAAGGGGTGGGGGATGTGTAGACCAAGTGTTTCCACTGAAGCATATAAAGGAACGTTATTTAGATAAGGGTCAAAAGGTTTTCGTTGCATTTATGGATTTGGAAAAGGTATATGAAAGGATGGATAGTAGAGCAATGTGTCAGATTTTGCAAATGTATGGAATAGAAGGTAAGTTACTGAAAACAGTTAAGTGTTTTACAAGTGATAGTGAGGCTTCACGTTAGAGTTTGGTAGGGAAGAGGAGATTTATTCCCAGTAACAGTAGGCCTTAGACAGGGTATGCGTGATGTTACCATGGTTGTTTAAACGCATTATTGATTGGGAGTGTAAGAGAATGTGAATATCTCGGGTGTTGGGAAGAGGATGGTGAGACTGAAAGATAAGGAAGTCTAAACACAAAGTGGGACTTGTAACAGTGCTTTTAGCTGATGACACTGTGCTCTTGGGAGTTCTGAGAGAAGTTGCAGGAGGATGGTTAAACGAGTTTAGGAAAGGTATGTAAAAGAAGAAATTAAAAGTGAACACGTAGGAAAGAGAAAGTGAGGAGGATTAAAAAATTAGGTAATGATAAGGTTGGTATGAGATTGGAGGGACGAGTATGGAGGAAGTGAATATATTCAGTTATTTGGGTTTGGACATGACAGCGGATGGTTTAGAAAAACGATGTGAAAATCGAAAAACTGATGAGGGTAAAAGGTCAGTGGTGTGTGTGTGTGGAGTTTTTGGAGAGAACAAACACAATATTCTGTAAGAAAAGCGGGGAAATGCATGGTGCCAAGGCTCTTACCTGATGTGAAGCATGGGGTGGCGAATGTTGCACCCAAAAAGGCTGGAGGGTAGTAGAGGATGTCGTGACGGATTGCCAATGTGTGTGGTGTGATATAATGCAAAGAATCTGTTGGCTTGGGATTAGAAGAGGTGCTAGGTTCTAAAAGTCTTATCCAGAGGGCAGAAGAGGGAGGTTGTGGAGGTGGTTCGAAACATTCGAAGAGGCAGGAGCAAAACAGTATTCCTTATTAAGATGAGAGAGGGGATGGGGTGTATGGTGTGGAGTTGTGGACGTACTATGAGAGTCCCCCCTTCCCCCACAAACCACTGTAACATGGCCCAGCGCTATACGCTTCTGCCTTGCCTCAGAGAAAAAGAAGTGGTATCTAAACTTCCATTCTTGGATGTTTTGATACATCGGGATGATGTGAAGTTCAAGCTCACGGTATATAGTAAGGCCACTAATGTTTGCTCATACACTGACTACTGTTCCAACCACGAGACAAGAGTAAGAAAGAGTATCTTTCTCACTATGTTTCTTAGAACTTACCAAGAGTGCAGCGCAGAGATTCTCGATGAGAAAATTAGGAAAATATTTTATAATGCCATGAAACTACAGTACCCCAAGAAGTTTGTAGAATCAGTGTCAGCTAGGAAATCTAATTATATGACTGAACTTAGGGTAACACCTCAGATCGAGAATGTGCTGGTTCTCCCTTACAATGAGAATTTATTTGTTCTCGAAATGCCTCAAAAAATTATATTATTAGAACTACTCTCCAACGCTGTTAATGGGTATCTCATTTGTATTACGGGTACACCAAGAAGTGAGTTGTAGTTCTTGGGAATAATAAACACCTGACGTGCCCACACAACACACCGAACGCGCGCACACAACATACCAAACACTGCGGGCCGGACTGGAAGTTGGGTCTCGACTCCCTTGTTTGAAACCACCATCTAGGCGAGTTACAACACAGCTGATCCTTGGGAATCTGAACCCCGCCCCACCCACCACAGACCCTCCCCACGACCCTCACTCCCTCCTTTTTTCTTCCCTCGCTCTCCCCACCCCTACTCGATCACTCACTCACTCACTCACTCTCTCCTCTCTCTCTCTCTTCTCTCTCTCCTCTCCTCTCTCTCTCTCCCTCTCTCTACTTCTCTCTCTCTCTCTCTCCTCTCTCTCTACTCTCTCTCTCTCCTCTCTCTCTCCTCCCTCTGCTCTTTTTTTTTTTTTTTTTTTTTTTTTTTTTTTTTTTTTATTTTTTTTTTACTTTTTTTTTTTTTTTTTACACAGGGTTTGACAAGGTTTAAGGATCCCTAGCTTTATTCGACAGCTATTTTCAGGCTAAGGATTCCTAACTTTATTGGCAAGCTAAGAGCTGTTACCTACATCAGCTCTTGATAAGAATTTTGGTATGAGAATACAAGTAGGGAACAGGATGAAGTTTGGAGCCATCTGTGGGCCAGCATTTTCATTTGATCAACTGACGTTATCTCGCCTTGACATCATTATGCTGTAATGAATGTGTTCCATACTCGTGTCATCCTGGGGCGTATGTATGATCTCAGATGGAGGTGATGTTCTGGAGAAGGGTTACAAGCCAGAGGTGACAGTTGCTGCTTTCTTGCCCGTCTTGTGAGCATTAAATGCTTGTTTCACGCTGTCCTCGAAAATAAGGGTGGATCCAAGTGTCTCTTTTTTCTGTTTTTTGTCTGTGGTATTTTGACAATATTGGCCTTGTACTTAAACAGGTAAGGGCCACCAGAATCCCTCCTATGTGAAGGCTCTGCTTGATAAATGACAGATCTATCAGGATGGAGTTTTTCCAGGGCTGAGTGATGAGGACGTCTTGCTCTGTTCCTCTCTCTGTCAAGCAGTCGAGATTGATGAGGGGAGGACAGGCAAACCAAGAGGGAAGTGGAACATACTTTCAAGGTGTGCCTAAACAGACTGCGGAGCGTACTTGTGCCTAGTACAGGGATCTCTGCAACCCTTTCTGTCAAGCAGATGCGAGATACGCGGAAGAGTGCTGTTAAGCTTCCTGGTCTGCCTTGTTTGCAAGATTTACAACAGGTTCTTCATGGTTAGTTTGGAGTCACATGTCCCCCAGTATAAATCAACCTTCTTCTTCCAGGTGCCAACATCGTCCCATTCATCACTTACTACTGCGCCGAGCATTACCATCATGGTTATGCCTGAGACGACACTCATTTGGTTTTTCAGGTGCAAATGGTTGCTTGCCATCTATTTCCCCAAGTGATATAGCTCTCAGCTGGTGATTGTTGTAGGCTTAGAGCAGCTGGCATTTCTTCTATTGGATAAGTGTATGTTCAGTGTTACAGTCGTCTTGCATATGCATGTGATTCTGGGATGAGATCGAAGAAGGTCGTTGAGTAGACGTCCATAACAGCTGGACCCAGCACACTTCCTTGTGGAACGCTTTGCCCCATAGGATGCCTTGCCTGATTCCGTTCCATTGAGGACTACACTTAGAGATCTACCGATGAAGGTTAATCACTGAGGAGACATAGCGTAGAGCCTAGCAATTCCCAGTGCTTGAAGTTTTTGGCTAAGAGGCCCATGGTGTGTCTTGCCACACCTGCGTTCCGGGGGGAAAAAGCGGCCAGCAATGCCCAGTGTGCTACCACACAGCTGACTTTGGATTCATCAAGTGACTACGTTTGCCACTGAGTTGCGAGAGGTTTAACAACAGGATCAGCAAGTCAGAGTAACCTTTCCTGAAGCCATATTGACGATCACAAAGTAGTGAGTGTGGTAGTCAAAAAATTCTGTCATTTGTCTTGAGATTATTGTTCAAGGAATCTTACCAGTTGATTGACAGGAGTGACACTGGTCTGTTGGTTGCTGATTTCTGCTCTGCTCTTCCTTTTTGGAACAGGGACTACCATTTGCCTAGCTTTTTCAGGGAGAGGGCCATTTACACTGTACTAGGCAGTTGCTGAAAAGACAGCATGCGAGTTTAACGCAGAGGTGCTGCTAGGCTGGTCTGCAACCCATCTTCTCAACAATCTTGGGGCTCACTTGTTCTTGGGGGCCCCACAGCCTTTTCTTGGTCAATTGGATTTAAGAAGGAAATGCACCTCTCCTGCCGTATTGTCACCACTGACAGTTTTGACACAGTGCTTGCAGCCTAGACAAGGAGGTCCCTTGCTGGATCAGGGAACTTGCATTTTGGTAGCAAAGTGAGTTACGAGGACCAAATGTGTTCTGCAAAGAGGTCACGCCTTCTCTTGACTTAATAGTAGAGGTGGTCCCATCCTGTCGATTCATAGAGGTGGAATATATTAAGTTCATCAGGAGAAACATTTGTCCTGTCACTTGACCAGGGGACCACTAGGTTTTGGAGCCTACCCTTCATGATGTAAACTTTCTTTAGGGTCCACCTTCCCAATGTGTATGGCACCTTTTGAAATCACCCATATGCCTACAGGCTTGCTGCTGCAAAGATTTCCTGTTATAGGTGTAGGTGTTCTTACTGATACCTTTCCGCCAGGCTTTGGTACTTAGCCGTTGCAGCCTCTCTACAACGAAAGCCAAACCAAGGCTGACGGTAGGCTTTTGTCTCATATTTGCTTGGTGAGGAATGTGTCTGTTAGCAGATTAAGGATAGTGTGTTCCAGTGGAATGGCTTTCACTTGGTTGTCAACTTCCCCCTGGAAAAGAAGTGCATTCCAGTCTCCGGTTGTGGGGTGGCTCGAGCCACTCTGAGCAAAAGGGCCACGGGCCCCACAATGTACCTCCGTTACCAGAGTGCAGGGTTGTGGGTGAGGGGGGTCGGCCTCACCTCGTTGCGGGTGGGTGCGTTAGGGGTGGAAATTATCAGCCGGGTGGTGCAGTACGTTCCTTACGATGAGCTGCCTAGGGCAGGGGGTCATTGGGTACGTTTGAATGCTGCCTGAGCTAGACTCGTATGGGGAACTTTGGGAGCCGCGAGAGAGACGAAAGCGCGAAAGGCGAACGAGACGGAAGAGCAGCAAAGAGCAGAGAAGAATGAGAGAAGAAGAGCGAGTAGCAGTCGAGAGAGAGTAAGAGAGAGCGAGAGAGCGAAAAGAGAGAAAGAGCGAAATCGAAGTCAAGAGAAAGAGCGAGTCAAGAGACGAGAAAGTAGCGCAGCACGAGCGAGGAAAAGAGCAGCGAAAGAGTAGAGAAAGAAGTAAAGAATAAAGAGAACAAATAGGTACGAAGAAAGCGAACAGAAAGCGAGGCACGACAAACAAGCCGTAATAGAAGAAAGCGAGAAAGAACAAAAGGAGAGAGGAAGCGAGGCAGAGCAGAGCCGCGAGCACGAAAGAGAGCGAGGGGAGAAGAGCGCGCGGCGAGAGCGAAAAACACGCGCGCCGGCGACGAGCTCGAGGAGAGCAACTACGCGGAACTCTTCAGCTCTCTGCTCTCTCTCCTCTCTCTCTCCCTCTCTCCCTCTCTCCCTCTTCTCCCTCTTCCTTCTCTCCTACCTCTCCTCTCTCCCCCTCTCTCTCTCTCTCTCTCCTCTCTCCCCCTCTCTACCTCTCTCTCTACCCTCTCTCTCCCTCCTCTTCCCTCTCCCCTCCCCCTCTCCCTCTCTCTCTACCTCTCCTTCTCCCTCTCTCTCCCTCTCTCCCTCTCTCCCTCTCTCTATCGCTCTCTCGCTCCTCTTCTCTCTTTTTTTTTTTTTTTTTTTTTTTTTTTTTTTTTTTTTTTCTTTTTTTTTTTTTTTTTTTTTTTTTTTCACATAGGTTTTTGACAAGGTTATAGGAATAGCCTAGCTTTATTGACAACAAGCTAATTTTCAGGTTTTCGTTATAAAGGATTCCTAACTTTATTGATAAGTAAGAGAGCTGTTACCTACTTCAGCTCATTTGAAAGCCAATTTTTTATGTTTTGATTTTATCGAGGAATTAAAGTAGGGAAAAGGATGAAGTTGGAAAAAGCCAACTGTGTGGGGCCAGCAGAATTTCAGCATTCAAACCTCAGCATTTTTCATTTGATTCGACTGTCGTTATCTCTCGTTTGACATCATTATGCTGAACGAAATGTGTTTCCATTACTGAGTCATCCACCTGGGTATGTGATGATCTCAGAGGGAGTGAGTTCTGGAGAAAGGTACAGCCATTGAGTGAAGTTGCTGCTTTCTGACCCGTATTGTGGCATCAATAAAGCTTGTTTCGCGCTCTTATCGTCATCTCGAAGTGGTTGGATCCAAGTTGTGGTATTTGACAATATTGGCCTTGTACATACTCAGTAATGCCACCCACATCCCTCCTATGTTGAAGGCTCTGCTGATAGACAGATCAACCAGGATGGGTCCAGGCGAGAGATGAGACGTCTTGCTTGTTCTCTAACTTGTCAAGCAAGTAGTCGAAGCGCTAGGATGAGACGATGGGGGGGGGGGGGGGAACAGGCAAAACAAAGGTAAAAAGGGAAAGCAGCATTCTTCAAGGATTGTTTGTTGGATTGTTGTGAGCGTACTTGGTGCCTGTTACAGTTAACAGTATCTTGCAACCTACTGTCATGCAGATGGACGAGATACGGCGAGTGCGTGTAAGCTTCCTGGCTGCCTTGTTTGCAAGAATTTAAACCTTGGTTCTCTATGGCTTAGTTTGGAAAGGTCAAATTTCACCCCAAATCACCCAAGGATTTATCAACTTCTTTCTCCATGGTTTGTGCCAACATCCTCCATTCATTCCTCTTACTACTGCACCAGCATTACCTTCATGGTGCTTGGACGTCATCATTTGTTGCGTTTTTTAGGTGCAAATGTACATTGCATCTAATTCCCAAGCTGATATAGCTCGCAAATCAGCTGGTGATGGATCGCGCGCTCGCTTCACGACAGCTCGGAACTCATCTTCTTTGGATTCTCCCCTTAGTGAATGTCGTGTACAGTCGTTGCAAGGATGTGATTCTGGGTGTGATTGAAGAGGTCGTTGAAGTAGACATTCCCATAAAGTGGATGACATTTTGTGGAACGCTTGCCCCAATAGGATGTTTGTGATTCGTTCCATTGAGATACACTTAGAGATCTAACATGAAGGGTTAAATCACTGAGGAGACTTAGCGTACCGCTCGAGCAGCAATTCCAGTGCTATGAAGTTTTGCTATAAGAGGCTGGTGCCACGGTCGACAGGCGTCCTGCAATGTCCAGTGCTACCACCAGCTGATCCTTTGGCATTCTCTTCTTAACCACGCACCCTCCTCCATCCCTCTCTCCCTCTTACTCACTCTCTCCCAATCCTCCCTCTCACCCTCTCTCTTCTCTCTCGCTCCCTTCTCTCTCTTTCCCGCTTCTCTCTCTGCTCTCTCTTCTCTCTTTCCGATCCCTCCACTATCTTATCTCCGCGCTCCTCACTACGACGCACGCCCCCCGTCTATATCCTAACGCACGCACTATTCTCTTTTCTCTCTTTTTCTCTCTCTACTCTTCCCTCTTCTCTATCTCCCACACTCCCCCTATCCCTCCTCTTACCCTCTCTCTCATCGTTCATTCCTCTTCTCTTCCTCTCTCTCTCCTATCTCTCTCTCTCATAACCCTCTCTCTCTCTCCCTTCTCTCTCCTCTCTCCACGCACGCACCACTCACGCACTCCACGCTTCAGCATTCATCTTCCCTCTCTCTCTCCCTCTTATCTCTCCCTCCTTCCTCTCTCTCTCTCCTCCTTCTCTACCTCTCTCTCTCTCATTCACACCTCCCATTCTTTCCTCCACTCTCCTCTCCTTCTTCTTCCTCTCTCTCTCCCTCTCCTCTCTCTTCTCGCTCTCTCCCTTCTCTCCCTCTCTCTTCCCTTCTCTCTCACTTTCCCCTCTCCGCTTACCCTCCCTTCTATCTCCTCTCTCTCCCTCCACTCTCTCTCTCTCCTCATACAAAAACAAAAAAAAAAAAAAAAAAAAAACAAAAAAAAAACAAAAAAAAAAAAAAAAAACAAAAAAAAAAATCTGCGCGTAGGCACGCGCTCGCAGGACGGAAAACAGAGCTCTCTCGGTAATAGAAGAACCAGGGAGGAACGCGACTGGGAGTTAGAGCACACCCAAGGGATGGAAGAGTGGGGAAGGTAGATAGTAGAGCTTGGTAGTAAAATGGAGGAGCGGATAGCTGAAGAGTGCAGGAAGTGGAAGTACAGGCCTTAGCAAGCAGAAGCTAGGATTAAGTGCTTTAGAAGAGAATGCCAAAGCTGAAAAGAATATGAGAGAACAACAATACAATTCAGACGTGACCACTGCGGAACATTCAAAGCTCAGGCCGCAGACAGGGGATGGTAGAAACCAACCGGAGAATGCCGTACAGGAATGGTATAGACCCCCGTGGGCCAGGGAAAAGGCGTGAGACACTGAGATCAAACGAAGGTTGAAGACAATGATGGGAATCAGAGTCAGCGCGCAGCCAAGGGGATGGTAGCAACACGTGACTGCGTCCACGAGGTCCCTATCAGTGGACCACGTGGGTGGCCTGGGGGGAAAGACGATGAGCACATAGATCAAGCTACAGGTCCGAAGAAAAGAAGCCGCATTGTTATAGCAAGAGGTTTACAGCCTAATGCAGTAGCAGAGGACAGTGGTGGAAAGACAGTCCATAGAATAGATGTTTCAGATATGTCGGGGATATGAGGCAAGAAATGTACAATGGTGGAAACAAAATGCCTCAGAGGAAGCAGATGAGATCAGAGGGAGGGAGGAAAGGGCGAGGTCAGTTATTGTGTTCGGGTCCAAGAGCAAGGGGCAACAAAGAAGAAATAAAACAGGAGGAGAAAAAATGATTGGAAAGGATCATGAAAAAACAAATGGGGAGGCACCAATAAGAAATGGTGACAATTTCAGAGAATTGGGTGGTTTGCGAGAGGTTGGATTTACGGTCTGTCAGAGTAACTTTCAGGCAAGATCTCAGTATTAATCAGGATTTGCAGAGAAAGAAGATGAGACTGACAAAGAGGGGTACCAGAGAGTAACCGACGCGACGTACCACAAGAAGAGAGGTGCACTATGAACCTGCTCCGAGGGAAACAGGAGGAGCAAGGAGGAACCGAGAAGCAATGAACATGAGCAGGACCCAGACACAGGAGGAAGGGATACACACCCACACAGAATCTCCACAAATACCACCGCGACATTCCCAACGCACAGGCAACCTATACTCCAACCCACTCACTTTTTCCTCTGCACCAAACCCCCATATCACTAATCCCCAAACAGTCTGTTCCTTATTGGGCATTCTGAACCCCACCCCCATCAACATACCCTACACCACAGCCCATTAGGCCCCCCCGGCTCTCCCTCCCCCACACCCAATATAACTTGCATGGACCAAATGAGTAGAAAAGAAAACAAAAGGTTTGTTGGTACACAATGCGGAATGTAATAATGAATAAACATGAGGAGTGGAAACTGTCTCTCGCTCATCAACGTTGAAAAATCCCAGACATCATAGCAGTAACAGAAAAAAATGCTGAGATAATAAAGACACACATCTTCCCAACGGATATCGATCTGAGGAAAGATAGAGGAGTAGAGGGGGTAGGACTGTGTTGCACTCTTGCTATAAAACACCACCCCAATGTGGGATTTGAGGAAATGGTGAAGGAATGGACATGATTGGAGGAAGAGATACAATGTAGGTACATTCTGTCGTGAGAAACATAAAGTAGTTCATTGGAGTGATATATAAACCACCACAGAACCTGACAGGGGCAGAGGTCGCTGCGGCCGAGTACGAGAAAAAAAAACAGGGATGATGGTGGACCAATGGCTGAGGTGGCAAGCATGAGATCACTCGAGCAGAGCAAAGTTATTCGAGTAATGGCGCGATTTCAACACAGGGAGATCGTCTGCGCGCCACTAACCTGGAGCACAGTGTGGGTGGTCCAAAACATGTGAGAGCAAAGCTGCATGGTTGCTGGTACTTGAGCATCATGGCATCCAACATGTCATGGGGACCAAACAGAGAGAGAGGCGACTGAGGAGGAGCAGCAAGACTGGATTCTTTTTGATCACTGAGTCAGTTTTCAGACATCGAGGACATCACTTTCGAGTTGCCCTTGTGATGTATTGAGATCATGTGGTTCTGAGTTTTGTGACTATTAGTAGAGTTAAAGTGGAGAACGGTAAAGGAACTGAAGGGGAAAGGCCCAAACTATAAAAGGGGGGGATACACATGATTAGAAACTTGGCAGGAGGATTCAGTGGCAGAGAAATGGTAGGAAAATCAGTAAACGAGGATGATGGAAATATGTTGGCAACAAGTGCAAGTCATGGCAGAGGAAAGTTTGTTCCCAGGGAACAGAAATAAATAGAGACCAAGTACGAGTCCTGGTTTACCCGAAGGGTGGGAAGGCCACCCCAAACCTTAGTGCAACCGAGATGGAAAAGGTACGGAGGCATAGGACCCCTTGAAAACACAACGGAGCATTGTAGAAGAGCAGAAACGGGTGGGGGAAGTATGGGCAGAAAGGAGGGGGCCGAGACAGTATAGAAATACGAATCGCATCGAAAGTCAAATCTGACCGAAACTGCTGTATAGCCCACCATAGCCGAATAAGCACAACCGCATCATGGACCAGGTGATTAGGTGAGGAAAGAAAGTGGGGAACTCCAAGAACGACAAGAGGAATGTGAGGAGCTCAACACGAGATTTAAGGAAGTAATATTACAGTCGAGACAGGAAGGAACTTGGGGGGACAGACCAGATGGGGACAAACCCAAGGCAAATACACCAACAAGTGATGGCCGACATACCATCCAGATGAGGAGGGGTGAAGAAACAGCTAAGGGACCATCATCATCCTCAAAGCAATGGGACCCGGACAACATTCTCCATGGGTCCTTAGAGAGGAGAGACTTGTTGTGCGTACCACTACCACAATCTTCAACACATCCCTGGAAACCTGGGAAACTATCTGAGGTATGGAAGACAGCAAATGAAGTTCCCATTTCAAAATAGGAGACAAGAAAAGAGGACCTATCTCACGCTCGCTGCCTGTGTCATTGAACGTGTATGTTATGCTAAAGAATTAGGAGAAGTTTATCAGTGAGGAGAGTGGTTGGAGCACCCAGGAAACGGAACAGGAGTATAAATGCCAACCCAGCACGGATTCACGGAAGGCAAATCCTGTGTCACAAACCTTCTGGAGTTTTATGATAAAATAACAGAAGTGCAAGAGAGAGGAGGGGTGGGTTGATTGCATCTACTTGGACTGCAAGAAGGCCTTTGACACAGTTCCTCACAAGAGATTAGTGCAGCAGCTAGTCGCATCAGGCGCATATAACAGGATGGGCACTGCAATGGTTCAGAGATACCTGGACAGGAGGCAACAACGAGTCATGGTTCGTAATGATTGTATCACAGTGGGCACCCTGCTGACGAGCGGAAGGGTTTCCCACAGGGGACGGTCCTAGGACCAGTTGCTCTTTTTGTATATGTGACCGACATGACGAAGGGTTAGACTCAGAAAGTGTCCTGTTTGCGATGATGTGAAGGGTAATGGCGCGATCGCTCTCGTAAATCTGATGAGGACCAGGCAGGACTCTCAAAGAGACCTGGGACAGACTGGACACCGGGTCCAGCAATGGTTCTCGAATTTATCCTGCCAAATGCAAAGTCATGAAGATACGGGGAAGGGCAACCAGAAGACTCACAGACAGAGTATGGCTAGGTGGCCAAAGGACTGCAAAACCTCACTCAAGGAGAAAAGTTTGGGGTGAGTATAGCACCGTGCACGTCTCCGGAAGCACACATCATCAGATAATGCTGAGCATATGGGGCGCCTGGCAACCTGAGAACTGCCCATTCCGACACCTTCAGTTAAGGAATCATTCAAGTCACTGTATACACCGTGATGTCAGGCCCCATATCTGGAGTATGCAGGCACCTGTTTGTGAACCCGCACTTGATAAGCACGTCAAGAAACTAGAGAAAGTACAAAAGGTTTGCAACACGGTTAGTTCCGAGCTAAGGGGAATGTCCTATGAAGAAAGTTTAAGGGAAATCGGCCTGACGACACTGGAGGACCAGGAGGGACAGGGGGAGACATGATAACGACTTATAAAATACTGCGTGGAATAGACAAGGTGGGCAAGGACTGGATGTTCCAGGGAGGCGGGACACCAGAAAACAGAGGCACAATTGGAAGTTTGAAGACACAAATGAGTCAGAGAGATTGCTAGGAAGTATTTCTTCAGTCTTAGAGTTGTAAGGCAGTGGAATAGCCTAGAAAATGAGCGTAGTGGACGGTGGCAGCGGAACCATAACACAGTTTTAAGACGAGGTTTGATAATGCTCATGGAGTGGGGAAAGAGAGGGGGTCTAGTAGCGACAGTGAAGAGGCGGGGCCAGGAGCTAGGACTCGACCCCTGCAAAGGGTGCAGTTACCAATAGTTGAGTACACACACATACACATGAAAACACACACTCACACACACACCCAACACACTCACCACACACACCAAAAACACATCACAACACAATCACACATACAACACACATACACACACAACACATCACACAATACACCACACATACACACACACTCACACACACACACACACACATACACGCACACAACATACACCACAACACACACACACATACAACACACACACACACACACACATAACACACCACACACACTTACCCACACACACACACATTACACACACACACACACATTACAACACACAACACACACACACACACACACACATAAACACACTAACCACAAACACACACACACACACACACACACTCAGCACACACACACAACAAACATACACCACACACACTACACACACACACAACAACACATACAACACACACCACACCACATAAGACACACACAACACATAGACAAAAGGACCAGGAGATACAGGAGAACAGTCGTGGAGCAAGAAATGGAATATGCACAGATAAGAAGGGAGGCCCAAAGACATTATGAAAATGACATAGCAGCGAAGCCAAATTGACCGAAACTGATGTACAGCCACACAGGAGGGCGAAAAACACAGTCAAGGACCAAGGTAATCAGGCTAGGGAAGGAAGGAGGAGAGACACGGAAATGGACGGGAAATTATGTGAGAAATTCAACAAGAGATTCAAAGAAGTGTTCACGAGGAGACAGAAGGGACTCAGAAAGGACGGAGAGGTGGGCACACCACCAAGTGTGGACACAGTGCACACAACCAAGGAAGAAGTGAAGAGGCTTTGATTGTGAGCTAGGATCCTCATGTGTGGCAATGGGGGCCAGATAACATTTCTCCATGGGTAATGAGAGAGGGAGCAGAGGAGGCGCTTATGTGTACCCCAACAACATAATATTCAATAAATCAATCGAAACAGGGGAGATTGTGCAGGCATGGAAGACAGCAAATGTAGTCCCAATTTTAAAAAAGGAGACAGACATGAAGCATTAAACTACAGACCAGTGTCACGACATGTCGTAAGTATGCAAAAACATGGAGATGATTATCAGGAGAAGAGTGGTGGAAACCTTAGAAAGGAATGATTCTTCAACAGCTAGCCAGATGGTTTCAGGGACTGGAAATCCATGGTCAAAACCTCTGGATAGTTCTATGACATGGTGACAGCAGTAAGACAAGAGAGAGAGGTGGTGGGTGGATGCATTTTCTTGGAATGCAAGAGGACGTTTGACACCAGTTCCCACACAAGAGATTGGTGGCAAACTGGAGGACCAAGCAGGGATAACAGGGAAGGCACTACAATGGGATAGGGAAAATACTTGCAGGAAGACAGGCAGCGAGTCATGGTACGTGGCGAGGTGTCAGAGTGAGCACGTGTGACCAGCGGGAGGAGTGTCCCGCAGAGGGTCAAGTCCTAGGACAAGTGCTGTTTCTGGTTATTGTGAAGACATGAGGAAGGATGACTATGAGGTGTCCCTGTTTGCAGATGACGTGAAGTTGATGAGAACGAATACACTCGGATCGAAGACCAGGCAGAACTACAAAGGATCTGGACAGGTGCAGAACTTGGTCGTGTGCAATTGGTCTGGAGTTCAATCCCACAAGTGCAATGTCATGAAGATTGGGGAAGGGCAAAGAAGGCGCAGAGGATGTACAGTCTAGGGGGGTCAGAGAATACAAACCTCAATCAAGGAAAAGTCTTGGGTGTGGTTAAACACCAGGCACATCTCCTGAAGGACATCAACAAAATAACTGCTGCTGCAGCCTATGGGCGTCCTAGAAACGACAGAACAGAATTCGAATCTTAAAAGCGTATCTGTTCAGAGACCTGTACACCGTATACGTTGGCCAAATTGGAGTCTTGCGGCACCAGTTTGGAACCACACCTAGCCCAAGCACGTAAAGAAAACTAGAGAAAGTGCAAAGGTTTGCAACAAGGACTAGTCCCAGAGCTAAGAGGTATGTCTACGAGGGAGGTTTAAGGAAATCAACCTGACGACACTGGAGGAAGGGAGAGATAGGGGGGGGACATGATAACGAATACAAAATCCCTGAGAGGAATGACAAGGTGGACCAAAGGGACAGATGTTCAGAGATTGGACACAGTAACAGGGGACACAGTAGGAAGTAAAGGACACAGATGGAATCCAGGGTTTTAGGATTATTTCTTCAGCCACAGGTAGTCAGTATGTGGAATAGTTGGGAAGGATGTATTGGAGGCAGGATACCATACCCAAGCATTAAGCAAGAGGTACCCCCCGAAAAAGCACCGGCCTCAGGGACCGACGTGACATAAGTAGCGAATTCAGTGAAGGGGCGGGCCAGGAGCTCGGACTCGACCCCCGCAACCCTCACTAGGTGAGTACAAACTAGGTGCCAGTACCATACACCCACTCACACACACCACACACACTAAACATTACACACAACACACACACACTTACACACACACACACACACACACACACACATACAACACACACACTCACCCATAACACACACACACCATACACACACACTCATACCACACACACACACACACACACACAACCACATACACACACACACAAATTCACACACACAACACACACACACACACACACATCCATGCACACCACTCACACACATACACAACACCCAAACACACAACATACACACAACACACACTCACACACTACACAACACTCAAAGCACACACACACACACACACACAAACACACAACGCACACACACACACACAACACTACATCACACACACGCACACAACACACACACAACACATACACACTCCACAAATACACACACACACACACACACATACAACATTCAAACATACACACACACACTCACCACACACACATCACACACAACACACACACACATACACACACACACACACATGCACACACACACACAACACACACACACACACATACAAAACATTACACATACACACAATACACACACACTCACACACACACACACACACCACACACCTACACACCACAATACACACACACACACACACAACACACAGACACACACACACACACACACACACATACAACCATTCACACATACACACACATAGGAGAGGTTAAAGGAAATTAATCTGACGACACTGGAGGACAGGAGAGATAAGGGGATATGATAACGACATTAAATACTGATACGAATTGGCAAGGTGGACAGAGACAGGACGTTCCAAAGATGGGACACAGCAACAAGGGGTCACAGTTTGAAACTGAAGACTCAGATGAATCACAGGGACGTTAGTAAGCATTTCTTCAGTCATAGAGCTGTCAGGAAGTGGAATAGTTTGGGAAGTGATGTAGTGTAGGCAGGATCCATACATAACTTTAAGAAGAGGTATAATAAAGCTCATGGAGCAGGAAGAGTGACCCAGTAGCGGCCAGTGAAGAGGCGGGGCCAGGAGCTATGAATCGAACCCTGCAACCACAACTAGGTGAATACAACTAGGGGAGTACACACACACACACACACACACACACTCACATACACAGGGCAATTGCCTGAGGTGTGGAAAATAGCAGTGATGTAGGAGGGAGGAGTATATGGAGTGGTGAAGAAATGTAAAAAGGGAGCAATTGAGAGTGGGTGAGATGCTATCAACAAATTTTGTCTGAGAATAAAGAAAAATTTTGGAGTGAGATCAAATAAGCGCGAAAGCCTAGGAATCAAATGGATTTGCAGTTATTAATAAATAGGGAGGAGGAGAGTTATTAGATTGAGAGTTGGAGGTCTCAGATGTAGGAGGAGGAATATTTAATATTTTAAGGAAGTTTTGCTGAAGATAGAAGCTGTAGATTTCTTGCACTGGCAGAGAGATATTAACATCTTGTAAGGAGTGATGGGAAAGACGCCATGTGAGTGTGCTTGAGGTAGTGGGTTAGAATGAAAGCTGTGAATGATGGCATAAAGACAGAATTGTTACAGGCAGGTGGGGATATTGTTTTGAATAGATTAGTGTTTTTATTAATAAATGTACGGAAGAGGGTTTAGGTACTAGGAATTGCAGAGGAGCATTTATAGCTCCTTTGTATAAAAACAAAGGGGACGAAAGAGAGTGCAAAAATTAGGGGGGATAAGTCTGTTGAGAATATTGTACAGTGAATGGTGAAACTGAAAAAAATAAGACTCGACGGGACATACAGGATCGTAGAATAAACACGAGGCTACAGGAAGGGGTGGGGGATGTGCCCCTAGCCAAGTGTTTCCACTGAAGATATAAAGGAACGTTATTTAGATAAGGGTCAAAAGGTTTTCGTTTGCATTTATTGGATTTGGAAAAGGTATATGAAAGGATGGATAGTAGAGCAATGTGTCAGATTTTGCAAATGTATGGAATAGAAGGTAAGTTACTGAAAACAGTTAAGAGTTTTTACAAGGATAGTGAGGCTCACGTTAGAGTATGTAGGACAGAGGGAGATTATTTCCCAGTAACAGTAGGCCTTAGACAGGGATGCGTGATGTTACCATGGTTGTTTAAACGCATTATTGATTGGGAGTGTAAGAGAAGTGAATTCTCGGGTGTTGGGAAGAGGTGTGAGACTGAAAGATAAGGAATCTAACACAAAGTGGGACTTGTCACAGTTGCTTTTAGCTGATGACACTGTGCTCTTGGGAGATTCTGAAGAGAAGTTGCAGAGGATGGTAAACGAGTTTAGAAAGGTATGTAAAAGAAAGAAATTAAAAGTGAACGTAGGAAAGAGCAAAGTGAGGAGGATAAAAAATTAGGTAATGAAAGGTTGGATATGAGATTGGAGGGACGGAGTATGGAGGAAGTGAATATATTCAGATATTTGGGATTGGACATGACAGCGGATGGGTCTATGAAAAACGATGTGAAAATCGAAAAACTGATGAGGGTAAAAGGTCAGTGGTGTGTGTGTGTGGAGTTTTTGGAGAGAACAAACACAATATTCTGTAAGAAAAGCGGGGAAATGCATGGTGCCAAGGCTCTTACCTGATGTGAAGCATGGGGTGGCGAATGTTGCACCCAAAAAGGCTGGAGGGTAGTAGAGGATGTCGTGACGGATTGCCAATGTGTGTGGTGTGATATAATGCAAAGAATCTGTTGGCTTGGGATTAGAAGAGGTGCTAGGTTCTAAAAGTCTTATCCAGAGGGCAGAAGAGGGAGGTTGTGGAGGTGGTTCGAAACATTCGAAGAGGCAGGAGCAAAACAGTATTCCTTATTAAGATGAGAGAGGGGATGGGGTGTATGGTGTGGAGTTGTGGACGTACTATGAGAGTCCCCCCTTCCCCCACAAACCACTGTAAACATGGCCCAAGCGCTATACGCTTCTGCCTTGCCTCGAGAAAAAGAAGTGGTATCTAAACTTCAATTCTTGGATGTTTTGATACATCGGGATGGATGTGAAGTTCAAGCTCACTTTGGTATATCAGTTAGGCCACTAATGTTTGCTAATACATGATACTGTTCAACCACGAGACAGAGTAAGAAAGAGTATCTTTCTCACTATGTTTCTTAGAACTTACCAAGAGTGCAGCGCAGAGATTCTCGATGCTCGAAAATTAGGCAAATATTTATAATGCCATGAAACTACAGTACCAGAAGTTTGTAGAATCAGAGTGTGTGTAGGAAATCTAATTATATGACTGAACTCAGGGTAACACCTCAGATCGAGAATTGTGCTGGTTCTCCATTACAATGAGATTTTATTTGGTTCTCGAAATGCCTCAAAAACACCACACATTGCCTCAGACATGACATCTCCACTGCCTCCAGCCTTCTCCTCGCTGCAACATTCATCACCCATGCTTCACACCCATATAAGAGTGTTGGTAAAACTATACTCCAAGGACAAAGTTCTTTGTCTCCACAGACTCCTAAGTGCACCACTCACCCTTTTCCCCTCATCAATTCTATGATTCACCTCATCCTTCATAGACCCATCCGCTGACACGTCCACTCCCAAATATCTGAATACATTCACATCCTCCATTCTCTCCCTCCAATCTGATATCCAATCTTTCATCACCTAATATTTTTGTTATCCTCATAACCTTACTCTTTCCTGTATTCACTTTTAATTTTCTTCTTTTGCACACCCTACCAAATTCATCCACCAATCTCTGCAACTTCTCTTCAGAATCTCCCAAGAGCACAGTGTCATCAGCAAAGAGCAACTGTGACAACTCCCACTTTATGTGTGATTCTTTATCTTTTAACTCCACGCCTCTTGTCAAGACCCTCGCATTTACTTCTCTTACAACCCCATCTATAAATACATTAAACAACCACGGTGACATCACACATCCTTGTCTAAGGCCTACTTTACTGGGAAATAATTTCCCTCTTTCCTATGTACTCTAACTTGAGCCTCACTATCCTCGTAAAAACTCTTCACTGCTTTCAGTAACCTACCTCCTACACCATACACCTGCAACATCTGCCACATTGCCCCCCTATCCACCCAGTCATACGCCTTTTCCAAATCCATAAATGCCACAAAGACCTCTTTAGCCTTATCTAAATACTGTTCACTTATATGTTTCACTGTAAACACCTGGTCCACACACCCCCTACCTTTCCTAAAGCCTCCTTGTTCATCTGCTATCCTATTCTCCGTCTTACTCTTAATTCTTTCAATAATAACTCTACCATACACTTTACCAGGGATACTCAACAGACTTATCCTCCTATAATTTTTGCACTCTCTTTTGTCCCCTTTGCCTTTATACAAAGGAACTATGCATGCTCTCTGCCAATCCCTAGGTACCTTACCCTCTTCCATACATTTATTAAATAATTGCACCAACCACTCCAAAACTATATCCCCACCTGCTTTTAACATTTCTACCTTTATCCCATCAATCCCGGCTGCCTTACCCCCTTTCATTTTACCTACTGCCTCACGAACTTCTCCCACACTCACAACTGGCTCTTCCTCACTCCTACAAGATGTTATTCCTCCTTGCCCTATACACGAAATCACAGCTTCCCTATCTTCATCAACATTTGGCAATTCCTCAAAATATTCCCTCCATCTTCCCAATACCTCTAACTCTCCATTTAATAACTCTCCTCTCCTATTTTTAACTGACAAATCAATTTGTTCTCTAGGCTTCCTTAACTTGTTAATCTCACTCCAAAACTTTTTCTTATTTTCAACAAAATTTGTTGATAACATCTCACCCACTCTCTCATTTGCTCTCTTTTTACATTGCTTCACCACTCTCTTAACCTCTCTCTTTTTCTCCATATACTCTTCCCTCCTTGCATCACTTCTACTTTGTAAAAACTTCTCATATGCTAACTTTTTCTCCCTTATTACTCTCTTTACATCATCATTCCACCAATCGCTCCTCTTCCCTCCCGCACCCACTTTCCTTTAACCACAAACTTCTGCTGAACACTAACACTACATTTTAAACCTACCCCATACCTCTTCGACCCCATTGCCTATGCTCTCATTAGCCCATCTATCCTCCAATAGCTGTTTATATCTTTCCTTAACTGCCTCCTCTTTTAGTTTATAAACCTTCACCTCTCTCTTCCCTGATGCTTCTATTCTATATATATATATATATATATATATATATATATATATATATATATATATATATATATGCAATAAGATCACAGTAAACAGGTGATTTCAGAATATGCAAAACAACCACCGTGAAAGAATAAAGAATTTCCAAGCGCTTTCGTGACTACTCACATTATCTTTCACAGTGGTTGTTTTTCATATATATATATATATATATATATATATATATATATATATATATAATATATAATATATATATATATATATATATATATAAAACACTGATCTCTGGCTGAAGGAGACTCGAACCTACGAACCTTGGAACAAGGTACACAGTGCTTTACCCAATCTACCCACACTGGACAATACCTTGGCGTGTAGCATGCGCTACACGTTTTGATCCAAGGCAACCAGCTTTCAGGGAGAAGGCTTACAGCTTTTCATCTCATCCCCTGCATGCATCAGCTGGCTGCCTTGGATCAAAACGTGTAGCGCATGCTGCACGCCAAGGTATTGTCCAGTGTGGGTAGATTGGTAAAGCACTGTGTACCTTGTTCCAAGGTTCGTAGGTTCGAGTCTCCTTCAGCCAGAGATCAGTGTTTGTGTATATTTCGCTTGCTCTAGCGAATTCCTTGCATTGTTAATATCTCTAGTAAGGCTGATGCATGCAGGGGATGAGATGAAAAGCTGTAAGCCTTCTCCCTGAAAGCTGGCTGCCTTGGATCAAAACGTGTAGCGCATGCTACACGCCAAGGTATTGTCCAGTGTGGGTAGATTGGTAAAGCACTGTGTACCTTGTTCCAAGGTTCGTAGGTTCGAGTCTCCTTCAGCCAGAGATCAGTGTTTGTGTATATTTCGCCTGCTCTAGCGAATTCCTTGCATTGTTAATATCTCTAGTAAGGCTGATGCATGCAGGGGATGAGATGAAAAGCTGTAAACCTTCTCCCTGAAAGCTGGCTGCCTTGGATCAAAACGTGTAGCGCATGCTACACGCGAAGGTATTGTCCAGTGTGGGTAGATTGGTAAAGCACTGTGTACCTTGTTCCAAGGTTCGTAGGTTCGAGTCTCCTTCAGCCAGAGATCAGTGTTTGTGTATATTTCGCCTGCTCTTGCGAATTCCTTGCATATATATATATAATATATATATATATATATATATATATATATATATATATATATATATATATATATATATATATATATACAATAAGCCGAACTTACCAAACAGCTTGAACTTCCTTTAAAACTGAACTTTTCAAAAAAAAAAAAAATTACAGACTACTAACTATATATTTTTCGTTGAAAATGATGCCAAAAATATTTTGACAAACCTAACTTAGAAACCTCACCAAACCTACCCTAACCTAAGGAACATTAAAATGGTATAAAATACCGACAGGTTGTTAGGTAAGACACATATACAACAGTTAGGTATCTTGGTACAGAAAAGAAAACCACTCGGACCACTGGATTTGAAAGGGACGTGACCTCCCAACGACTACATTCTTACCTCTACCTGTGGCCTGCATCTCATCTCCTGGCGGAATATAAGGATCCATCCTGTCACTTCAACTCCATATTGTTTCAGACTATGGAACAAAAATCTTCTCCAGTCTGAGGGACTGACCACCTCAAAACTTCTAGTGTGATGGACTGATTACATCGTCTTCACGTCTCTTCTATCAACTTTTCTGTACTCGACTGAAGAAGCCTACTGTGTAGGCGAAACGTTTCGAAATAAAGATACCTAATTGTTGCATATGTGTCTTACCTAATAATTAACCTAACAAATTTGGCTGATATAAGTTAAAATCAATGATATTTTTTTTGTTTGCATTAACACATCGGCCGTTTCCCACCAAGGTAGGGTGGCCCGAAAAAGAAAAACTTTCACCATCGTTCACTCCATCACCTTCTTTTGCAGAGGTGCGCTTACATTACAGTTATAAATTGCAACATTAGCACCCCTCCTTCAGAGTGCAGACACTGTATTTCAACAATGTTTCACTGCAAGCACTTGGTCTGCACCTCCCCTACCCTTTCTAAATCCTCCTTGTTCATCCGCTATCCTGCTCTCCGTCTTACTCTTAATTCTTTCAATGATAACTCTACCATACACTTTACCAAGTATACCCAACAGACAGTATTCCCCTATAATTTTTGCATTCTCTCTTTTGTCCCCTTTGCTTTTATACAAAGGAACTATACATGCTCTCTGCCAGTCCCTAGGTACATTACCCTCTTCCATACATATATTAAATTAACGCACCAACCACTCCAGAACTATGTCTCCTCCTGCTTTTAACATTTCTATCTTTATTCCATCAATCCCACTTGCCTTATCCCCCTTCATTCTACCCACTGTCTCACGAACTTTCCTCACACTCACAATTCGCTCCTCTTCACTCTTACAAGATGTTATTCCTCCTTACCCTATACACAAAATCACAGCTTCCCTATCTTCAACATTTATCAGTTCCTCAAAATATTGCCTCCATCTTTCTGATACTTCTAACTTTCCACTCCTTCTTTTAACTGTCAAATCCATTCGTTCCCTACGCCTCCTCAACTTATTAATCTCACTCCAAAACAACTTCTTATTTTTGCATTGCTTCACCACTCTCTTAGCCTCTCCTTTCCTCTCCATATACTCCTCCCTCCTTGCATCACTTCTACTTAGCAAAACCATTTCACATAATAACTTTTTCTGTTACTAATCTCTTTACATCATCATTCCACCAATCGCTCTTCCTCCCTCCAGCACCCACTTTCCTGTAACCACAAACTTCTGCTGAACACTCTAACACTACATTCTTAAACCTACCCCATACATCTTCGACCCCATTGCCTATACTCTCACTAGCCCATCTATCCTCCAATAGTTGTTTATATCTTATCCTAACTGCCTCCTCCTTTAGTTTATAGACCTTTACCTCTCTCTTACTTGATGCTACCATTGCCCTTGTATCCCATCTACCTTTTACTCTCATTTTAGCTACAACTAAAAAGTGATCTGATATATCTGTGGCCCCTCAATAAACATGTACATTTTGAAGTCTACCCCAATAGTCTTAAATCTACTAACACATAGTCCAACAAACTACTGCCATTACGTCCTACATCATATCTTGTTTACTTATTTATTCTCTTTTTCTTAAAATATGTTTTAACCTATAGTCATACTCATTTTTAAACAAAGTTCAGTCAAAGGCCACCCGCATTATCCTTTACCCCTGGCACCCCAAACTTACCTACCACACCCTCTTTAAATTTTCTCCTACTTTAGCATTACTCTCTCACTTGGCTCAAATTCCTAAACACTCTCATAACATTTCCCAAAATCTCTCTCTATACACGCCTCTTTTCACACACACACACACACACACACACACACTCGACCCCTGCAACCACAAATAGGTGAGTACAAATAGGTGAGTACACACACACACGCACACACACACGCACACACGCAAGTGAAGTAGTGGAGGTAGGAACCATACATAGATTTAAGAAGAGGTATGGCAAAGCTGAGAAAGCAGACAGGGAGAGGACCTAGTAGCGATCAGTGAAGAGGCGGGGCCAGGAGCTGAGTCTCGACCCCTGCAACCACAATTAGGTGAGTACTCACACACACACACACACACACACACACACACACACACAAAATTTGCTACACGATTAGTCCCGGAACTGAGGGATATGTCCTATGAGGAGAGGTTAAGAGAACTCAACCTGATGACACTAGAGAATAGGAGGGATAGGGGGGATATGATAACAATGTATAAAATACTGAGAGGAATTGCCAAGGTGGACAAGGCTCGAATGTTTCTGAGATGGACTACAGGAACAAGGGGATACGATTGGAAGCTGAAAACCCAGATGAGGTATAGGGATGTTAAGAAGTATTTCTTTAGCCTTAATGCTGTCACGAAGAGGAATAATCTGGAGAGTGAAGTAGTGGAAGCAAGTTCCATACATAGAGAGTGAATTAGTATCGACCCGTGAAGAGGCGGGGCCAGGAGCTATGACTCAACCCCTGCACATATAGGTATGTGAGTGAGTACACACACACACACGCAGCACCAGTTTGGAGCCCGCACCAGGTCAAGCACGTTAAGAAATTAGAGAAAGTGCAAAGGCTTGCTACAAGGTTAGTTCCAGAGCTAAGGGAAATGTCCTACGAAGAAAGGTTAAAGGCCTGACAACACAAAATACTGCGTGGAATAGATAAAGTGGACAAAGACAAGATGTTCCAGAGATGGGACACAGAAACGAGGGGTCACTCTTGGTAACTGAAGATTCAGATGAGTCACAGGGATATTAGGAAGTATTTCTTCAGTCATAGAGTGGTCAGGAAGTGGAACAGTCTGGCGAGTGATGTAGTGGAGGCAGGAACCATACATACATATCTTTATTAAGACGAAGTATGATAAAGCTCATGGAGTAGGGAGAGAGAGGACCTAGTAGTGTTCAGTGAAGGGGCGGGACCAGGAGCTGAGTCTCGACCCCTGCAACCACAATTATGTGAATACACACACACACACACACACACACACTATGCTTCACTTTACAGCATTTTGCTAATACAACAGTTTTCAATTATTCCATTTATTTCTTCGTACAATAAATATGTTCACCACTCACTATAATCAAAGGACAAAAGTATGTATTTCAAGGTAAGTAATGTGTATATTGTATATGAATTTTTTAGGCTTAGCTTCATTGCTTGCTTAATATATTACAGTCTGAACTTGTTATCAGGATTTTATATGTATTTGAAAGTGAAAAACGGCTAAGATTCACTTTACAGCGGTTATCGCTATACAACAGTAGCCCGGAACCTAACCTGCTGTACAAGCGGGGTCCGTCCTGTGTGTTATATTTAGTAGGGAGTCCCTGATCTTTAATAAGTAATAGAGAAATGCGAATACGATTGCCCCAGTTTAATCTTAGGAAAATAATTGTATCTTAAATTTCTGGGAAGAGAGTCTCTCACTAACATCGAGACACCCACTTCATAGATTGTTTGAGGGTGTTTATTGAGTACAACTTTTTGTTCCAGTAAGGGTCATTTTTTTTTTACAGTGGATGTGTTACTTGAAGTGTTGGTGGCATTTACTGTAGCAATGATGGTTACGTTTTCAATGATAGTGGTAGTGATTATGTGGTAGTAGTTATATTGGTGCTGGTATGAGCAAGGGGAATGGTGATGACAGCTCTTGTGGGAATGGTAGTAATGGTAATTCTGGCAGTAGCGGTGTGTTGGTAGTGCTTGTGTTGGTGATACTGTCATGGTGGAGACAACATCTGGGTGAAAATGAAGTTAGCTAAAGAGAGAGAGAGAGACAGAGACAAACAGAGAGAGAGAGAGACAGAGAACCAGAGCTTTGTTCCAGCGACTGTCCCGGTGTCCCGTCTCAAGGGTAACGCTTTACACATCCATCAAATCAAGGTGAACACAAACATCATCTTGTCGGCCAACATTAGAGGCCTCATTACCAGTTCTGGGAAGCTCACATAGTTTTGTGAACACACAACATCCCGACATGATCGCTGTTGTTTAGACATTTTAGGGCGACAAAACAGCATCAAACAGATTCCATCACTTCCTGGTGGACAATGTGTACTTTCTTCTGCTTCAGCATAAATGTCAACATATTATATTTGTTGTGACCTCAACCAACATCTTATACAGAGGGATTGTAATGAACTTCTTGCAGTGTTTGACATGAGAAACTTTGTAAATTTCCTTACATACGTCTCTGTCTCCTCCCTCGACCTAGTAATGAGTGATCTATCTGAAGACAACATTGCCAACCCTTCGGCAATGTTGGATGATCTGACCACAAGACTGTCTATACGACGCTGAAGATTCCAGCAGAACCTGGCTCTGAGAAAGAGAAAACTGGCCGGTCCTTCGTTATAAGCTCCCCCACCCCCCAAATGGAATGTTCTTCTCCAAGGTGATGTTGACAACCAAGTGAATGCCTTCTCTGAACACATCCTTGATCTTCAACAAAAATGCATCCTTCACCGGCAGTATGTGAAGAAGCCTCCTGCTTTCGTTGTCGAGAGGCCGATACTGCTAAGCACAAGACTTTGAGTGGGTATAAAAGGCATCCCACTATAACTGGAACCTGCACAGGCAAGCCTATTGACAAATGGAAGTCTAAAAGTGGTCCGTCTCTAAATGGGAGGCTGACACAAAAAGAAAACTGGAATTAAATAGAGTGAACTCTAAAAATCTAGTGGTTCTTGGTCAAAGGCCGACAAGTTTATTCACCGGATGAATTTATTCCACGTTTTAGCCAAATACTTTGTTTCCAAGATGTTAGTTCCAGATTCAGTAAGAGAACCTCCTTTGCTAGCCTCAGAAACTATTTTAAAGTTGTGAGTGGTGACAATAAGGTAGGATGACGTATATCTTCTTAAATTGCTGGAACAAGAAGAGGCTGTGAGCCCATATAAGTCGATCCCAAGAGTGCTGAGCAGATGTGCAGACCAGCTAGTATCACTTCTCACTCGCATCTATCAGCACTAACAAAATGTAAAAGACCTTCACTGTAGAAAGAGGCAAATATAGTTCCTGTTCACAAAAAAGAAATCATCAATTACAGACCAGTGTCACTCCTGTCAGTGTCAAGGTTCTTGAGAGAATCTCACTGCGTTTTTTGACCACCACTCGATTCTTTGTGACCATCATTATGGCTTCAAAAAGGTCATTCTGCTGCTAATCTGCTGCTAGACCTATTCACTAATTCATCCAGTCACTGGACGAATTACAGGTCAGTTATGTAGCAACACCGGACGTCGCTGGTGTTTTCGACTGAGCATAACTCTTGGCAAAACTGCAAGCACTAGGAGTCGCCGGCTCTGCACTATTCCTCCTCAGTGATTATCTTCAAGGTAGATCTCTAAGTGAAGTTCTCAAAGGGACAGAGTCAACAAAACACTATTGGTGCAAGTGTTCCAAGATATAGTACGGTTGGCAATTGTTATGGAATATCTACTTCAGTAACCTTCTTCATTTCATCCCAGAATCCCATGCATATGCAGACGATTCTACCCTGACATTTACGTATCCAAGAGAGGGAATGCCAGCTGCTCTAAGTTACATCAATCACCAGCTATACTAGCCTGTGGAAAACGATGACATGTCACACTTGCTGCTGAGAAACCACAGATGATGATGGTCTCTAAACACATTGATGGCAATGCTGGAGCAGTGGTAAGAAAAAATGGAAAAGTGTTGGTACATAGGGATGTAGTTAATATCCTTGGGGTGAAATTTCACTTCAAACCGACTATGAAGAACCACGTTGTAAATCGGGCAAAGAAAGCGGCCAGGAAACTTACAGCACTTCTATGTATCTCACATCTACTCGACAATAGAGGCTGCAAGATTCTGTATGATGCACAAGTACGCTCACACCTTGAGTATGCTCCACTTTCTTGGACTACCTCCCCTTTGTCTCATCTGCGACTTCCTGACAGAATTTAACAGAGCAAGCCCCGGCTTGAATGGCTCTGTCCTTTCAGTAGAGCCTTTAGCACCGCAGGAATGTGGGTAATGCGAGAATTGAACTACACAACAAAATGAGCAGCAAACATCAGCTCACCAAAATCAGTTCATCTGACATCGCTAATTCTTAAGATGAGTCAAGACTGGAAAATGTTCATGCAGTACAATGACATCAACGAAATGCAGTTAGTTGACCAAATGAAATCGCTGGCACAGAGCTGGCTCCAACTTCATCAAGTTTCTTGTCTGTATGTATCATAACAATAAAAAGGCTTTAAAATGAGCTGATGTAGGTAACAGCTCTTAGCTTGTAAATAAAGGTATGATCCCTGAACCTAACCTTGTAAAACCCTTGTGTAAATAAGAGAGAGAGAGAGAGAGAGAGATAGAGAGAGAGAGAGAGAGAGAGAGAGAGAGAGAGACGGAAAGCAGTGCTTTATTTGCTTCCTGCCTGCAGGATTTTTCCGGCTGAAGTTTGAAGGTAAACACAGTCCCGGCGTTTAACTGTTTATAATTCAGTTTTCCTACACGATGCAATGACTGACCTCGTTTGCATGCAATTGTAATTGAATCTTGCATGATTCATGAGTCTAATGTGAGCCAATGAAAAATATATCAAGGCAAAAAATATATCAGGCTCTCATTCTATAAAGGGCTTTCAGTTGTATGAGGAACCTATTTTTGTATAGAAGATTACGCACCGGTATTTCCTGGGTCAATATGCTTTGGAAATTTTATCGCTAAAAGGTAAACCAGTTTGTGTGTCAAGTGGAACTCACACACGCACACCAAGCAAAGCCAAAAAATAACAGTATTTATCTGACCGACATTTGCTAGCGATCACACTGGGAGAGAGAAAGAGGGAGAGAGAGAGAGAGAGAGAGAGAGAGAGAGAGAAAGAGGGAGAGAGAGAGAGAGAGAGAGAGGGAAAGAGGGAGGGAGAGAGAAAGAGGGAGAGAAAGAGAGAGACAGACAGAGAGATTATTACTATTAAGCGGAAAGCGCTAAACCCGTAAGATTATACAGCGCCTGTGGGGGGATGTGGAGGGTATTCAGGTTTAAAGCAGGGAACTAGAGCACAGGTCCAATTCCCTAGATCAAGAGCCCCTCACCAGTATCAAGAAACCTTCCTTGATGGAAAGAGAGAGAGAGAGAGAGAGAGAGAGAGAGAGCGAGAACGAGAGGGGGGAGGGTTCTATCTCAAATTCTGCTGAAGCTAAGTTAAAAATGGTGCACTTTGTGATACTAGTATGACACGTGTCAACATTACTACAGCCCGTAACATTTAATTAAAAAATTGAATCCCATCCAGATTCCAACTGTGTTGGCTGTGGCGGCCGCTTAAAAAAAGGCGACCATGTGAAATTTCATAATATTATTTCTCGGATAATAATGATGATTAGATATTGATCTTGACGTCCTATAACTATGTTTAGAATTAAGAAGGAATTTTAATGTAACAAATGAGATATGTTATTGTGTATTATTCATGTCTTCTTTCTGGTGTATTTTAATAAATTTAAATATTTTTCAGGATAACTTCTCTAAGTAGCCAAAAAGATTTTAGGGTTGTGTATATATTTCAATGTTTTTAATGAACCAAAAATACAATGACATTGTTTATTTAGATATCACATTATGTACTCATTCTTCAATTTACCTTCATTCAGTTTTTCTGACTCTCTTAAAAGAGAAACTTTAAATTCTGTCAAAGGTGAGCGATTATTTAGCTAACTATACATGATAATTTATTAAATTGTATGATTTGTGAACAAGAAACAGATGAGAGATTAAGTAAGAGATGTGCAACAGTTAGATACATTTATTTCCGGAACGTTTCGTCTACGCAGTAAAACTCTTCAGTTGGGTACATTAAAAGAAATCAAAATAACGAGAGAGCCAAAGTTTTACAGATGACTCTCTTGAGAGTGTTGCTGGCAAGATATTTATCTGTAAAAACCTGCACTTATGGTCATAGTGAGGCTCATGCTAACCTCCCTATGGTATATAGAAATCTGCCTACTTGAATAAATCTTATTGTAGTCAGCTGATCCAGTGGCTTTCGCAGTTTTACGACTCACTCGCTATGGGTTCAAACCTCACCCGTTCCGTGGTTTGATTTTGGTGGTGGTTGCGATCAGAGCACGTTCTAAGAAACGATGGTTCTGTCTTTCTGCTTTCTTGATAACTACTTTTGAGGTGGAGATTTTCCCCAGAGGTTTTGTTCTAGCCATCTAAGAGGCATCTCCGTGGTAGCTGATCCTGGTGTTTAGGCCCCCAGAAATTTCACCAGCGTAAAACGTGTCAAACTTTACACTACCGGTGTCATGTACACGCCAACAGTGGTGTCATTAGATGATGTTTTCTTTCTGAACAAATTTTTTAATGTATTGGCAGCAGTACCACCACCTCTGTTAACACCACCACCTATTACCACCACCATCACCACCTCTATTACCAACACTACCTCTGTTACCACTATCACTTTCATTACGGCCACCACCACTAGAACTATCAATACTTCTATCTACATTAACCCCAACACCACCTCCCTCACCACCATCAGCACCAGCACCACCTCCTCACTACCATCAGCACCAACACCACCTCCCTCACCACCATCAGCACCAACACCACTTCCCTCACCACCATCAGCACCAACACCACCTCCCTCACCACCATAAGCACCAACACACCACCTCACTCACCACCATCAGCACCAAAATCCACCATCAGCACCAACACCACCTCCCTCACTACCATCAGCACCAACACCACCTCCCTCACTACCATCAGCACCAACACCACCTCCCTCACTACCATCAGCACCAACACCACCTCCCCTCAATATCATAAGCACCAACAAACCACCTCCCTCAATATCTTAAGCACCAACACCACCTCCCTCACCACCACCATCATCACCAACACCGCTCCCTCACCACCACCATCATCACCAACACCGCCTCCCTCACCACCACCATCATCACCAATCCCAACCTCCCTCCCACCACCATCACCAACACCACCTCCCTCACCACCACCATCATCACCAACACCACCTCCCCTCCACCACCACCATCACCAACACCGCCTCCCTCACCACCACCATCATCACCAACACCACCACATCACACCAACACCTCTCTCACACCATTCAGCACCAACACCACCCCCTCACCCCCAAAAGCACCAACACCACCTCCCTCACCACCATCAGCCAACACCACCTCCCTCACCACCATCAGCACCAACACCACCTCCCTCAATTCATAGCACCAACCACCACCCCCCTCACCACCCCATCATCACCAACCCGCCTCCCTCACCACCACCATCCCAACCCCGCCCCCCTCACCACCCCCATCATCCCCAAACCCCACCTCCCTCACCCCACCATCACCAACCCACCTCCCCCACCCCCCATACAAACACCATCACCAACCCCGCCTCCCCCCCAACCCCCATCCCCAACCCACCCATCATCCCCAAAACACCCCCTCCCCCACCATTCAGACCAAACCACCTCCCCCACCACCTACCAACACCCCCTCCCTCACACCACCATATCCCAACAACCCCCCCCTCCCCATCCCTCCCCAAACCCCCACCTCCTCACCACCCCCATCGTCACCAACCACCTCCCTACCACCCCCATCATCACAACACCCCCTCCCTCCCACCACCACCCCCACCCCCCCCCCCAACCCCCCGCTCCCCACCCCCATCCCAACACCGCCTCCCTCACCACCCCCCATTATCCCAACCCCTCCCCCCACCCCATTATCACCAACCCACGCCCCTCACCCCCCACCATTATCCCAACACCACCTCCCCACCCCCATCCCAACACCACCCCCCTCTCCCTTTCCCCCAAAACACCACCTCCCTCACCACCAACATCACCAACACCCCTCCCTCACCAACCACCACCTCCCTCACCACCATCACCAACACCACCTCCCTCATCACCATCTCACCAACCCCACCTCCCTCATCACCATCTTTCACCAACACACCTCTCTCACACCATCATCCCCAAAACACCACCTCTCTCACCACCATCATCACCAACCCCACCTCCCTCACCAACACCCCCATCATCACCAACACCACCTCCTCACCAACACCACCTCCCTCACCATCATCACCAACACCACCTCCCTCACCCCCACCACCATCACCAACACCACCTCCCTCACCACCACCATCACCAACCCCCCTCCCTCATCACCATCATCACCAACACCACCTCCCTCATCACCATCATCACCAACCCCACCTCCCTCACCAACACCACCCCCTTCCCCATCATCACCAACACCACCTCCCTCACCACCACCATCTCCCCAACACCACCTCCCTCACCACCTCATCCCCAAAACACCACCCCCCTCCCCAAATCTTTACCAACACCGCCTCCCTCACCACTTCACCCCCACTACAATCACCATTACCTCAGTTTTACAAATTCTTCTTCCTTTAACATGCCCAACTTTCTCGTTCATAAATACGAATATTGACCCAAATATAAATCCCCTGTCGCATCGAACTGATTATCAATATTCTTCGGAAATTATCTATCTTTCTTAAACAATAATTAAGGCAGAAGCTGCTTTCAGCAACACCAATAATATATTAACATTCAATTACAATGTTAGATCCCTGAGTAAACATTATGATGACCTCTTAGGACCTCTTAGCTTCTTTAAATGTTAATATATCTTTTATTACTCTTACTGAAGCCTGGCTAAAATATGACACAACACACATCTAATAAATTATTATGTAGTAACTCTAAATTTATAAGTGAATAAACATGGTCATATTGTGACAGTTTTTCAACTAAATCTTTAAAGTTCCGAATTACAGTACGAACAGTCTATAGGTTACCTTACACTAATATTCTCAGCTTCAGTGACAGCCTACGAAAGCTAATTATGAAGAAGCACTTGAAGGAACTTCACCTAATGCTTGATACTGACTCCGACATAAACCTTGTCCAAGCTAAAGATTGAGGTAACTGTGTTTATTAACATGAACAACTGGTTGCTAATAACGGTGCTCACACATATTTCTGAAACAAGTGCATCTTCAGTTGACCATATTGGTCTAAAATAATAGTTCATCCCAAAGCTGGGATAATCACAGACAAAACTGCTGATCAATACTTATTGTTCTTAACCAACACGCGTAAGTTACCTCTAGACACAACACATGATCTCATTACACAAATAACCTGCATATAGGAGAGAGGAGCTTACGACGACGTTTCGGTCCCACTTAGACCATTTACAAAGTCACACTGCCAAAAAACAGAGGAGGAGGAGGAAGTATATATAGGCCAGGAGACAGGGACGGGACACACGTGTCTTAACCTGATTCTTTTTTTCCCTTCTCCGTTTTCCCCTTTCCTCTTTCTCCTTCGGGTTTTCTTTCTTCTGTCTTGGGTATTTGGTCCCTTATTATTATTTTCCTCCCCTCTGTGTTCTTGTTCCTACCCTCTGTGGGCCCCTAAGTTCCCTTGCAGTGCTCCTCTTTCTTAGTATTTGACTGACTCAACTATTACTACTGCTACCTCTGCCACTACCTCTCTTCCTACTTTCCTATTACCTCCATTGTCCCGTCCCTGTCTGCTGGCCTACATATACTCCCTCCTTCTCTCCTTTTTGTTAGTGTGACTTTGTAAATGGTTCAGGTCGGACCGAAACGTCGTCGTAAGCGCGCCTCGTCTATGTGCGAATTATTTGTGTATTGTTCCAGTCACGGTATTGTGCCTTTTTTTTGTTATTTAAGATCTCAATTACTCTCAATGACGAGACATCAATGAACAACTTCATTATAATAGTAAGCGACTCTGACACAGAATTTACTGACAGTCGGGAGATTCATCAGTAGGTTAGTGTTTTCCTAAAAAAAAAATGTCAATAATATCACCTCTATACTAATTGCAAACTATTATCCTCAAAACCATCACCACCATCATGTGCATGAGCATATTTATGACTGTATAAACTTCATGGACATTAGTCAGTGTGTTGGTGACATTTGCAATTGTGAAATTTGAAATTTCGAAGCCGTTCACTATTCAATAAAATCGACAACTTAAGACTTATGCCAACCAGTGACAGCCTGAGCCTTTTATTCGGGAAGCCACAACATTGGTGGAAATTTGAAGATGGCTGAATGCGTCCTGCAGAGCTAGGTATTTTACCGTGATCCAAGGACATACGGCTAGTTAGTCGCAGTTTTGTTATTGATTAAATACCACTAGTTCGTGGTTACAATAATATATATATATATATATATATATATATATATATATATATATAATATATATATTATATATATATATATATATATATAATGTCGTGCCGAATAGGTAAAACTGGTGATTTTAGCTAAAACATCAACGCTCGTCTTGCCGAATAAGGCAGGCGAAAATTTGTGTATGCAATAATTTCGCTAAAACTATTCTATTCTATTCTATTAATATTCTATTAATATTCTATTACTAAATTATTGTAAACTTATCTAAAGTATACTTAAATGGATTAGGCTAAATTAAATTGTGGTTGTTCTAACTTTAGGTAAGTTTTCTAAGGTTCTTTTGGTACAAAATCATTAATTTTTAAATTAACTTACATGAAAAAATATATCTTTAAACGTATAAGAGAAAATTTTAGGACTTAATTTTAAATAAGTTCTTGCTAATTGTCTAATTTTACACATTAGGCACGACATATATATATATATATATATATATATATATATATATATATATATATATATATATATATATATATATATATATATATATATATATATACCTCCATATTGGTTTGGAAAAAATACCATTTAGTAGCAGAGAAATTTGTATTTTCTGGTTTAATGTTTATGTAAAAAACGTGAAGGAAGGTGAGGGCAAAGTGAAACCGTCTTATTAAAACACTTCAGTCCATTACGGCTGCATAAGTTGAAAAAATGGGAGGCGAGCTTGAAAGGACACTAGGAGCGTCCGACGCTTAAATATAACGCTGATTGTAACTTGTTAGTTATGTGTAGCTTAGTGTTGACAAAGTATGTAGTGAACCATAGTACGGGTTGGGTTAGAACCCATGGCAAGTGAGTTTTATATTAGTTCTAACTCCACATGTACCTTGGTTTGTTTGCAATGTATCATTACGATTTGGTGAGTTATGTAGTAAAAGCTGACGGCAGCATTTGTCTTTATATAAAAAGTTCGTATATGGGGAATAACTAGTGAACACTTATTGCATTATATGTACGAGTATAGTAAGTAGCTAGGAAACTGATGATTGTATCTGTGTAGAGAAAGTAGTTAGTGAATACTGACGCCAGTATATACATAACTATTTTTAGGTTATGGCAAGGGAAGAAGCTAGACATTACTGTCGGCTGTATAGGTAATAGTGTCTCTCATTGTAAAGGAAAAGGCAAGTGAATACTGTCGGCAGAATGTTTTTTTGTTATGCTCACTATAAAGAAATAAACTACTGAAAAGTGACGGTTTATGTGTAGACGAATGTCGATTCCAAAGCTAGCAGATTATGTAGAAAATAAGTTTATTTGTGACCACAAATGCATTTGTGGTCACAATGGTGCCTGTGCTAACCTTCCTATGGTGTAGAAATATACCTAGTTGGATGAATCTTATTGTGGCTAGCTGGTCTAGTGGCTAACGCGAAGGGCTGGAGTTTTGAGACTCTCTGACCGCGGGTTCAATCCCGGCCGGGGTATGGTTTGTTTACAATCGTGTCATTACGATTTCGTGAGCCAAGAACGATAACCCACACTGTTTAATACCAGCGTATGTTTTTCAACACATGCATTATAAGAGTACAGAGTGAGACATAAGTTATTAATGCAGAAAAACATTATCGTGAAAGACCTAAATGGACTTAGGATCCTCAATATATCACATGCAAACTTATGTTATAGTTTCTTGAATAAAAATGGCAAATTAGACAAACCAGGCAAAAACTGATTCAACTTTTTTCCAAGTTTTGTCAATTAAAACAAATTGCAACCTACAGATTACAAAAATTCAATACAAGCGCTTTTGTAAATGAAACTGACTAGTGTTAAAGAATCAAGTAAGTAAATAAGCAAGAAAGCAAGTAAGTAATTTTAATTAGGCTTTCGGCACAAAATATTTAAATTTTTTTCAAAGGTCTTCAGGTAAAATAAGTCACATAAAGTACAGTTAACTTAAGATAATTCAATAAAATAAGTTATTCACAGTAACCAATTTGTTTAATAAAACTGGCAGGTGTAAACTTATTCAATTTAAAATCAAGAAGATTCCCTCACTGATCACAGAGCAGTAAAAGTTTACAGTTGACCAGAAGACACAGTCTCCAGTCATTGTTGACCAGAAGACACAGTCTTCAGTCATTGTTGACCAGAAGACACAGTCTCCAGTCATTGTTGACCAGAAGACACAGTCTCCAGTCATTGTTGACCAAAAGACACAGTCTCCAGTCATTGTTGACCAGAAGACACAGTCTCCAGTCATTGTTGACCAGAAGACACAGTCTCCAGTCATTGTTGACCAGAAGACACAGTCTCCAGTCATTGTTGACCAGAAGGCACAGTCTCCAGTCATTGTTGACCAGAAGACACAGTCTAGAGTCATTGTTGACCAGAAGACACAGTCTCCAGTCATTGTTGACCAGAAGAAACGGTCTCCAGTCATTGTTGACCAGAAGACAGTCTGCAGTCATTGTTGACCAGAAGACACAGTCTCCAGTCATTGTTGACCAGAAGACACAGTCTCCAGTCATTGTTGACCAGAAGACACAGTCTCCAGTCATTGTTGACCAGAAGACACAGTCTCCAGTCATTGTTGACCAGAAGGCACAGTCTCCAGTCATTGTTGACCAGAAGACACAGTCTCCAGTCATTGTTGACCAGAAGACACAGTCTCCAGTCATTGTTGACCAGAAGACACAGTCTCCAGTCATTGTTGACCAGAAGACTCAGTCTCCAGTCATTGTTGACCAGAAGGCACAGTCTGCAGTCATTGTTGACCAGAAGACACAGTCTCCAGTCATTGTTGACCAGAAGGCACAGTCTCCAGTCATTGTTGACCAGAAGAAACAGTCTCCAGTCATTGTTGACCAGAAGACACAGTCTGCAGTCATTGTTGACCAGAAGGCACAGTCTCAAGTCATTGTTGACCAGAAGACACAGTCTCCAGTCATTGTTGACCAGAAGACTCAGTCTCCAGTCATTGTTGACCAGAAGACACAGTCTCCAGTCATTGTTGACCAGAAGGCTCAGTCTCCAGTCATTGTTGACCAGAAGACACAGTCTCCAGTCATTGTTGACCAGAAGACACAGTCTCCAGTCATTGTTGACCAGAAGACACAGTCTGCAGTCATTGTTGACCAGAAGGCACAGTCTCAAGTCATTGTTGACCAGAAGAAACAGTCTGCAGTCATTGTTGACCAGAAGACACAGTCTCCAGTCATTGTTGACCAGAAGACACAGTCTCCAGTCATTGTTGACAAGAAGACTCAGTCTCCAGTCATTGTTGACCAGAAGACACAGTCTCCAGTCATTGTTGACCAGAAGGCTCAGTCTCCAGTCATTGTTGACCAGAAGACACAGTCTCCAGTCATTGTTGACCAGAAGACACAGTCTCCAGTCATTGTTGACCAGAAGAAACGGTCTCCAGTCATTATTGACCAGAAGACACAGTCTCCAGTCATTGTTGACAAGAAGACTCAGTCTCCAGTCATTGTTGACCAGAAGACACAGTCTCCAGTCATTGTTGACCAGAAGGCTCAGTCTCCAGTCATTGTTGACCAGAAGACACAGTCTCCAGTCATTGTTGACCAGAAGACACAGTCTCCAGTCATTGTTGACCAGAAGAAACGGTCTCCAGTCATTGTTGACCAGAAGACACAGTCTCCAGTCATTGTTAACCAGAAGACACAGTCTCCAGTCATTGTTGACCAGAAGACTCAGTCTCCAGTCATTGTTGACCAGAAGACACTGCAGTCATTGTTGACCAGAAGAAACAGTCTCCAGTCATTGTTGACCAGAAGACACAGTCTCCAGTCATTGTTGACCAGAAGAAACAGTCTCCAGTCATTGTTGACCAGAAGACACAGTCTGCAGTCATTGTTGACCAGAAGACACAGTCTCCAGTCATTGTTGACCAGAAGGCACAGTCTCCAGTCATTGTTGACCAGAAGACACAGTCTCCAGTCATTGTTGACCAGAAGGCACAGTCTCCAGTCATTGTTGACCAGAAGAAACAGTCTCCAGTCATTGTTGACCAGAAGACACAGTCTGCAGTCATTGTTGACCAGAAGGCACAGTCTCAAGTCATTGTTGACCAGAAGAAACAGTCTCCAGTCATTGTTGACCAGAAGACACAGTCTGCAGTCATTGTTGACCAGAAGACACAGTCTCCAGTCATTGTTGACAAGAAGACACAGTGTCCAGTCATTGTTGACCAGAAGACACAGTTTCCAGTCATTGTTGACCAGAAGACACAGTCTCCAGTCATTGTTGACCAGAAGACACAGTCTGCAGTCATTGTTGACCAGAAGACACAGTTTCCAGTCATTGTTGACCAGAAGACACAGTCTCCAGTCATTGTTGACCAGAAGACACAGTCTCCAGTCATTGTTGACCAGAAGGCACAGTCTCCAGTCATTGTTGACCAGAAGACACAGTCTCCAGTCATTGTTGACCAGAAGGCACAGTCCCCAATCATTGTTGACAAGAAGACACAGTCTCCAGTCATTGTTGACCAGAAGACTCAGTCTCCAGTCATTGTTGACCAGAAGACAGTCTGCAGTCATTGTTGACCAGAAGACACAGTCTGCAGTCATTGTTGACCAGAAGACACAGTCTGCAGTCATTGTTGACCAGAAGACACAGTCTGCAGCCATTGTTGACCAGAAGACACAGTCTGCAGTCATTGTTGACCAGAAGACACAGTCTCCAGTCATTGTTGACCAGAAGACACAGTCTCAAGTCATTGTTGACCAGAAGACACAGTCTGCAGTCATTGTTGACCAGAAGACACAGTCTCCAGTCATTGTTGACCAGAAGACACAGTCTCCAGTCATTGTTAACCAGAAGACACAGTCTGCAGTCATTGCTGACCAGAAGACACAGTCTCCAGTCATTGTTGACCAGAAGACACAGTCTCCAGTCATTACTCATTATATAATAAAATTTCTACCTACTCAGTGTATATAGCTAAAAATCGTTTCATCCATTTCGTAAAGTGAATCACAGTTAAAGTTTGATGAGGTTCAAATGTTTTGGTGTCTTTTTTTTCGTAGGTTCTAGGTTAAACCTCTGAGGATTTTGGAAGTTATCCGAGCCATTCCAGGATGCTGGGACACTGTTTCATATACTTGACCATAAGACACGTCAGCATCACAGTTGTTACACAAATGTGGTTCTCGTTACTGTACAGAAGAGTTGAAAATTTAACGGCGATTGAATGTGGCATTCTCGAGATATAAGTGAATAAAACTGAAGAGTTAGAAGAAAAACAAATTTCACCTGATAAAAGTATTCCTTCAAGAGTACCTAATAAAGTAGAGAATTGGGTTTCATTGAGCCCAATAACAAACCCAATTTTACTTTCTTGAAAACACATCAGAGATGAAAATTTAAAGCTGATAAAAAGGGGTATTGGTATTCTCCAGATATCACAAGGGTTCCAAGTTAAATAAAAAAAAAATAGAATTAATTTACCTTCACATGAACTAAACTTAATGATTGGTATCCCGGTCATACGATGAGTCAACCATTAAATATAGAAGTCATAGAGAAGTGGCAGACTGAAATAAAAAGTGATTTAAGTGGAACAAAAACTTAACACTCTTGAACACACAAAACTGGTAGCTGGGCACCAACACTTAAATTTCAGTCTCAGTCGTTGCCCAGTTAGCAGCTGAAAAAAAATGAACGTTTCAATCTATATCACAGAGAGTTTTGAAGATAACAAAGCCATTCGAGGATGCTAGAAACTGTGGCAATAGAGAACCTGCACATGTCAACTATAATTATTTACAAAATTTTGTCCTGGTTACCGGACACGAGCGCTGAAATTGAAGTCCGTTGAAATCAGAAGAGTTGGCAATAGAAAAATGACCAGAGACCCTCTCAAAGATCCCGATGGGTACAGATAGGGAAATTAGATCAAAAAATTACCGAACTGGAAAAACAAAAGATTAACATATCCCGTAGGTCAAAAGAGAGGCATCTACAAGCGAATCAGAAGGGCAGAGGGGCACTTAAGGAATCAGTATATTCAATTAAATAGAGAAATATGAAAAAGGAAGAAGAAAATTCAGTTGAGATTATGAAGTTAAAGTTGCAATGGTCATGAGGATTAACTAGAGGATTCTTTCATGTAAATATTAGTAAAAACAGACCCACTTAAAACCTGCTCAGGTTAGCTGGCTGAGAGTGAGATACAAATGTGCTCAGTCTTCAACACTTATCACAGTACAGTACAATAACACACTGGATCAGTACAGTAGCACAGACGATCAGTACAGTACAGTAGCACAGACGATCAGTACAGTACAGTATCACAGAACTGTACAGCACAATAACGCAGATGAGTAAAGCAACACAGAACAGTAACACAGGAGAGTACAGTACAGTAACACACGAGAATACAGTGCAATAACACAGGAGTACAGTACAATAACACAGAAGAGTACAGTACAGTAACATAGAAGAACACGGATCGAGTCATGGCTCACTGACAGGAAGCAGAGTGTCCATAAATGGGGTTAAATCCGAGTGGGGATCTGTAACAAGTGGCGTTCCACAGGGATCAGTCTTGGGCCCGTTGTTGTTTATAATATATATCAATGATCTTGATGAGGGAATTACTAGTGATATGAGCAAATTCGCCGATGACACAAAGATAGGTAGGATAATTGATTCAAACGTAGATGTTATGGAACTTCAGGAGGAATTAAACAAACTCTATTCTTGGTCAGAAAAGTGGCAGATGCAGTTCAATGTAGATAAATGCAAGGTTCTGAAGCTTGGGAGTGCCCATAACCCTAGTACTTATAAGCTAAATGATGTAGAACTTAGCCATACAGATTGCGAAAAGGACTCGGGGGTTATGGTGAGCAGCAACCTTAAACCAAGACAGCAATGCCTAAGCGTACGTAATAAGGCAAATAGATTACTGGGATTTATATCAAGAAGTGTAAGCAACAGAAGTCCAGAGGTCATACTGCAGCTTTATACATCATTAGTAAGGCCTCACCTAGATTATGCAGCTCAGTTCTGGTCTCCATAATACAGAATGGACATAAATTCGTTAGAAAACATTCAGCGTAGGATGACTAAATTAATACATAGCATTAGAAATCTTCCTTATGAAGAAAGATTGAAGACTCTTAAGTTACATTCACTTGTTAGACGAAGAATGAGGGGAGACCTGATCGAAGTCTATAAGTGGAAGATAGGTATTAATAAAGGGGATATTAATAGGGTCTTGAGGATGTCTCTCCAAGAGAGAACCCGCAGTAATGGATTTAAATTAGATAAGTTTAGATTTAGAAAAGACATAGGAAAGTATTGGTTTGGAAATAGGGTAGTAGATGAGTGGAACAGTCTACCTAGTTGGGTTATTGAGGCTGGGACTTTGGGTAGTTTCAAATATAGGTTGGATAAGTACATGAGTGGGAGGGGTTGGATTTGAGTGGGACTTTCACATCAGAGCTTATTTCTTGGGTGGCATTGAAAATTGGGTTGGGCAAATGTTTTGTTAGTGGGATGAATTGTAAAGGACCTGCCTAGTATGGGCCAACAGGCCTCCTGCAGTGTTCCTCCTTTCTTATGTTCTTATGTAACAGTACAGTAATACAAAAAAACAGTACAGTACAGAAACACAGAAGAACATTACAGTAACACAGAAGAACAGAACAGAACAGTAACACCGAAGAACAGTAGAGTACAGTAACATAGAAGAACAGTGTAGAAGAGTAACACAGAAGAACAGTACAGTTACACAGAAGAACAGTACAATACAGTGACACAGACGACCAGCACAGTAACTCAGAAGAGCAGTACGGTACAGTGACATGCAAGAACAGTAAGGCAAAGGTGGCAGAGTTTTTGCAATACAGGGATATCTTTCTGGGATCGCGTATTAATCGTGCATTAATGTTGTTCCTCATTACACTAATGAACAATTTGAACAATACTGCTGTTCGTAGTTTTATTAAATTAAGTCCGGTGAATGAACACAAATAAAACACTACCATGACTCCTGTCAGGATGGCTGGAGTGGGAATAACACCACCGTGGCTACTGTCAGGGAGTCTGGAGTGGGAATAACACCACCGTGGTTACTGTCAGGGAGGCTGGAGTGGGAATAACACCACCGTGGTTACTGTCAGGGAGTCTGGAGTGGGAATAACACCACCGTGGTTACTATCAGGGAGTCTGGAGTGGGAATAACACCACCGTGGTTACTATCAGGGAGGCTGGAGTGGGAATAACACCACCGTGGTTACTATCAATGAGGCTGGAGTGGGAATAACACCACTGTGGTTACTATCAGGGAGGCTGGAGTGGGAATAACACCACCGTGGTTACTATCAGGGAGTCTGGAGTGGGAATAACTCCACCGTGGTTACTATCAGGGAGTCTGGAGTGGGAATAACACCACCGTGGTTACTATCAGGGAGGCTGGAGTGGGAATAACACCACCGTGGCTACTGTCAGGGAGGCTGGAGTGGGAGTAACACCACCGTGGCTACTGTCAGGGAGGCTGGAGTGGGAATAACGCCACCGTGGCTGCTGTTGAATTATAAATAATTAATAATAAAAATAATAATATTAATAAATTTATTATATGCGACCACTGTCAGCCTCAGAGTTATCTCTGAGTTACTAGACCTTGCCACGTGGAGGCCAGTGGTTCGTCTTTAAGGTCCGCCCCCCCCCCCTCGCCTTCCCCAGGTTCATGTGTCCAGGAATCCATCCGTGGGCCCCCGGATGTCTCCCCTTACTCATTTCCCTAAGGTCAGCCTCGCTTCTCTCTCTGCCTTCCAGCCTCAGCCTTCGCCAGGTTCATGTATCCAGGAATCCATCAGTCCGCCTCCGGATGTTTTCCCTTCCTCACTTCCCCAAGGTCAGTCTCACCAACCTGTATTCTTGCCTTCCCCAGGTTCATGTATCCAGGAATCTATCCGTTCGCTCCCGGATGTCTCCCCTTCCCCACGTCCCCAAGGTCGGCCTCAACAACAACCTTCCCCAAGTTCATGTATCCAGGAATCCATCCGTTCGCTCCCGGATGTCTTCCCTTCCCCACTAACCTAAGGTCGGCGGTGCCTTCCCCGGATCAATGTCTCCAGGAGTCCACTTGTGTCACCTCAGATGGACTCCCTTCCCCACTTCCCCTAAGTCAGCGGTATTCTTGCTTTCCCAAGGTTTATGTATCCTTGAATCCATCCGTCTACCGCCAGATGTCTCCCCTTCTACACTTACCCAAGGTCAGCCTCAACTGCTAGTATTCATGCCTATCCCAGGTTCATGTATCCAGGAATCCATCCTTCGCTCCCGGATGTCTCCCCTTCCCCACTTACCTAAGGTCAGCCTCAACAACAACCTTCCCCAAGTTCATGTATCCAGGAATCCATCCGTTCGCTCCCGGATGTCTCCCCTTCCCCACTTACCTAAGGTCGGAGGTGCCTTCTCCGTATCAGCGTCTCCAGGAGTCCACTTGTGTCACCTGAATGAACTCCCTTCCCCACTTCCTCAGAGTCAGCGGTGCCTTCCCCGGATCAGTGTCTCCAGGAGTCCACTTGTGTCACCTCAGGTGGATTCCCTTCCCCACTTCCCCAGAGTCAGCGGTTGCCACCTCCAGTGACTTTGCTGGGTGGTCACTTGGTCTTGTCTAGCTGGTCTACGGTAGAGACTGTCCAGGTGGGTGGAATTACTGGAGGTGACACACAGTAAACTGCGTCCAGTAATTACACCCACCAAGACAGCCGCGACCGCAGGTCAGCTAGACGAGACCAAGCACGCACACAGCTCGGCCATCCATGAGAGGCTACTCAATGATAATTTTGGAATTCCTTTTATATTACACTATGAATTCATACTTAATACGAGATTTTTTTGCTTATTTTGCAGTTTAAAAGTATTTGTGAGTGTTTTATTTTATGTAGATGAATGACCAAGTGTTAAGTATTTTCAAATAGGGTGCCCGGTGGCCTGGTGGCTAAAGCTCCCGCTTCACACACGGAGGGCCCGGGTTCGATTCCCGGCGGGTGGAAACATTCGACACGTTTCCTTACACCTGTTGTCCTGTTCACCTAGCAGCAAATAGGTACCTGGGTGTTAGTCGACTGGTGTGGGTCGCATCCTGGGGGACAAGATTAAGGACCACAATGGAAATAAGTTAGACAGTCCTCGATGACGCACTGACTTTCTTGGGTTATCCTGGGTGGCTAACCCTCCGGGGTTAAAAATCCGAACGAAATCTTATCTTATCTTATCTTAAATACATTTATACGCTGGTTTACGGTATTTTGACGACATTCTTTGTAAAATATGTAAGGCCGGGACACGTTTGAGACATTAGTGGAGGACTGTGTCATGTGTACATATTCGTATGTATGATTGTAATGCTTACGTGTTATTGTGTTCATGTGTCATGTGTACATTGTGTATGGGTGTCATGTGTACATCTTATTGTGTGCTGATGAATGTCATGTGTACATGTTACTTTGTAAGTATGAGTGTAATGTTTACGTAATGTGTATGTCACATATTGTGTATGAGTGTCTCATATTGTGTATGAGTGTCACATATTGTATGAGTGTCACATATTGTGTATGAGTGTCACATAGTGTATGAGTGTCACATATTGTGTATGAGTGTCACATAGTGTATGAGTGTCACATAGTGTATGAGTGTCACATATTGTGTATGAGTGTCACATATTGTGTATGAGTGTCACATATTGTGTATGAGTGTCACATATTGTGTATGAGTGTCACATATTGTATGAGTGTCACATATTGTGTATGAGTGTCACATAGTGTATGAGTGTCACATAGTGTATGAGTGTCACATATTGTGTATGAGTGTTACATATTGTGTATGAGTGTTACATATTGTGTATGAGTGTTACATATTGTGTATGAGTGTTACATATTGTGTATGAGTGTTACATATTGTGTATGAGTGTCACATATTGTGTATGAGTGTCACATATTGTGTATGAGTGTTACATATTGTGTATGAGTGTTACATATTGTGTATGAGTGTTACATATTGTGTATGAGTGTACACTATTGTGTATGAGTGTCACATATTGTGTATGAGTGTCACATATTGTGTATTGATGAGTGTCAAATGCGAATCGTTAAATCTCCTCCTTGAAAACTGTAGAAAAATTATAATAATCTTTGTTTCTCGCGTTTCGTAAATAAATTTGAAGGTCGCAGATGGAATCAATTGCAAATGCAAGCATGTATACATGCATGAACGCACATTGAATATGTATGTATGGGGAATATGTATGTATGTATGTGGAATAATTTGGAAAGTGAGGTAGTGGAGGCAGGAACCATACATAGTTTTAAGACGAGATATGATAAAGATCATAGAGCAGGGAGAGAGAGGACCTAGCAGCAGTCAGTGAAGAGGCAGGGGCCAGGAGCTGAGTCCCGACCCCTGCAACCACAAATAGGTGAGTACAAATAGGTGAGTAAACACATACACACACACACACACACACATATATATATATATATAATATATATATATATATATATATATATATATATATATATATATATATATATGTGTGTGTGTGTGTGTGTATATGTGTGTGTGTGTGTGTGTGTGTGTGTGTGTGTGTGTGTGTGTGTGTACGTACAGAGTTTTAACACAGTATGTTAATAAAGCTGTGTTTATAGTGACATCTGGTCTACATGATGGCTTACCTTTGTATATATTGTCTCCTGACCAAAGTAAAGTGACATCACAGGTCTTTAAGACCACAGGTGACATCACACAACATTATCTAAGACCCAGTTTTTTGTGTAAATCTTTATCGTCTCACTTGCATATTGTAACTTAATTCAAAACTATAGCTATCAAAACATTACCTAAGATTTAATACATTTGTAACTCTACTAACATCTCTCGCATATCTTTTCCAAACCTATAAATGCACCCAAGTGCTGTTTTCCATATATATAAGTGTTGTTAACTTATGTATTTCAGTGTTTACACATGATCCACAGATTACCTTCAATTTCTGAATTGACACTCTTCTTCGTTATCCATATTATCTTTTCCATCACTTAATCATAATTCTGACATTCACTTTGCCTGGTATGGTCAACAGTCTTATTCCATTATAGTTATGTAGATCATAAAAGCTTTTTCTGATGTTTACTTTTCACTTTCATCTACACATACACATCACTATAAACACACTACTACGAACACACATATATACATGTGTACACGTTCACATAGACATATCTGCACTCTCACACACTATTGTTTTAAGAGAAATAAGAAAATTCCTGATTATATAATTTCAATTTTCTTAAGAAATTGTAATGAAGGTTACAATATTTTGATGAAATATTTTGGGTAAATATATAAATAGGTGAAGAAGTGACTAACTTGAGAGACTTGTGGTTAAGACAAAGAAGATATCCTTATAAATCATCTTAATAAACTGTTTGAGTAGAATTAATTATTAAATAAGTCAGTTTTCACATATACACTTCTTTCACTTCTTCATTAATAACATAAAAAAACATTCACCATCACAAATAAAAAATAAAAACTTTCGGGGATAAATATAAAAACTGTCAACTTGGATGATTCGATCTCTTGACAATAAAAATTTTGGTGGTGGCTGCCACAACCTGGCCAGTACTACTGTGTGTTAATGTCTCCCATACTGTTGTTATGGTGGTGGCTGCCACATCCTGGCCAGTACTACTGTGTGTTAATGTCTCCCATACTGTTGTTATGGTGGTGGCTGCCACAACCTGGCCAGTACGACTGTGTGTTAATGTCTCCCATACTGTTGTTATGGTGGTGGCTGCCACAACCTGGCCAGTACTACTGTGTGTTAATGTCTCCCATACTGTTGTTATGGTGGTGGCTGCCACAACCTGGCCAGTACTACTGTGTGTTAATGTCTCCCATACTGTTGTTGTTATGGTGGTGGCTGCCACATCCTGGCCAGTACTACTGTGTGTTAATGTCTCCCATACTGTTGTTATGGTGGTGGCTGCTACATCCTGGCCAGTACTACTGTGTGTTAATGTCTCCCATACTGTTGTTATGGTGGTGGCTGCCACAACCTGGGCAGTACGACTGTGTGTTAATGTCTCCCATACTGTTGTTATGGTGGTGGCTGCCACATCCTGGCCAGTACTACTGTGTGTTAATGTCTCCCATACTGTTGTTATGGTGGTGGCTGCCACATCCTGGCCAGTACTACTGTGTGTTAATGTCTCCCATACTGTTGTTATGGTGGTGGCTGCCACAACCTGGCCAGTACGACTGTGTGTTAATGTCTCCCATACTGTTGTTACGGTGGTGGCTGCCACAACCTGGCCAGTACGACTGTGTGTTAATGTCTCCCATACTGTTGTTACGGTGGTGGCTGCCACATCCTGGACAGTACGACTCTTTGTTAATATCTCCGATACTGTTGTTATGTACTGTGATGTATGAATGTTAACACATATTGCACACTAAATGTTGTGGTGCACTATGTTACAGAGATATGACACACTGAATGTTGTGGTGCACTATGTTACAGAGATATGACACACTGAATGTTGTGGTGCACTATGTTGCAGAGATATATGGTACACTGAATGTTGTGGTGCATTATGTTGCAGAGATATATGGTACACTGAATGTTGTGGTGCACTATGTTGCAGAGATATATGGCACAAAGTCAGTATGTAATGAAAAAGACACAATTGTAGAAAGTAACTATTGAATGAAGAAGTTTGTTTCACAGGTGAAAGTTCCTCTCTGTTGTTATGTGTTTTTTTCACCACCATCGTTGTGTTGTGATGTGTATAAAGCCTGTCTGATACACCACAGTTAATAACACTGTATGTAACCTGTTTGGTAAATAACTAACAGAAGACTTATTGGAAGAATTCTTTTCTTGTGATACTGTTGGTAGGATTCAAGTGTATAAGATTGGACGCTATTGGAAGAATACTACTGGAAGGATTGTTACCAGAAAACTATTGGTAGAAGACCTCTGGTAGGTTTCTGCTGGAAATAGTGTGTTGGCAGGACTCGGTTGGTATAAGACTTCAGGTAGCGGTTCGTTTGATACATATAAAATGAATCAAGTCAGCTGGTATTATAAGTCTGCGTGATCGTGGTGTCTCCACGGAGATTATACTTTCAGCGACTTTTTATTTCACTTCCCTTCTGGTGGAAAAGACTTTGTCTCTTTGTTACATCGCAGATATAATCGGACGATTTTCATGAGTGAACACAGTAGAGGGTGACCATTGTCATTCCATGGTTGTGTCCTCTTTCGTCCGCAGAAAAACAGTTGGTGCCAAACTCAGCTTGACACCAACTGCTATTAAAATGGTGACCAATAGAAAATTCGCTGTGCTGGACAAACTAGAGTTAGAAGGCAGTGATATTGTTCCAAAGAGGAAACCAGAATTAAATACCGCAGAATATGATTTCTTGGGATGACTGATGTAATTTGCTGTGGGGACACGTTTAGGAACAAATAAAAGTGAGAGGAAGGTCAAAGGATGATTTTGAAAAATCAAGAGAAATTTTTTTTATAGCCGAGAATGTGATCATCAAACAATGATGATAACTAAAAAAATTAAATACATACATTTATTTATGTTATTCATTTATTGTAACATCAGTTATTCACGACTAGTTTGGGAGTTTACTCTATCATCAGACACTGTACAATATCATAGATCAGTTATAAAGAACCTGATCTTAACATACGACACTGTGCTTTTGGGAGATTCTGAAGAGAAGTTGCAGAGGTTAGTTGATGAGTTTGGTAGGGTATGTAAAAGAAGGAAATTAAAAGTGAATATCGGAAAGAGTAAGGTGATGAGGACAAAAAAAATAGGTAACAAAAGATTGGATATCAGATTGGAGGGAGAGAGTATGGAGGAGGTGAATGTATTCTAATATTTTGGAGTGGACATGTCAGCCGATGAGTCTAAGAAAGATAAAGTGAATCATAGAACTGACGAGGTGAAAAAGGCGAATGGTGCACTGAGGAGTCTGTGGAGACAAAGAACTTTATCCATGGAAGCAAAGTGGAGAATGCATGTGAGTATAGTTATACCAACGCTCTTAAATGGGTGCGAAGCATGGGTGATGAATGTTGCAACAAGGAGAAGGCTGGAGGCAGTTGTGATGCCTGAGGGCAATGTGTGGTGTGAATATAATGCAGAGAATTCGTAGTTTGGAAATTAGGAGGAGGTGCGGGATTACCAAAACTATTATGCAGAGGGCTGAGGTAGGGTTATTGAGATGGTTTGGACATGCAGAGAAGGGGGGAACGAAATAGAATGACTTCGAGAGTGTATAAATCTGTAGTAGAAGGAAGGCGGGGTAGGGGTCGGCCTGGGAAAAGTTTTGAGGGAGGGGGGTTTTAAAAGGGGGTTTTTTGTGCGAGAGGGTTTTGGACAAATAACAACAGTAGACACAAGTATAGTACAATAACACAGAAGACAAGTACAGTAAAATAACACAGTAGACCATATAGTACAGAAACACAAAGACCAGTATAGTACAATAACACAGTAGACCAGTATAGTACAATAACACAGTAGACCAGTATGAGTACAATAACACAGTAGAACCAGTAATAGTACAATAACACAGAAGTACCAGTACAGTACAATAACACAGTAGACCAGTATAGTAAAATACACCCAACACAGAGAGACCATTATGAAGTACAATACCACAGTAGACCAGATAGTACAATAACACAGAAGACCAGTATAGTACAAAAAACACAGTAGACCAGTATAGTACAATAACACAGTAACCAGTATAGTACAATAACACAGAAGACCAGTATAGTACAATAACACAAGTAGACCAGTAAATTACAATAACACAAAGACCAGTTATAGACAATAACACAGTTAGACCAGTATAAGTACAATAACACAGAAGACGCAGTATATATACAATAACACAGTAACCAGTATAGTACAATAACACAGTAGAACCATATAGTACAATAACACAGTAGACCAGTAATCGTACAATAACACAGTAGACCAGTATAGTACAATAACACAGAATACCAGTACAATACAATAACACAGTAGACCATATAGTACAATAACACAGTAGACCAGTATAGTGTAACAATAACACGTAAGACCAGTATAGTACAATAACACAGTAGACCAGTATAGTACAATAACAAGAAGACGCAGTATAGTACAATAACACAGAATACCAGTATAGTACAATAACACAAGTAACCAGTACAGTACAATAAACACAGTAACCAGTACAGTACAATAAACACAGAAGACGTATATTACAATAACACAGAAGACCATTATAGTACAATAACACAAAGACCAGAATAGGTACAATAACACAGAAAACCAGTATAGTACAATAACACAGAAACCAGAATAGTCAATAACACAGTAGACATACAGTACCATTAACACAGAAACCCATAAAGTACAATAACACAGTAGACGCAGTATAGTAACAATAACACACAAGACCCAGTAAGAACAAATAACACAAGAAAGACCAGTATAGTACAATAACACACCAAGACATATAAGTACAATAACACAGAAGAACCAGTAGAGTACAATAACACAGAAGACCATATAGTACAAGAAACACAGAAGACCAGTAGAGTACAATAACACAGTAGACCAGATAGTACAATAACACAGAAGACCAGTATAGAAAAAATAACACACAAACCCGTATAGTACAATAACGACAGAAGACCACGTATAGTACAATAACACAGAAGACCAGTTATAGTACAATAACACAGTATACCGTATAGTACAATAACACACAAGACCAGTTAAGACAAATAACCAGAAGACCAGTATAGAAACAATAAACACAGAAGACGCAGTATAGTACAATAACACAGAAACCAGTAGGGGATGTACAAAAAACACAGAAACCATAATAGTACAATAACACAGAAGACCAGTATAGTACAATAACACTGAAGACCAGTATATGTACAATAACACAGTAGACCATATAGTAACAATAACACAGTATACCAGTATAGTACAATAACACAGTAGACCAGTATAGTACAATAACACAGTATACCAGTAAAGTACAATAACACAGAAGACCAGTACAGTACAATAACACAGTAACCAGTATATACAATAACCAGAAAGACCAGTATAGTACAATAAACACAGAAGACCCAGTATATTACATAACACATTAGACGCAGTATATGTACAAATAACACAGAAGTCCAGTATATTACAATAACAACAGTAGTCCAGTTATAGTACAATAAACACAGAGACCCATAAGTTCAATAACACAGTATACAGATATTATCAATAACACAGAAGACCAGTATAGTACAATAACACAGTTAGACCAGTATAGTACAATAACACAGTAGACCAATATAGTAACAATATCACAGTAGACCAGTATAGGTACAAATAACACCGTAGACCAATAAAGTACAATAACACAGTAAGAACAAGTATAGTACAATTAACACAGTCAGACCAGTAACAGTACAATAACACAGTAGACCAGTATATACAATAACACAGTAGACCAGTTCAGTACAATAACACAGTATACCAGTAAAGTACAATAAACACAGTAGACCAGTATATTACAAAAAAATTTAAACACAGTAGACCAGTATATTACAAAACACAGGTAGACCAGTATAGTACAATAACACAGTAACCAGTATAGTACAATTAATAACACATTAGACAGTATAGTTACAATAAACACAGTAGACCAGTACAGTACAATAAACACGTAGACCAGTAACGTACAATAACACAGTATACCAGTATAGTACAATAACACGAAGACCGAGTATAGTACAATAACACAGTAGACCAGTATAGTACAATAACACAGTATACCGTACAGTATAAAACAATAACACAGTATACCAGTACAGTAACAATAACTCAGTAGACCAGTAACAGTACAATAACACATTGACCAGTACAGAACAAATAACACAGTAGACCAGTACAGTACAATAACACAGTAGACATACATTACATAACACAGTAGACCAGTACAGTACAATAACACAGTAGACCAGTATAGTACAATACAACAGGTAGACAGTATAGTACAATAACACAGAAGAACCATTATAGTACATAACACAGTTAGACCAGTACATTACAATAACACAAGTAGACCAGTATAGTACAATAACACAGTAGAAACCATATATCACAATAACACAGTAGACCATTATAGAACAGATAACTCAAGAAGACCAGTATAAGTACAATAACACAGTAGACCAGTACAGTACAATAACACAGTAGACCATTATATTACAATAACACAGTAGAACCTCAGTATAGTACAATAACACAGAAGACAAGTAATAGTAAAATACCACAGTTAGACCATATAAGTACAATAACACAGTAGACCGTACAGTACAAATAACACAGTAGACCATATAGTACAAATAACACAGTAGACCCGTATATAGTACAAAAACACAGAAGACCAAGTATAGCACAATAACACAGTAGACCAGTACAGTTACAATAACAACAGTAGACAGTATAGTACAATAACACAGTAGACCAGTATAGTACAATAACACAGTAGACCAGTATAGTACAATAGCACAGTAGACCAGTATAGGACAATAATACAGTAGACCAGTACAGTACAATAACACAGTAGACCAGTATTATTACAATAACCCACACGACCAGTATAGTACATAACACAGTAGACCAGTATAAGTACAATAACACAGAAGACCAGTACAGTACAATAACACAGTAGACCAGTATAGTACAATAACACAGTAAGCCATAAAAGTACAAATAACACAGTGACCAGTAAAGTACAATAACACAGAATACCCGAATCTACAATAACACAGAAGTACCAGTAAAGTAACAATAACACAGAGACCAGTAAAAGTACAATAACACAGTAGACCAGTATAGTACAAAAACACAGAAGACCTCAATAGTCCAAAAACACAGTAAGACAGTATAGTACAATAACACATTAGACCAGTATATACCAATAACACAGAAGCCCAGTAAAGAACACTAACACATTAGAACCAGTACAGTACAATAACACCAGAAGACCAGGAATAGTACAATAACACAGTAGACCATTATATTACAATAACACGTAGTACCATTATATTACAATAACACAGTAGACCAGTAAGTACAATAACACAGTAGAGTGCCAGTAATAGTAACAATAACACAGTAGACCAGTCTATACAAAAACAGAAGACCCAGTATAGTACAATAACACAGTAGACCGTATAAAAAAAGGGGGTGGGGAAAAAAATGGGGAACAAAAACACAGGTAGACCAGTATAGTACAATAACACAGTAACTCAGTATAGTACAATAAACACAGTAGAACTCATTATAGTAAACAATAACACAGAAGACCAGTATAGTACAATAACCAGAAGACCAGTATAGTACAATAACAAGTAGACCAGTACAGTACAAAACACAGTAGACCAGTATAGTACAATAACACAGTAGACCAGTAAGTACAATAACACAGTAGACAGTATAGTACAATAACACAGTATAACCAGTTATAGAACAATAACACAGTAACCATATAGTAACAATAACACGTAGACCAGTATAGTACAAAACTCAGTAGACCAGTTATATTACAAAACACAGTAGACCATATATACAATAACACAGAAGACCAGTATAGTACAATAACACAGTAACCAGTATATTACAAAAAACACAGTAGACCATATAGTTACAATAACACAGTAGACCATTATATTACAATAACACAGTAGACCAGTATAGTTACATAAACACAGTAGACAGTATAGTACAATAACACAGACGACCATTACAGTACAATAAAACAGTAGACCAGTATAGTACAATAACACAGAAGACAGTATAGTACACTTAACACAGTTATACCATAAAGTACAATAACACAGAAGAGACCAGTATAGAACCAATAACACAGACGACCAGTATAGAACAATAACACACGTAGACCAGAATAGTACAATAACACAGAAGACCAGTACAGTACAATAACACAGTAGACCAGTATAGTACAATAACACAGAAGACCAGTATAGTACAATAACACAGTAGACCAGTATAGTACAATAACACAGAAGACCAGTATAGTACAATAACACAGTAGACCAGTATAGTACAATAACACAGTATACCATAATAGTACAATAACACAGTAGACGTATAGTACAATAACACAGTAACCAGTATAGTAACAATAACACAGTAGACCATATAGTACAATAACACAGAAGACCATTACAGTACAATAACACAGTAGACCAGTATAGTACATAACACAGAAAGACCAGTATAGGTACATAAAACAGTATACCAGTAATAGTACAATAACACAGTATACCAGTATAGTACATAACACAGTAGACCGTATAGTACAATAACTCAGAAGACAGTACAGTACAATAACAGCAGTAGACCAGTATAGTAACAATAACAAGAGAGACCAGTAATAGCACAATAACGACAGTAGACAGTATAGTACACTAACACAGAAGAACCAGTATAGCACAATTAACACAGTAGACCAGTATAAGTACAATAACACAGTAGACCAGTATAGTACAATAACACAGAAGACCAGTATATACAATAACACAGTAGACAGAATATACAATAACACAGAAGACCAGTTATAGTAAAAATAACACAGTAAGACCATATAGTACAATAACACAGAAGACCAGTATAGTACCAATAACACAGTAGACCAGTATAGTACAATAACACAGTAGACCAGTATGTATAATACACAGTAGACGCAGTATAGTAACAATAACCAGTAGACCAGTAAGTACAATAACACAGAAGACCAGTACAGTACAATAACACAGTAGACCATTATAGTACAAAAACACAGTAGACATTATAGAACAATAACACAGTAGACCAGTATAGTACATAACACAGTAACCAGTATAGTACAATAACACAGAAGGACCAGTATAGTACAATAACACAGAAGACCAAGAGTACAATAACACAGTAAATGACCAGTACAGTACAATAACACAGTAGACCAGTACAGTACAATAACACAGAAGACCAATATAGTACAATTAACACAGAAGACCAGTATAGGTACAATAACACAGAAGACCAGTATAGTACAGATAACACAGAAGACCAGTATATAACATAACAACAGAAGACCAGTATAGTACAATAAACACAGTAGACCAGTACAGTACAATAACACAGAAGACCAGTATATTACAATAACACAGTAAACCATAATAGTACAATAACACACAAGACCAGTATAGTACAATAACACAGAAGCCAGTATAGTACAATAACACCGAAGACCAGTAGCAGTACAATACACAGAAGACCGTAAAGTACAAATAACACAGTAGACCAGTAATAGTACAAAACACAGAGAACATATAGTACAATAACACACAAGACAGTATAGTACATAACACAGAAGACCCTTAATAGTAGCAATAAACACAGAAGACCAGTAAGTAAATAACACAGTAGACCAGTATAGTTAACAATAACACACAAGACCATATAGTACAATAACACAGTAAGACCAGTTATAGTACAAGACACAGAAGACCAAGTAATAGTACAATAACACAGAAGACCAGTAAAGTAACCATAACACAGAAGACCAGTATAGTACAATAACACATAAGACCAGTATGTACAATAACACAGAAACCAGTAAATTACAATAACACAGTAGACAGTATAGTACAATAACACAGTAGACAGTATAGTAACAATAACACAGAAGACAGTATAGTACAATAACACAGTAGACCAGTATAGTACAATAACACAGAAGACAGTACCGTACAATAACACAGTAACCAGTATAGTACAATAACACAGAAGACCAGTATAGTAACAATAACACAGAAGACCAGTATAGTACAATAACCCAGAAGACCAGTAGAGTACATAACACAGTAGATCCAGTATAGAACAATAACACAGAAGACCAGTAACAGTACAATAACACAGTATACCAGTATAGTACAATACCACAGTAGACCAGTATAGTACAATAACACAGAGAGACCATATAGTACAATTAACCCAGTAGACCAGATAAAGTACAATAACACAGTTAACAAATAGTACAATTCACAGTTAGACCTGTATAGTACAATAACACAGTAGACCAGTAAAGTACAATACAGAGGGGGGGTTAGACCAGTAAGTACAATAACACAGTAGACAAGTATAGTACAATAACACAGTCGACCAGTAGCAGCTCTCGTACAATAACACAGTAGACCATATAGTACAATAACACAGCAAGAGTACCAGTATAGTACAATAACACAGTAGACCAGTATATTACAATAACACAGTAGAACCAATTATAGTACATAGACACATAGGACAAGTATAGTACAATAACACAGAAGACCATTATAATAACAATAACACAGAAGACCATTAATAGTACAATAACTCAGTAGACCAGTATAGTACAATAACACAGTAGACCAGTATAAGTACAATAAACACAGTAGACCATATAGACAATAACACAGAAACCAGTATATGTACAATACACAGTAGACCAGTATAGACAATAACACAGTAGACCAGTACAGTAAACAATAACACAGTAACATATAGTACAATATACACAGTAGACCAGTATAGTACAATTAACACAGTATACGCATTATATTACAATACACAGTAGACCAGTATAGTACAATAACACAGTAGACCAGTATAGTACAATATCACAGAAGACCAGTAAGTACAATAACACAGTAAGACCAGTATAGTAACAATAACACAGTAGACCAGTATAAGTACAATAACACAGAAGACCAGTAAAAGTACAATAACACAGAAGACAGTATAGTACAATAACAAGAAGACCAGATAGTACAATAACAAAGAATACCAGTATAGTACAATAACACAGTAGACCAGTATAGTACAATAACACAGAAAGACCAGTAATATACAATAACACAGAAGACCAGTATAGTACAATAACACAGAAGACCCGTATAGTACAATAACACAGAAGACGCAGTATAGTACAAATAACACAGAAGACCAGTATAGTACAATAACACAGAAGACCAGTACAGTACAATAACACAGTAGACCAGTATAGTACAATATCACAGAAGACCAGTAATAGTACAATAACACAGAAGATCAGTAAAGACAATAACACCGAAGACCTTATAGTAACAAATAACACGTAGACCAGTATAAGGTACAATAACCACAGTAGACCAGTATATACAATAACCACAGTAGACCAGTATAGTACAATAACACAGTAACCCAGTATAGTACAATAACACATTAGAACCTGAATAGTACAATGAACAAGAAGACCAGTACATACAATAACACCGTAGACATGGGGGGGTGTATAGTACAATACCCAGTAGACCAGTATAGTACAATTAACACAGTAGACCAGTAAAGTACAATAACACAGAAGACCAGTATAGTTCAATAACACAGAATGACCAGTATAGTTACAAATAACACAGAAGACAAGTAAGTACAATAACACAGAAGACCAGTACAGTACAATAACACAGTATACCATATAGTACAATAACACAGTAGACCAGTAATAGTACAATAACAAGAAGACCAGTATAGTACAATAACACAGTAGACCAGTACAGTACAATAACACAGTAGACCAGTATAGTACAATAACACAGTAGACCAGTATAGTACAATAACACAGAAGACCATACATTACAATAACACCAGAAGACCAGTATATACAATACACAGTAGACCAGTATAGTACAATAACACGTAGACCAGTACAGTACAATAACACATAGACCAGTATAGTACAATAACACAGAGTACCAGTACAGTACAATAACACAGAAGACCAAAAGTACATTAACACAGAAGACCATTACAGACCAAAAATTTTAAAAACACAGTAGACACATATATACAATAACACAGAAGACCAGTATAGTACAAATAACACAGTAGACCATATAGTAGCAATAACCCAGAATACCATATAGTACAATAACACAAAGACCAGTATAGTACAATTAACACAGAAGACCAGTACAGTACAAATAACACAGTAGACCATATAGTACAATTAACAGAAGACCAGTATAGGACCATAACACAGAAGACCAGTATAGTAGCAAAAACACAGAAGACCATTATAGTTACAATAACACAGAAGACCAGTATAGTTACAATAACACGAAGACCAGTATAGTTAACAATAACACTAGAATACCAGTATAAGTACAATTCACACAGAAGACCAGTATAGACCAATAACACAGAAGACATATAGTACAATAACACAGAAGACCAGTATGTCACATAACACAGTAGACCAGTATAGTACAATAACACAGAAGAACCGTATCAGTACAAAAACAGAGGGGGAGACCGTACAGTACAATAACACAGTAGACCAGTAAAGTAACAATAACACAGAAGACGCAGTATAAGTACAAAAACACAGAAGACCATAATGAACAAGTAACACAGTAGACCAGTATAGTCCACATAACACAGAAGACCAGTATAGTACAATACCACAGAAGACCAGTATAGTACAGATAAACACAGTAGACCAGTATCGTACAATAACACAGAAGACCAGTTAAGTAACAATAACATCAGTATACCAGTATGTACGAATAACACAGTAGACCAGTATAGTACAATAACACAGAGACCAGTATGTACAAAAACACAGTAAGAGCCAGTATAGTACAATAACACAGTAGACCAGATAGTACAATAACACGAGTAGACGCAGTATAGTTAACAATAACATAGAAGACCAGTTAAAGTACAACAAACACAGTAAGACCATATAGTACAATAACACAGAAACCAGTAAGTACAATAACACAGTAGACCAGTAATAGTACAATAACACAGAAGACAGTATAGTACAATAACACAGAAGACTCAGTATAAGTACAATAACACAGTAGACCAGTATAGTACAATAACACAGTAGACCAGTATGTATAATAACACAGTAGACAGTATAGTACAATAACACAGTAGACCATAAAGTACAATAACACAGAAGACCATATAGTACAATACACAGAAGACCAGTATAGTACAATAACACAGAAGAATCAGTATAGTACAATAACACAGAAGACCAGTATAGTACAATAACACAGAAGACCATATATAGTACAATAACACAATAGACCAGTATAGTACAATAACACAGTAGACCAGTATAGTACAATAACACAGTAGACCAGTATATGACAGTAACACAGAAGACCAGTATAGTACACTTAACACAGTAGATCAGTATAGTTACAATACACATGTAGACCAGTATAGTACAATAACACAGTATACCAGTATAGTACAATACAAAGTAGACCATTATAAGTACAATAACACATTAGACCCATATAGTACAATAACACAGTAGGACCAGTATAGTAAATAGCACAGAAGACCGTTATAGAACAGATAACACAAGAAGATCCAGTATAGTAACAATAACACAGTAGACCAGTATAGTAACAATAACACAGTAACCATACAGTACAATTAACACAAAGACCAGTATGTACAATAACACAGAAGGACCAGTATAGTACAATAACACAGAGACATAATATACAATAACACAGAAGACCAGTATAGTACAATAACGACAGTTAGACCAGTAAAGTACAATAACACAGTAACCAGTATATTACAATACACATTAGACCAGTAAAAGTACAATAACGACAGAAGACCAGTAGGTCTTGAAATAGAATCAATACACAGAAGATCAGTATAGTAACAATAACACAGAAGACCAGTATAGTACATAACACAGAAGACCCAGTATAGTTACAATAACACAGAAGACCCAGTAAGTACAAAACACAGAAATCAGTATAGAACAATAACACAGAAGACCAGAATAGTACAATAACACAGAAGACCAGGATATACAATAACACAGAAGACCAGTAATAGTACAATAACACAGAAATCAGTATATGTACAATAACACAGAAGACCAGTAAAAGTACAATAACACAGTAAACCAGTATATGTACAATAACACAGAAGACCTCAGTATAGTAACAATACCACATAAGAACTGTATAGTACAATAACACATAAGACATATCAGTACAATAACACAGAAGACCCCGATAAAGTTACAATAACACAAGTAACCAAGTATAGTACAATAACACAGAAGACCATATAGTACAAAAACAAACAGAAGATCAGTATAGTACGAATAACACAGAGACCAGTATAGTACAAATTAAACACAGAAGACCATAATAGTACAATAACACAGAAGACCAGATAGTCAATCCACAGAAGATCAGTAATAGTACAATACACAGAAGAACCAGTAAGTACAATAACACAGAAGATCAGTATAGTTACAATAACACAGTAGACCAGTAATAGTACAATAACACAAAGACCATTATATACAATAACACAGAAGAGATCAGTATAGTACAATAACACAGAAGACCAGTATAGTACAATAACACAGAAGACCAGTATAGTACAATAACACAGAAGATCAGTATAGTACAATAACACAGAAGACCAGTATAGTACAATAACACAGAAGACCAGTATTGTTACTATAACACAGAAACCAGTATAGTACAATAACACAGAAGACCAGTATAGAACAATAACACAGAAGACCAGTACAGTACAATAACACAGTAGACCAGTACAGTACAATAACACAGAAGACCAGTATAGTACAATAACACAGAAGACCAGTATAGTAAACAATAACACTGAAGACCAGATATAACAATAACACAAGGAAGACCAGTACAGTACAATAACCAGAAGACTCAGTATAGTACAATAACACAGAAGACCAGTATAGTACAATAACACAGTAGACCAGTACAGTACAATAACACAGTAGACCAGTACAGTACATTAACACAGTAGACCAGTATAGTACAATAACACAGTAGACCAGTATAGTACAATAACACAGAAGACCAGTATAGTACAATAACACAGAAGACCAGTATAGAACAATAACACAGTAGACCAGTATAGTACAATAACACAGTAAACCAGTATAGTACAATAACACAGTAGACCAGTATAGTACAATAACACAGTAGACCAGTATAGTACTGTTATATATTCGAAATTGGTCATCCTGTGTTATTTAACTGTTGTAAGAGAAAATGTTCATCACTTAATATTATAGCGCGAAAGTCCCGCGTTATAGCTAAAATAGAGACTTTCGGCGTTATATTAATACTGTAAAATATTAAAAATACCAGGAATATCGCTATTATCGTTTATTATCACTAATATCGTTTAATATCACTATTTTGTAATATCACTATAATTTAAACTATTATGGTTAGGTAGGATTTCTTGTGAATATAGAGTTTTAAGTCTCGGAACCATCCGGTGAATTGTTCAGTTGTTTAAGTCCGGCCAGGCTGACGTGGCTCAAGCTGACCAACCTGACGACACGTCAACAGACTGGCAAGTAGTCAGTCTGTCCCTGCTCTAGCCCTGAACAACTGATCGAAAATGGCTCTTTACGGTGTACAGTTGAATGGTTTTTGAGAACTGGACTATAGAGCTGACCTCACTTGTTCCTCATTACTTTGAAAGAACTCTTTGATATTTATATTCTTGGTCAGTTCAGTAATCACATAGATACTTTCGGGCAGATTCAAAGGTCTTGTTAATATCTTGTACCTTTTGTATTTTGAGTCACAGTCCATGTTAAGAAAGAACGTAAATATTAATGAGGACTTAAGATATAGGAAGTAATAATTAACTTCCTATTAATATGACATTTCCGCATGATTTGGAAACTAAATGGTATAGGTAATTTTATTGTACAAAGTATTAAGTTACATTAACTACAAAAAGAAGATAAAGTATTGTATTTAAATACTTTAATAAATTTGAATATTATTCTATGGAGTTTTCCAGTTGAAATTATTTCCCCTAGACTCTAAAATACCTGTAACTCGGATCCAAAAATCTTGTTGCATAAGAGATAAATGGTAACAGGCCACATTCTGAAGGTCTTTAAAAAAAATTCTTATTCGCAACAAGTACAATAACACAGTAGACCAGTACAGTACAATAACACAGTAGACCAGTATAGTACAATAACACAGTAGACCAGTACAGTACAATAACACAGTAGACCAGTACAGTAACACATATACCATTCAGTACATAACACAGTAGACCCAGTATAGGTACAATAACACTGTAGACCAGTATAGAAAATAACACAGTAGACCATATAGTACAATAAACACAGTAGACCAGTACAGTACAATAACAACAGTTAACCATACAGTACAATAACACAGTAGACCAGTATAGTACAATAACACAGAGACCAGTATAGTACAATAACACAGTAGACCAGTATAGTACAATAACACAGTAGACCAGTACAGTACAATAACACAGTAGACTCAAACAGCTACAATAACACAGTAGCCAGGTACAGTACAATAACACAGTAGAACAGTACAGTACAATAACACAGAGAAGACAGTACAGTAAAATAACAACAGTAGACCAGTACAGTACAATAACACAGTAGACTGAAAACCAAGTACAGTACATAACACAGTAGACCAGTATAGTACAATAACCACAGTAGACCATATAGTACAATAAACACAGAAGGACAGTATAGAACAATAACACAGTTTAGCCATACAGTAACGATAACACAGGTAGACCAGTATATTACAATAACACAGTAAACCAGTACTAGTACAATAACACAGAATGACCAGTAAAGTACAAAACACAGTAGACCGTATAGTACAATAACACAGAAGACCCATGTATAGTACTATAACACAGTAGACCAGTATAGTACAAAACCAGAAGACCAGTATAGTACAATAACACAGTAGACCAGTATAGTACAATAACACAGTAACCAGTATAGTACCATAACACAGTAGACCATATAGTACAATAACACAGTAACCATATAGTACAATTAACACAGTAGACCAGTATAGACAATAACACAGTAGACCAGACAGTACAATAACACAGTATACCAGTATAGTACAATAACACAGTAGACCATACAGTGACAATAACACAGTAACCATATAGAACAATAACACAGTAGACCAGTATAGTAACAATAACACAGTAGACCAGTATGTACAATAACAACAGTAGACCAGTATAGTACAATAACACAGTAGACCATAGAGTACAATAACACAGTAGACCAATTATAGTACAATTACACAGTAGACCATACAGTACAATAACACAGAGACCAGTACAGTACAATAACACAGTAGACCAGTATATACAATAACACAGAAGACCAGTAAGAGTACAATAACACAGTATGACCAGTATAGTCAAAAACACAGTAGACCAGTACAGTACAATAACACAGAGACCATTACAGTACAATAACACAGTAACCAGTACAGTACAATAACACAGTAGACCAGTAACAGTACAATAACACATAGACCAGTACAGTACAATAACACCAGTATATCAAAAAAGGGAAAACAGTACAGTACAAAAACACAGTAGAACCAGTACAGTACAATAACACAGTAGAACCAGTATAAGTAACAATAACACAGTAGACCATAATTGTAAATAACACAGAAGACCAGTATATTACAATAACACAGAGACCAGTATCAGTAAACAATAACACAGTAGACCAGTATAGTACAATAAACACAGTATACCAGTATAGTACAATAACACAGTAGACCAGTATAGTACAATAACACAGAAGACCAGTTATAGTACAATAACACAGTAAGACCAGTACAGTACAATAACACAGTAGACGCATAAGTACAATAACACAGTAGACAGATAGTACTATAACACAGAAGACCATATAGTACAATAACACAGTAGACCATATAGTACAATGAACACAGTAGACCAGTACCGTACCAATAACACAGTAGACCAGTAAAGTACAATAACACAGTAGACCAGAATAGTCAATAACACAGAAGACCAGAAAAGTACAATAACACAGTAGACTCAGTACAGTTACAATAACACAGTAGACCAGTAATACAATAACACAGTAGACCAGTATAGTACAATAACACAGTAGACATTATAGTACAATAACACAGTAGACCAGTATAGACATTAACACAGTAACCATTTACAGTACAATAACACAGTAAGACTCAGTATATACAATAACACAGTAGACCAGTATAGTACAATAACCAACAGTAGACCATATAGTACAATAACACAGAAGACCAATTACAGTACAATAACACAGTAGACCATTATAGTACAATAACACAGTAGACCAGTATAGTACAATAACACAGTAGACCAGTATAGTACAATAACACAGTAGACCAGTATAGTACAATAACACAGAAGACCAGTAATAGTAACAATAACACAGAAGACCATATAGTACAATAACCCACAGTAGACCATATAGTACAATAACACAGTTAACCAGTTATAAGTACAATAACACAGTAGACCAGTATAGACAATAACACAGTAGACCAGTATAGTACAATAACACAGAAGACCAGTACATACAAATAACACAGTAGACATACAGTACAAATAACACAGTAGACCATAAAAAAAAAAAATAGTATCAATAACACAGTAGACCAGTAAGTAACAATAACACAGTAGACCAGTATAGTACAAAAACAAGCAGGAGACCATTAAAAGTACAATAACCAGTTAACCAGTATAGTACAATAACACAGTAAGAACCAGTATAGTACAATGAACACAGAAGAACCAGTATTAGGTTACAATAACACGAAGACCAGAATAGTTACAATAACAAGTAGACCATATAGTACAGATAACTCAGTAGACCAGTATAGTACAATAACACAGTAGACCAGTATAGTCCAATACCACAGAATACATATAGTAAAATAACACAGAAGACCAGTATGTACAAATATCACAGTAGACCAGTACAGTACAATACACAGTAGACCAGTATAACAATAACAAAGAGACCAGTATAGTACAATAACACAGTAGACCAGTATAGTAACAATAACACAGTAGACCAGTATAGTACAATAACACAGGTAGACCAGTATAGTACCATAACACAGAGACCAGTAATATACAAAACACAGTAGACCAGTATAGTACAATGAACACAGTAAGACCAGTATAGTACAATAACACCAGAAGACCAGTATAGTACAATAACACAGTAGACCCAGTATAGTACAATAACACAGTAGACCAGTATAGTACAATAACCAGTAAACCAGTATAGTACAATAAACACAGTAACCAGTATAGTACAATAACACAGTAGACGCAGTAATAGTACATTAAACATGAAGACCAGTACAGTACAATAACCCAGTGAGACCAGTATAGTACAATAACACAGAAGACCCAGTATAGTACAATAACACAGTAGACCAGTATAAGTACAATAACACAGAAGACCAGTATAGTACAAATAACACAGAAGACCAGTAAGTACAATAACACAGTAGACCAGTATAGTACAATAACACAGAGACGCATACAGTAAAAGGAGCAGATAACACAGTAAGACCATTATAGAACAAAAACACAGAATACCAGTATAAGTACCAATAACACAGTAGACCAGTATAGTACAATAACACAGAAGACCCTAAGTACAATAACACAGTAGACCAGTATAGTAACAATAACACAGTAAGACCAGTAAAGTACAATAACACAGTAGACCAGAAATAGCACAATAACACAGTAGCAGTATAGTACAAATAACAACAGTAGACACAAGTATAGTACAATAACACAGAAGACAAGTACAGTAAAATAACACAGTAGACCATATAGTACAGAAACACAAAGACCAGTATAGTACAATAACACAGTAGACCAGTATAGTACAATAACACAGTAGACCAGTATGAGTACAATAACACAGTAGAACCAGTAATAGTACAATAACACAGAAGTACCAGTACAGTACAATAACACAGTAGACCAGTATAGTAAAATACACCCAACACAGAGAGACCATTATGAAGTACAATACCACAGTAGACCAGATAGTACAATAACACAGAAGACCAGTATAGTACAAAAAACACAGTAGACCAGTATAGTACAATAACACAGTAACCAGTATAGTACAATAACACAGAAGACCAGTATAGTACAATAACACAAGTAGACCAGTAAATTACAATAACACAAAGACCAGTTATAGACAATAACACAGTTAGACCAGTATAAGTACAATAACACAGAAGACGCAGTATATATACAATAACACAGTAACCAGTATAGTACAATAACACAGTAGAACCATATAGTACAATAACACAGTAGACCAGTAATCGTACAATAACACAGTAGACCAGTATAGTACAATAACACAGAATACCAGTACAATACAATAACACAGTAGACCATATAGTACAATAACACAGTAGACCAGTATAGTGTAACAATAACACGTAAGACCAGTATAGTACAATAACACAGTAGACCAGTATAGTACAATAACAAGAAGACGCAGTATAGTACAATAACACAGAATACCAGTATAGTACAATAACACAAGTAACCAGTACAGTACAATAAACACAGTAACCAGTACAGTACAATAAACACAGAAGACGTATATTACAATAACACAGAAGACCATTATAGTACAATAACACAAAGACCAGAATAGGTACAATAACACAGAAAACCAGTATAGTACAATAACACAGAAACCAGAATAGTCAATAACACAGTAGACATACAGTACCATTAACACAGAAACCCATAAAGTACAATAACACAGTAGACGCAGTATAGTAACAATAACACACAAGACCCAGTAAGAACAAATAACACAAGAAAGACCAGTATAGTACAATAACACACCAAGACATATAAGTACAATAACACAGAAGAACCAGTAGAGTACAATAACACAGAAGACCATATAGTACAAGAAACACAGAAGACCAGTAGAGTACAATAACACAGTAGACCAGATAGTACAATAACACAGAAGACCAGTATAGAAAAAATAACACACAAACCCGTATAGTACAATAACGACAGAAGACCACGTATAGTACAATAACACAGAAGACCAGTTATAGTACAATAACACAGTATACCGTATAGTACAATAACACACAAGACCAGTTAAGACAAATAACCAGAAGACCAGTATAGAAACAATAAACACAGAAGACGCAGTATAGTACAATAACACAGAAACCAGTAGGGGATGTACAAAAAACACAGAAACCATAATAGTACAATAACACAGAAGACCAGTATAGTACAATAACACTGAAGACCAGTATATGTACAATAACACAGTAGACCATATAGTAACAATAACACAGTATACCAGTATAGTACAATAACACAGAAGACCAGTATAGTACAATAACACAGTATACCAGTAAAGTACAATAACACAGAAGACCAGTACAGTACAATAACACAGTAACCAGTATATACAATAACCAGAAAGACCAGTATAGTACAATAAACACAGAAGACCCAGTATATTACATAACACATTAGACGCAGTATATGTACAAATAACACAGAAGTCCAGTATATTACAATAACAACAGTAGTCCAGTTATAGTACAATAAACACAGAGACCCATAAGTTCAATAACACAGTATACAGATATTATCAATAACACAGAAGACCAGTATAGTACAATAACACAGTTAGACCAGTATAGTACAATAACACAGTAGACCAATATAGTAACAATATCACAGTAGACCAGTATAGGTACAAATAACACCGTAGACCAATAAAGTACAATAACACAGTAAGAACAAGTATAGTACAATTAACACAGTCAGACCAGTAACAGTACAATAACACAGTAGACCAGTATATACAATAACACAGTAGACCAGTTCAGTACAATAACACAGTATACCAGTAAAGTACAATAAACACAGTAGACCAGTATATTACAAAAAAATTTAAACACAGTAGACCAGTATATTACAAAACACAGGTAGACCAGTATAGTACAATAACACAGTAACCAGTATAGTACAATTAATAACACATTAGACAGTATAGTTACAATAAACACAGTAGACCAGTACAGTACAATAAACACGTAGACCAGTAACGTACAATAACACAGTATACCAGTATAGTACAATAACACGAAGACCGAGTATAGTACAATAACACAGTAGACCAGTATAGTACAATAACACAGTATACCGTACAGTATAAAACAATAACACAGTATACCAGTACAGTAACAATAACTCAGTAGACCAGTAACAGTACAATAACACATTGACCAGTACAGAACAAATAACACAGTAGACCAGTACAGTACAATAACACAGTAGACATACATTACATAACACAGTAGACCAGTACAGTACAATAACACAGTAGACCAGTATAGTACAATACAACAGGTAGACAGTATAGTACAATAACACAGAAGAACCATTATAGTACATAACACAGTTAGACCAGTACATTACAATAACACAAGTAGACCAGTATAGTACAATAACACAGTAGAAACCATATATCACAATAACACAGTAGACCATTATAGAACAGATAACTCAAGAAGACCAGTATAAGTACAATAACACAGTAGACCAGTACAGTACAATAACACAGTAGACCATTATATTACAATAACACAGTAGAACCTCAGTATAGTACAATAACACAGAAGACAAGTAATAGTAAAATACCACAGTTAGACCATATAAGTACAATAACACAGTAGACCGTACAGTACAAATAACACAGTAGACCATATAGTACAAATAACACAGTAGACCCGTATATAGTACAAAAACACAGAAGACCAAGTATAGCACAATAACACAGTAGACCAGTACAGTTACAATAACAACAGTAGACAGTATAGTACAATAACACAGTAGACCAGTATAGTACCATACACACAGTAGACCAGTATAGTACAATAGCACAGTAGACCAGTATTGTACAATAACACATTAGACCAGTACAGTACAATAACACAGTAGACCAGTATTATTACAATAACCCACACGACCAGTATAGTACATAACACAGTAGACCAGTATAAGTACAATAACACAGAAGACCAGTACAGTACAATAACACAGTAGACCAGTATAGTACAATAACACAGTAAGCCATAAAAGTACAAATAACACAGTGACCAGTAAAGTACAATAACACAGAATACCCGAATCTACAATAACACAGAAGTACCAGTAAAGTAACAATAACACAGAGACCAGTAAAAGTACAATAACACAGTAGACCAGTATAGTACAAAAACACAGAAGACCTCAATAGTCCAAAAACACAGTAAGACAGTATAGTACAATAACACATTAGACCAGTATATACCAATAACACAGAAGCCCAGTAAAGAACACTAACACATTAGAACCAGTACAGTACAATAACACCAGAAGACCAGGAATAGTACAATAACACAGTAGACCATTATATTACAATAACACGTAGTACCATTATATTACAATAACACAGTAGACCAGTAAGTACAATAACACAGTAGAGTGCCAGTAATAGTAACAATAACACAGTAGACCAGTCTATACAAAAACAGAAGACCCAGTATAGTACAATAACACAGTAGACCGTATAAAAAAAGGGGGTGGGGAAAAAAATGGGGAACAAAAACACAGGTAGACCAGTATAGTACAATAACACAGTAACTCAGTATAGTACAATAAACACAGTAGAACTCATTATAGTAAACAATAACACAGAAGACCAGTATAGTACAATAACCAGAAGACCAGTATAGTACAATAACAAGTAGACCAGTACAGTACAAAACACAGTAGACCAGTATAGTACAATAACACAGTAGACCAGTAAGTACAATAACACAGTAGACAGTATAGTACAATAACACAGTATAACCAGTTATAGAACAATAACACAGTAACCATATAGTAACAATAACACGTAGACCAGTATAGTACAAAACTCAGTAGACCAGTTATATTACAAAACACAGTAGACCATATATACAATAACACAGAAGACCAGTATAGTACAATAACACAGTAACCAGTATATTACAAAAAACACAGTAGACCATATAGTTACAATAACACAGTAGACCATTATATTACAATAACACAGTAGACCAGTATAGTTACATAAACACAGTAGACAGTATAGTACAATAACACAGACGACCATTACAGTACAATAAAACAGTAGACCAGTATAGTACAATAACACAGAAGACAGTATAGTACACTTAACACAGTTATACCATAAAGTACAATAACACAGAAGAGACCAGTATAGAACCAATAACACAGACGACCAGTATAGAACAATAACACACGTAGACCAGAATAGTACAATAACACAGAAGACCAGTACAGTACAATAACACAGTAGACCATATAGTACAATAACACAGAAGACCAGTATAGTACAATAACACAGTAGACCAGTATAGTACAATAACACAGAAGACCAGTATAGTACAATAACACAGTAGACCAGTATAGTACAATAACACAGTATACCATAATAGTACAATAACACAGTAGACGTATAGTACAATAACACAGTAACCAGTATAGTAACAATAACACAGTAGACCATATAGTACAATAACACAGAAGACCATTACAGTACAATAACACAGTAGACCAGTATAGTACATAACACAGAAAGACCAGTATAGGTACATAAAACAGTATACCAGTAATAGTACAATAACACAGTATACCAGTATAGTACATAACACAGTAGACCGTATAGTACAATAACTCAGAAGACAGTACAGTACAATAACAGCAGTAGACCAGTATAGTAACAATAACAAGAGAGACCAGTAATAGCACAATAACGACAGTAGACAGTATAGTACACTAACACAGAAGAACCAGTATAGCACAATTAACACAGTAGACCAGTATAAGTACAATAACACAGTAGACCAGTATAGTACAATAACACAGAAGACCAGTATATACAATAACACAGTAGACAGAATATACAATAACACAGAAGACCAGTTATAGTAAAAATAACACAGTAAGACCATATAGTACAATAACACAGAAGACCAGTATAGTACCAATAACACAGTAGACCAGTATAGTACAATAACACAGTAGACCAGTATGTATAATACACAGTAGACGCAGTATAGTAACAATAACCAGTAGACCAGTAAGTACAATAACACAGAAGACCAGTACAGTACAATAACACAGTAGACCATTATAGTACAAAAACACAGTAGACATTATAGAACAATAACACAGTAGACCAGTATAGTACATAACACAGTAACCAGTATAGTACAATAACACAGAAGGACCAGTATAGTACAATAACACAGAAGACCAAGAGTACAATAACACAGTAAATGACCAGTACAGTACAATAACACAGTAGACCAGTACAGTACAATAACACAGAAGACCAATATAGTACAATTAACACAGAAGACCAGTATAGGTACAATAACACAGAAGACCAGTATAGTACAGATAACACAGAAGACCAGTATATAACATAACAACAGAAGACCAGTATAGTACAATAAACACAGTAGACCAGTACAGTACAATAACACAGAAGACCAGTATATTACAATAACACAGTAAACCATAATAGTACAATAACACACAAGACCAGTATAGTACAATAACACAGAAGCCAGTATAGTACAATAACACCGAAGACCAGTAGCAGTACAATACACAGAAGACCGTAAAGTACAAATAACACAGTAGACCAGTAATAGTACAAAACACAGAGAACATATAGTACAATAACACACAAGACAGTATAGTACATAACACAGAAGACCCTTAATAGTAGCAATAAACACAGAAGACCAGTAAGTAAATAACACAGTAGACCAGTATAGTTAACAATAACACACAAGACCATATAGTACAATAACACAGTAAGACCAGTTATAGTACAAGACACAGAAGACCAAGTAATAGTACAATAACACAGAAGACCAGTAAAGTAACCATAACACAGAAGACCAGTATAGTACAATAACACATAAGACCAGTATGTACAATAACACAGAAACCAGTAAATTACAATAACACAGTAGACAGTATAGTACAATAACACAGTAGACAGTATAGTAACAATAACACAGAAGACAGTATAGTACAATAACACAGTAGACCAGTATAGTACAATAACACAGAAGACAGTACCGTACAATAACACAGTAACCAGTATAGTACAATAACACAGAAGACCAGTATAGTAACAATAACACAGAAGACCAGTATAGTACAATAACCCAGAAGACCAGTAGAGTACATAACACAGTAGATCCAGTATAGAACAATAACACAGAAGACCAGTAACAGTACAATAACACAGTATACCAGTATAGTACAATACCACAGTAGACCAGTATAGTACAATAACACAGAGAGACCATATAGTACAATTAACCCAGTAGACCAGATAAAGTACAATAACACAGTTAACAAATAGTACAATTCACAGTTAGACCTGTATAGTACAATAACACAGTAGACCAGTAAAGTACAATACAGAGGGGGGGTTAGACCAGTAAGTACAATAACACAGTAGACAAGTATAGTACAATAACACAGTCGACCAGTAGCAGCTCTCGTACAATAACACAGTAGACCATATAGTACAATAACACAGCAAGAGTACCAGTATAGTACAATAACACAGTAGACCAGTATATTACAATAACACAGTAGAACCAATTATAGTACATAGACACATAGGACAAGTATAGTACAATAACACAGAAGACCATTATAATAACAATAACACAGAAGACCATTAATAGTACAATAACTCAGTAGACCAGTATAGTACAATAACACAGTAGACCAGTATAAGTACAATAAACACAGTAGACCATATAGACAATAACACAGAAACCAGTATATGTACAATACACAGTAGACCAGTATAGACAATAACACAGTAGACCAGTACAGTAAACAATAACACAGTAACATATAGTACAATATACACAGTAGACCAGTATAGTACAATTAACACAGTATACGCATTATATTACAATACACAGTAGACCAGTATAGTACAATAACACAGTAGACCAGTATAGTACAATATCACAGAAGACCAGTAAGTACAATAACACAGTAAGACCAGTATAGTAACAATAACACAGTAGACCAGTATAAGTACAATAACACAGAAGACCAGTAAAAGTACAATAACACAGAAGACAGTATAGTACAATAACAAGAAGACCAGATAGTACAATAACAAAGAATACCAGTATAGTACAATAACACAGTAGACCAGTATAGTACAATAACACAGAAAGACCAGTAATATACAATAACACAGAAGACCAGTATAGTACAATAACACAGAAGACCCGTATAGTACAATAACACAGAAGACGCAGTATAGTACAAATAACACAGAAGACCAGTATAGTACAATAACACAGAAGACCAGTACAGTACAATAACACAGTATACCAGTATAGTACAATATCACAGAAGACCAGTAATAGTACAATAACACAGAAGATCAGTAAAGACAATAACACCGAAGACCTTATAGTAACAAATAACACGTAGACCAGTATAAGGTACAATAACCACAGTAGACCAGTATATACAATAACCACAGTAGACCAGTATAGTACAATAACACAGTAACCCAGTATAGTACAATAACACATTAGAACCTGAATAGTACAATGAACAAGAAGACCAGTACATACAATAACACCGTAGACATGGGGGGGTGTATAGTACAATACCCAGTAGACCAGTATAGTACAATTAACACAGTAGACCAGTAAAGTACAATAACACAGAAGACCAGTATAGTTCAATAACACAGAATGACCAGTATAGTTACAAATAACACAGAAGACAAGTAAGTACAATAACACAGAAGACCAGTACAGTACAATAACACAGTATACCATATAGTACAATAACACAGTAGACCAGTAATAGTACAATAACAAGAAGACCAGTATAGTACAATAACACAGAAGACCAGTACAGTACAATAACACAGTAGACCAGTATAGTACAATAACACAGTAGACCAGTATAGTACAATAACACAGAAGACCATACATTACAATAACACCAGAAGACCAGTATATACAATACACAGTAGACCAGTATAGTACAATAACACGTAGACCAGTACAGTACAATAACACATAGACCAGTATAGTACAATAACACAGAGTACCAGTACAGTACAATAACACAGAAGACCAAAAGTACATTAACACAGAAGACCATTACAGACCAAAAATTTTAAAAACACAGTAGACACATATATACAATAACACAGAAGACCAGTATAGTACAAATAACACAGTAGACCATATAGTAGCAATAACCCAGAATACCATATAGTACAATAACACAAAGACCAGTATAGTACAATTAACACAGAAGACCAGTACAGTACAAATAACACAGTAGACCATATAGTACAATTAACAGAAGACCAGTATAGGACCATAACACAGAAGACCAGTATAGTAGCAAAAACACAGAAGACCATTATAGTTACAATAACACAGAAGACCAGTATAGTTACAATAACACGAAGACCAGTATAGTTAACAATAACACTAGAATACCAGTATAAGTACAATTCACACAGAAGACCAGTATAGACCAATAACACAGAAGACATATAGTACAATAACACAGAAGACCAGTATGTCACATAACACAGTAGACCAGTATAGTACAATAACACAGAAGAACCGTATCAGTACAAAAACAGAGGGGGAGACCGTACAGTACAATAACACAGTAGACCAGTAAAGTAACAATAACACAGAAGACGCAGTATAAGTACAAAAACACAGAAGACCATAATGAACAAGTAACACAGTAGACCAGTATAGTCCACATAACACAGAAGACCAGTATAGTACAATACCACAGAAGACCAGTATAGTACAGATAAACACAGTAGACCAGTATCGTACAATAACACAGAAGACCAGTTAAGTAACAATAACATCAGTATACCAGTATGTACGAATAACACAGTAGACCAGTATAGTACAATAACACAGAGACCAGTATGTACAAAAACACAGTAAGAGCCAGTAAAATAAAATAACAAAGAAGACCATACATAAATACCACAGTAGACCATATAGTACAATAACAAGACCATACAGTACAAAAACACAGAAGACCATACGTACAAAAACACGAAGCCCAAAATACAAAAATAAACAACGACCAGATAGTACAATAACACAGAAGACCTTATGTAAATAACACGGGAAACCAAAAGTACAATAAACAGAGACCAGTATAGACAATAACACAAAGACCGTAAAATACAATAACACAGAAGACCAGTTAGTACAATAACACAGAAGACCATTAAGTCAATAACACGAAGACCGTAAGTACAATAACACAGAACCATAATAAAATAACACAGAAGACCAGAAAGTAAATAACAAGAAAAACAGTAAGTACAATAACACAGAAGACCAAAAAGTACAAAAACACGGGAAACCAGTAAGTACAATAAACAGAAGACCAGTTATACATAACACAAGACCATATAGACAATAACACAGGACCAGTATTTACAAAACAAAAAAGACCTTATATACAATAGCACAGAAGACCAGTATAGTACAATATGCAACAGAGACCAGTACAGTAACACAGAAGAACCATACAGTAACACAGGAGATAAGTACAATGACACAGAAGACCAGTACTGTACAGTAACACAGAAGACCAGTACAGTACAGTAACACAGAAGACCAGTACAGTACAGTAACACGGAAGAACCATACAGTAACACAGGAGAACGGTAGAGTAACACAGAAAACCAGTACAGTACAATAACACAGAAGAGCACAACAATATAGTGATCCAGTAGAACAGTACAGTGACACATAAGAACAGGGTAGTACAGCAATAACAAGAATGGTAAGGCAGAGGTGGCTGAGTTTTTGCAATACGGGGATATCTTCCTGGGATCGCGCATTAATCGTCAATTAATGTTGTTCCCCATTACACTAATGAACAATTTGAACAAAACTGCTGTTCGTATTTTTATTAATGTTAACTCCGGTGATTGAACACAAATAAAAACACTAACATGACTCCTGTCAGGATGGCTGGAGTGGGAATAACACCACCGTGGCTACTGTCAGGGAGGCTGGAGTGGGAATAACACCACCGTGTTACTGTCAGTGGAGTGGGAATACCATCACAATGGCTGCAGCTGAGATTGACAGTTCCAAATTAGGAAATCCTTGATTATAAGTAATAATAATAATATAATAATTATATTATTATTATTATTATTATTTGCGACCTCTGTCAGCCTCAGAGTTATCTCTGAGTTACCAGACCTTGCCTCGTGGGGGCCAGTGGATCGTCTTTAAGGTCCACCCCCCCCTTTCCCTTCCCCAGGTTCATGTGTCCAGGAATCCATCCGTGGGCCCCCGGATGTCTCCCCTTCCTCACTTCCCTAAGGTCAGCCTCGCTTCTCTCTCTCTGCCTTCCAACCTCAGCCTTCGCCAGGTTCATGTATCCAGGAATCCATCAGTCCGCCTCCAGATGTTTTCCCTTCCTCACTTCCCCAAGGTCAGCCTCACCAACCTGTATTCTTGCCTTCCCCAGGTCCATGTATCCAGGAATCCATCCGATCGCTCCCGGATGACTCACCTTCACCACGTCCCCAAGGTCAGCCTCAACAACAACCTTCCCCAAGTTCATGTATCCAGGAATCCATCCGTTCGCTCCCGGATGTCTTCCCTTCCCCACTAACCTAAGGTCGGCGGTACCTTCCACGGATCAGTATCTCCAGGAGTCTACATGTGTCCCCTCAGGTGGACTCCCTTCCCCACTTCCTCAAAGTCAGCGGTATTCTTGCTTTCCCCAGGTTCATGTATCCAGGAATCCATCCGTCTACCGCCAGATGCCTCCCTTTCTCCACTTACCCAAGGTCAGCCTCAACTGCTAGTATTCTTGCCTTCCCCAGGTTCATGTCTCCAGGAATCCATCCGTTCGCTCCCGGATGTCTCCCCTTCCCCACTTACCCAAGATCAGCCTCAACAGCAACCTTCCCCAAGTTTATGTATCCAAGGATCCATCCGTTCGCTCCCGGATGTCTCCCCTTCCTCACTTACCTAAGGTCAGCGGTGCCTTCCCTGGATCAGTGTCTCCAGGAGTCCACTAGTTTCACCTCAGGTGGACTCCCTTCCCCACTTCCTCAAAGTCAGCGGTGTTCTTGCCTTTCCCAGGTTCGTGTATCCAGGAATCCACCCGTCTACCGCCAGATGTCTCCCTTTCTCCACTTACCCAAGGTCAGCCTCAACTGCTAGTATTCTTGCCTTCCCCAGGTTCATGTCTCCAGGAATCCATCCGTTCGCTGCCGGATGTCTCCCCTTCCCCACTTACCCAAGATCAGCCTCAACAGCAACCTTCCCCAAGTTCATGTATCCAAGGATCCATCCGTTCGCTCCCGGATGTCTTCCCTTCCTCATTTACCTAAGGTCAGCGGTGCCTTCCCTGGATCAGTGTCTCCAGGAGTCCACTAGTGTCACCTCAGGTGGACTCCCTTCCCCATTTCCCCAGAGTCAGCGGTGCCTTCCCCGGATCAGTGTCTCCAGGAATCCACTTGTGTCACCTCAGGTGGACTCCCTTCCCCACTTCCCCAGAGTCAGCGGTTGCCACCCCCAGTGACTTTGTTGGGTGGTCACTTGGTCTTGTCTAGCTGGTCTACGGTAGAGACTGTCCAGGTGGGTGGAATTACTGGAGGTGACACACAGAAACCTGCGTCCAGGAATTACACCCACCAAGACAGCCTGGAACAGTAGGTCAGCTGGACGAGACGAAGCTCGTACACAGCTCGGCCACCGAGGAGAGGCTAATTAAGAAGAAATTTGGAAATCCTTTTATGTTACAATATGAATTTATATTAAATACTATTTTTTTTATTTATTTAGCTGTTTAAAAGTATTTTTGAACGTTTTATTTTATGTAGATGAATGTCCACGTGTTGAAGAACTTGTCCACCTCCATCAAAACTGTGTTAAATATTACACTGTTTTTATATTTATTTATTTATTCATCTGCATTTGACACTCAAAGGCTAACAAGCGCACTAACATACATATTTACAAGTATTTTCACATACATTTATACATTTCAAGACACGCACCTTACGCACACACTATTATACATACACTTGCATGCATAAAAAACACACACACAATCCCAGGAATTACAAATACGCACACATGCAAACAAAAATGCACACAGAATTCTCTCCTCTCACTCTAACATGTATGAGGTCACACATACATACGCACACACTTCTCACTATAAATC
>NC_069411.1:60622334-60786604 GCF_026875155.1 Cherax quadricarinatus
GACCCTCGCATTTATTTCTCTTACAACCCCATCTATAAATATTTAAAAACACGGTGCATCACACACCCTTTGTTAAGGCCACTTTTATGGGAAAAAATTCCCCTTTTTCCCATCTCAACTTGAGCCTCATATCCTGAAAAAAACCCCTTTCACTGCTTTCGTAACCTACCCCCTACACCATCACTTGAAAACTTGCCACATTGCCCCCCCATCCCCTGTCATAGCCTTTTCCAAATCCATAAATGCCAAAAAGCCTTTTTACCCTTATCTAAATATGTTCACTTAATTTTTTAAACTGTAAACCCCTGGCCCACACACCCCCTACTTTCCAAAAGCCCCCTTTTCATCTCTATCCTTTTTCTGCTTCTCTTAATTCTTTCAATTATAATCTACCATACTTTTTCCCGGGGTCCCTCAACAGATTTATCCCCCTTAATTTTTTTGCACTCTCTTTTACCCCTTTCCCTTTATACAAAGGAACTATGCAGCCTTCCCAATCCCTAGGTACCTTCCCTTTCCCATACTTTTTTAAATAATTGCCCCAACCACTCCAAATATATCCCCCCTGTTTTAAACATTTTATTTTATCCCATATTCCCGGGTCCCTTCCCCCCTTTATTTTACCTACTGTCACGAACCCCCCCACCCACAACTGACTCTTCCCCTCTAAAAGAGTTATTCCTCCTTGCCCTTACACGAAATCACGTTTCCCCATCTTCATCAAATTTAACAATTCCTCAAAATTTTCCTTCCACTTCCCAAATACCTCAACCTCCTTTTTAAAAAACTCTCTTCCCTATTTTTCTGCAAACCCATTTTTTCTCAGGCTTTCTAACTTGTTTAATCTCACTCCAAAACTTTTTTTTTATTTTCAACAAAATTTGTTGATAACTCCCCCCACTCTCTCTTTGCCTTTTTTACATTGTTCCCCTCTTTAAATTCTCCTTTTTCTCCTTTTCTTTCCCCCCTTCATCACCTACTTTGTAAAAATTTCATATGCTAACTTTTTCTCCCCTTTTTATTCTTTACATCATCATTCCCCCAATCGCTCCTCTTCCCTCCTGCACCCACTTTCCTGTAACCCCAAATTCGTGAACACTCTAAAACTACATTTTTAAACCTACCCCATACCTTTCGACCCCATTGCCTTCTCTCATTACCCATCTATCCTCCAATAGCTGTTTATATCTTCCCTAACTGCCTCCTCTTTTAGTTTATAAACTTTACCTCTTTTTTCCCGATGCTTCTATTCCCCTTATCCCATCTACCTTTTACCTCATGTAGCTAAACTGAAAGTGATCTGAATATCTGTGGCCCCCTCTATAAACATGTACATCCTGAAGTCTACTCAACAGTCTTTTATCTACCAATACATAATCCAACAAACTACTGTCATTCGCCCTACATCATATCGTGTATATTTATTTATCCTCTTTTTCTTAAAATATGTATTTACCTATAACAAAAACCCTTTCTATACAAAGTTCAATAAAAGGGCTCCCATTATCATTTACACCTGGCCCCAACTTACCTACCACACCCTCTCTAAAAGTTTCCCCTACTTTAGCATTCAAGTCCCCTACCACAATTACTCTCTCACTTGGTTCAAAGGCTCCTATACATTCATTAACATCTCCCAAATCTCCTCTCTCCCCTCTGCATTCCTCTCTTCTCCAGGTGCATACACGCTTATTATGACCCACTTCTCGCATCCAACCTTTACTTTAACCCACATAATTCTTGAATTTTACACATTCATATTCTCTTTTCTCCTTCCATAACTGTCTTTTAAACATTACTGTACCCCTTCCTTTGCTCTAACTCTCTCAGATACTCCAGATTTAATCCCATTTATTTCCCCCACTGAAATCTCCTACCCCCTTCAGCTTTGTTTCGCTTGGGGCCCAGGACATCCAACTTCTTTTCATTCAAAACCATCAGCATCATCTGTTTTTGTCATCCGCACTACATCCACGCACATTAAAACAACCCAGTTTTTAAATTTTTTCTTCTTCTCTTTTTTAGTAATTGTATACAGGGAAGGGGTTACTAGCCCATTGCTCCCGGCCATTTTTGTCGCCTCATACGACACGCATGGCTTACGGAGGAAGATTCTTTTCCACTTCCCATGGGACAATAGAAGAAATAAAAGAACAAGAGCTATTTAGAAAAAGGAAAAAAAACCCAGATGTATGTATATATAAAATATGCATGTGCGTGTCTATGAAGTGTGACCAAAGTGTAAGTAGGAGTAGCAAGATATCCTGTTATCTTAGCGTGTTTATGAGACAGAAAAAGAAAAACCCGCAATCCTACCATCATGCAAAACAGTTACAGGTTTTTGTTTCACAGTCATCTGGCAGGACGGTAGTACTTCCCTGGGTGGTTGCTGTCTACCAACCTACTACCTACATATATATATATATTATATATATATATATATATATATATTATATATTATATATATATATATATATATATATATAGGCAGAACTTGTGATCTTGGCTTAAATAGCAACGCTCATCTTGCCATATAGGACAAGTGAAAATTTGTGTATGCAATAATTTCGCCAAAATCATTCTGAACCTAACGATAAAAATATATTTCACTGTGTTTGTTTAGTATTAAATTATTGTAAACAAATCTAAAATATATTTAGTTGGGTTAGGCTAAAATAAATTGTTCTTGTTATAATAAGGTTAAGTAAGTTTTCTAAGTTTCTTTTGGTGCAAAATTATAAATTTTTACATTAACATTATTGAAAAAAATATATCTTTAAGCGTATAAGAGAAAATTTTAGAAAGAACTTAATTTTAAATGAGTTCTTGCTAATTGGCCAGTTTTACATATTCGGCACGATGTATATATATATATATATATATATATATATATATATATATATATATATATATATATATATATATATATATATATTAACAAGTCGGCCGTCTCCCACCGAGGCAGGGTGACCCAAAAAAGAAAGAAAATCCCCAAAAAGAAAATGCTCTCATCATTCAACACTTTCAACGCACTCACACATTATCACTGTTTTTGCAGAGGTGCTCAGAATGCAACAGTTTAGAAGCATATACGTATAAATATACACAACATATCCCTCCAAACTGCCAATATCCCAAACCCTTCCTTTAAAGTGCAGGCATTGTACTTCCCATTTCCAGGACTCAAGTCTGACTACATGTATATATATATTATATATATATATATATATATATATATATATAATATATATATATATATATATATATATATATTTTATAATATATTATACCCCAAAAAATATCTCAAATTCTTCCCATATTTTTGTAATTATAAAGAAATCCAATTTATATAAACCAAAAGAAGTATTCATATTATTTTCAAATCACTTTTTATGAAATATGATTCTATTGTATTCCTGTCGACCATAGACTTGCTTGATAAAACCTTCTCAGCTTTTTGAAAATCAATTGTATGGTTAAACTCTCTCCCATTAATAAACAAAGCATTAGAATGTTGTCCACTTTCTAATATATTTATATTGTTTTAACCTTAGGTCAAGACTTTCACCAGTTTGACCTTAATAAACTTTATCGTATACTTGACAAGGAATCTTATACACACACCCTCAACATTTTTCGGGAATTTTTTGTTTTCAAAATTTTTTTAACTGTATCCAGATTTTTAAATACAACTTTGACATTAAAATTCTTAAGTACAGAAGGCATATCAACCAAGATTTCATGGTAAGGGAGAACCAACATATTTTTATTTGAATAAGATTGGTTGTCCATTTTTTAATTGTAAAAAGTATTTTTAGCTATTTTAAAGGATTATTTTAAATCAATAGTTATTTCATAAATTTTGGAGATATTTTTATCTATGAACTTTGGACTACAAATACGTAACGCTTTCAAAAACATTAATAACAAAACCAACAATTTAACTCTATCTTCATGTGAAGAATAATAGTGTACATAGGAACAGTTATTTGTTGGATTTCTGTGAATTTAAAATTTAAAATCATTGTTACCCTTATTAATTAAAATATCTAGGAAAGGCAGTGAGTTATTTGCTTCGAACTCAACAGTAAAATTTATAGAATGAGCTAAACTATTTAATTTAACAAGGAAATGGTTTATATCCTTTAAAATAGCTTGAAATACTTTTTAAAAACTTGTTTATTTATTCATGTATTTATACATGGATACTTGCGTGCATATATGTATATATATATATATATATATATATATATATATATATATATATATTATATATATATATATATATATACATGTGTGTGTGTGTGTGTGTGTGTGTGTGATGTCGTGCCTAATAGGTAAAACTGGTCAATTAGCAAGAACTCATTTAAAATTAAATTATTTCTAGAATTTTCTCTTATACTTTTAAAGATATATTTTTTCCATTAATGTTAATACAAAAATTTATGATTTTACACAAAAACTTACCTAACCTTATCATAACCAGCGGAATTTATTTTAGCGTAATCCAGCAAAATATATTTTAGATACGTTTACAATAATTTAATATCAAACAAACACTGTGAAATATATTTTTTTTCGTTGGGTTCAGGATGATTTTTGCGAAATTATTGCATAAACAAATTTTTGCCTGTCAAATATAGCAAGTTAAGCGTTGCTATTTAAGCCAAGATCGCAAGTTTTACATATTCGGCAATATTATATATATATATATATATATATATATATATATATATATATATATATATATATATATATATATATATATATGCAATAAGATCACAGTAAACAGGTGATTTCAGAATATGCAAAACAACCACTTTGAAAGAATAGAGAAATTCCAAGCGCTTTCGTGACTACTCACATTATCAAGGAACAACGAAAGTAAAGCATCAAAGGAAGGCATATAAAGGGGTAGCCCACACCTCACTATCAGATCCCACAACAACGAAACACCTGACGCGAGACAGCAGGCCCGCCGGCCGAACTAGACAGGTCCTTCATACAACCCACCAACAAACTATTCTACCCAAGAAATAAGAAATTTAAAAATTTATTATTTATTATTTCTTGGGTAGAATAGTTTGTTGGTGGGTTGTATGAAGTACCTGTCTAGTTCGGCCGGCGGGCCTGCTGTCGCGCGTCAGGTGTTTCGTTGTTGTGGGATCTGATAGTGAGGTGTGGGCTACTCCTTTATATGCCTTCCTTTGATGCTTTACTTTCGTTGTTCCTTGATAATGTGAGTAGTCACGAAAGCGCTTGGAATTTCTCTATTCTTTCACAGTGGTTGTTTTGCATATATATATATATATATATATATATATATATAATATATATATATATATATATATATATATATATATATATATATACCAGTTCCAAGAGCACTACAGTTTCGATATTAAGATGGAAACGAGCGATGTTAAAGTAGTTTTCCAGGGATGGAACCAAGACTCGCTAGTCTCTCAAAAAAGCAGACCAGGTCCTTGACACTGTAATTTCGACCAACACTCCCTCACGCCTCAGTAATACTGCGAGTCTAGTGAAATCATTGTATGTATTTCTTCTCAGCACAAGCTGCATTTGGGTAAAGATAAGCTATAAAACTAAGTTCCTTCTCCTGTTTGGATTCCAGCCTCAATAGCATCACTAATTCCAAAGCAAACACAGAGACAATTGACTTTAAAACAAACACCCTCTTTTAAAACTATGATGTAATTGGAACCTGAACACTGCAATTACCAATCTCACCCATTTTCAAAGCCGGATACGCAAGTGTTTAAAGTTAGAAGCCAATCAGAGGAGGCTTTCTAAAATTATCACAAACTTAAAAAAAAAAATCTATATACTGTTGACGAGAGGGAACATTCATATTCCACTTGGTGAACGCACCTTTTCTTCGTTACAATTCATGCAAGTTAAAAATTTGAAACCGTTCTGAAGAAGCGTTCTCATATTATGAGGAAAAACATTGGAAGAAATATCAGGTAACTTCTTAGAATTGTATAAAATGGTACCTTATCTGGGATACCCTAAAATGTTACCGATAAGGCCATTATTAATAATCCTTACGAGAAGCACTTCTCAGTTTTATTATTTAGGTAAACAATTACAGCCTAGTTAGTAATTGGAAGGAATGAACCGCGGCATTAGTTGGTAAACTACTCTGCACGATCAGGTGACTCTGGATCACCAAGGGCACAGTGGAAGTATTGTTAGCACGAGTAGTAGAAGTATAGGGAGAAGCTTTAGTAGTAGTAGTGATAGTGGTAGGATAAGTAGTAGTTGTAGTAGTGATAGCTTAAGTAGGAGTTTAAGCAGTCGTTGCAACACTATTATAATTATTATTAGTAGTAGTAGCAGTAGTAGTAGTAGTAGTAGTAGTAGTAGTAGTAGCAGTAGCAGCAGTAGTAGTAGCAGTATTAGCAGTAGTAATAGTAGCAATAGTAGTAGCAGTAGTAGCAGTAGTAGTAGTAGTAGCAGTAGTAGTAGTAGTAGTAGTAGTAACAGTAGTAGTAGTAGTAACAGTAGTAGTAGTAGTAGTAGTAACTGTAGTAGTAGTAGTAGTAACAGTAGTAGTAGTAGTGGTAACAGTAGTAGTAGTAGCAGTAACAGTAGTAGTAGTAGCAGTAGTAGTAACAGTAGTAGTCGTCGTAGTAGTAGTAGTAGCAGTAGTAGTATTAGCAGTAGTAGTAGCAGTAGTAGTAGTAGCAGTAGTAGTAACAGTAGTAGTAGTAGTAGTAACAGTAGCTCTAGTAGTAGTAGCAGTAGTAGTAGTAGCAGTAGTAGTAGTAGCAGTAGTAGTAGTAGCAGTAGTAGTAGTAGTAGTAGCAGTAGTAGTAGTAAGAGTAGTAGTAGTAGTAAGAGTAGTAGTAGTAGCAGTAGTAGTAGCAGTAGTAGTAGTAGTAGTAACAGTAGTAGTAGTAGCAGTAGTAGTAGTAGTAGTAACAGTAGCACTAGTAGTAGTAGTATTAGTAGTAGTAGTAGCAGTAGTAGTAGCAGTAGTAGTAGTAGTAGTAGTAGCAGTAGTAGTAGTAGTAGCAGTAGTAGTAGTAGTAACAGTAGTAGTAGTAGCAGTAGTAGTAGTAACTAGAAGTAGTAGTAGTAGTAGTAGCAGCAGTAGTAGTAGTAGCAGTAGTAGCAGTAGTAGTAGTAGTAGTAGCAGTAGTAGTAGTAACAGTAGTAGTAGTATAGTAACTAGTATAGTAGTAGCAGTAGTAGTAGTAGTAGTAGTATAACAGTAGTATAGTAGTAGTAGTAACAGTAGTAGTAGTAGTAGTCAGAAGTAGAACAGTAGCAGTAGTAGAAGTAGTAGTAGTAGCAGTAGTACAGTAGCAGTAGTAGTAGCAGTATAGTAGTAGCAGTAGTAAAGTAGTAGTAGTAGTAGTAGCAGTAGTAGCAGTAGTATAGTAGTAGCAGTAGTAGTAGCAGTAGTAGTAGTAGCAGTAGTAGTATAGTAGTAGTAGCAGTAGTATTGACTAGTAGTAGTAGTAGTAGTAGCAGTAGTAGTAGCAGTAGTAGTAGTAGTAGTAGCAGTAGCAGTAGTAGTAGTAACAGTAGTAGTAGTAGTAGTAGTAGCAGTAGTAGCAGTAGTAGCAGTAGCAGTAGTAGCAGTAGTAGTAGTAGTAGCAGTAGTAGTAGCAGTAGTAGTAGTAGTAACAGTAGTAGTAGTAGTAACAGTAGTAGTAGTAGTAGTAGTAGCAGTAGTAGTAACAGTAGCAGTAGTAGAAGTAGTAGTAGTAGCAGTAGTTACAGTAGCAGTAGTAGTAGCAGTAGTAGTAGTAGTAGCAGTAGTAGAAGTAGTAGTAGTAGTAGTAGCAGTAGTAGCAGTAGTAGTAGTAGTAGCAGTAGTAGTAGTAGTAGCAGTAGTAGTAGTAGCAGTAGTAGTAGTAACAGTAGTAGTAGCAGTAGTAGTAGTAACTAGTAGTATTAGTAGTAGTAGCAGTAGTAGTAGCAGTAGTAGTAGTAGTAGTAGCAGTAGCAGTAGTAGTAGTAACAGTAGTAGTAGTAGTAGTAGTAGCAGTAGTAGCAGTAGTAGCAGTAGCAGTAGTAGCAGTAGTAGTAGTAGTAGCAGTAGTAGTAGCAGTAGTAGTAGTAGTAACAGTAGTAGTAGTAGTAGTAACAGTTGTAGTAGTAACAGTAGTAGTAGTAGTAGTAACAGTAGTAGTAGTAGTAGTAGTAGTAGTAGTAAGAGTAGTAGCCGTAGTAGTAGTAGTAGTAGTAGTAGTAGTAACAGTAGTAGCCGTAGTAGACGCAGGTGTAGAGATTCAAGTTATACTTCAAATATTTTTATGTGCAATGTTGAATGCTAATTTTAGGTTTTAATGACAGTTTTCAGAATTTAGGATAGGAAACCAACCTTTTCTCTACTCTTCTTTTTTTCAGCCTTCTTAACAGAAGCAGAAGTTGATGGAATGTTATTAGTTCATCTGTCTATCTTCGTTTTTCATGTATTTCACGAATGCTCTTTCACTCTCCCTCTCTCTCTCTGTCCTCTGTACATAGCTCATTAAAACATCCACAGATTATTCTAAGTAAAGCAGTGTAAATGTGTAAAGCTAATACCCATTTTGATTAATTCAGGTTGGGGAGGTTCTTTGTGCCTGAGACAATGGTGGAGTGGAGAGCAGAAGTAAGGGGAGGAACAGATGGAGTAGAGAAAGAAGATAAAAGAGATGAGAGGGAAAGGGAGTCACCCCCGACTTCTCCTCCCCAAGATAACATTAATGGCATGTTCTTTTGGATGTCAACACAAGAGTGGCAGAATGTCTGCAGCTGGAGAGAAGGAAAGAAGGATAGGAAGAAGTTAGGGAGAGAGGGAAGGAAAGAGAAGGGAAACAGTAAGGGAATGAAGGATGGAATAAGGAAGGGAGAGAAAAAGGGACTGAAAGGAGAAGGAGGAAGGGAAAGAGGGAGGGAGGGAGAAATAGGCAATGATGATAAACAGGCGATATCAGTGATATAGGAATAAATCGAAAAATGGCGAGAGGTGTGAGAGAAAGGATGCATGAAAAGATCATCAGAGGAAGGCATATAAAGGGTCTAGACCACACCTCTCTATCACATCCCACAACAAAGCAACACCTGACGCGAGAATCATAAGAAAGGGAACACTGCAGCAGGACCGCCGGCCCAACTAGACAGGTCCTTCACACAACCCACAAACAAACTATTCTACCCAAGAAATAAGAATATTAAAATTTATTATTTGTCCAATGTATTATTAAATTCTTCCCAAATTAAATTAATTATAAACAGATCTAATTTATATAAACCGAAGGAAATATTCATATTATTGTCAAAACTGCTTTTTATGAAATAAGATTCAATTACATTCCTGTCGACCATGGACTTGCTTGATACAACTTTCTCAACTTTTTGAAAATCAATTGGATGGTTAAAATCTCTCAAATGAATAAACAGAGCATTGGAATCTTGTTCAATTCTAATGCTATATTTATGTTGTTTTAATCTTAGTTCGAGACTTTTACCAGTTTGACCGTAATAAATTTTATCGAAAATTTTACAAGGAATCTTATAGACACATCCGTCAGCATTTTGGAAGGAATTCTTTATCAAAAGTTTTTTTTTACTGTATCAAAATTTTTAAATACAACTTGTTGTTTTGCATATTCTGAAATCACCTGTTCACTGTGATCTTATTGCATATATATATATATATATATAATATATATATATTATATATATATATATATATATATATATATATATATATATATATGTATGTATATATAATTATTGTCCCCACGAACAAGTGGTATTAATTAATAACAACACAGCGACTAGCCAAGTAGGATGAAATTAGCCTAGAGGCATCCACACCACCGTATATCCATGGGTAGCGAGTTCAACATCTAGCTCTGCTGGATACGTTACTCTTAAGGATTGTGTGGTCCTGTGGATTAAGGCGTCATGAGTTTTCGCCCACCATGAGGCAGGCCAAAGCAACATGGGTTCGATTGCTTGGCTAGTCGCAGTGTTGTTATTGATCAATATAACTTGTTCGTGGTTACAGTAACGTAATATGCTGCTCGTTGTACTAGTACACCAAACAGGGAGTAGAATAAAATTAGGCTAGAGACATCCACACCACATTATATATATATAGTGCCATATACGCTTTCTCTCAAACAGCCTTATCCTTTTTTAAAGTAATATTAAATAAATTAAATGTGACCTATGCTATGCATAGTAGGAGTTAGCTAGAAAGTTTATGCTGGTTGAGGTGAGGTGAGGTGAGGTGAGGTGAGGTGAGGTGAGGTGAGGTGAGGTGAGGTGAGGTGAGGTGAGGCTTCTAAGTTAGTTTTGGTCAAAAAAATAAAGATCTTTATATAATTGTCAATGAAGAAAATTATTTATGATCCTGTAAAAGGCTGTTTGGGAAAAGTTCAATTTTTAAGGGAGTTTGTCCTATTCGGCAACACACACACACACACACACACACACACACACACACACACACACACACACACACACACACACACACACACACACAGTACAGTCTAGGGGGCCAAAGACTGCAAACCTCACTCAAGGATAAGGATATTGGGGTGAGCATAATACCGAGCACATCTCCTGAGGCGCACATCAACCAAATATCTGCTGCAGCATATTGAAGACTCAGATGAGTCACAGGGATATTAGGAAGTATTTCTTCAGTCATAGAGTTGTCAGGAAGTGGAACAGTCTGGAGAGTGATGTAGTGGAGGCAGGATCCATATATTTTTAAGAAGAGGTATGATAAACCTCATGGAGCAGGGAGATAGAGTGGACCTATTAGCGACCAACTAAGGGGCGGGGCCAGGAGCTATGAATCGACCCCCACAACCACAATTAGGTGAGTACACACAAATACACACGCATGCACACATGCGAGTATGTGCGTGAAATCACGAAACAAGTGATTTTGAATAACTGTCAGAATTGCGGCTAGCCAGGATTACACCCTGCGTCACCATGTCCAACTCCGTGAAAACAGTGTAAAACAAATGCAAGTTGTGGTCACAGTGGTGCTTATGCTAACCTTCCTATGGTGTAGAAATATACCTAGTTGGACGAATCTTATTGTGGCTAGCTGGTCCAGTGGCTAACGTTACTGTCTGGAGTTTTGAGACTCTCTGATCGCGGGTTCTATCCCAGCCCGTGGTATGGTTTATTTGCAATCGTGTCATTACGATTTCATGAGTCAGTGGACCTTCAGTTCTCAAACAACATGCACCTAGTAGTACTGGTTGTGTTTTCCTGATGCGAGAACATACCATTCCAGCTTAAAAGTAGGAATAGTAAAGAATAATTTATTAGCATGCTGTTTCTTTAATAATGCTACATCTAAGTGCTATATTTTTGCAACTATTCAGACATGATTCTTAAGCATCCATGAAGCATTATACATCAATTTGCGAGATATGTACGTTTTTGTGACAATATTACAATTTGCTCACAACACTGGGATTTGAATTTCTTAGTTATGATTATTTCAGAAATCATTTCCTTGGGAAATGTACAAATAACACTCTCATACATTACATCTTCCGCTACCAATTAATTTGTTTTAGAATTCAGATAAACTACTGATTTTATTAACATTAATTTAGCTCTCCTGGTTGTTTTACATTCGTGGGTATGAACTGGCAGAGGAATGTAAGAAAGTTAAAGTATAATTCAAGACCTCAGGATGAATATATAAGATTTTTTTCCCTAGAAACCTTAAGTTAGCTACATGAAAAATAGGGAATAAACCAAATGTTTACGTCATTAATATTATAATTAGCACGCAGACAGAAGGGGGACACTGGGCGGGTTTATGTAATTCGGGACAGAAGATAATATTTGTTAGTAGTTTTCTTATGACTCTTGACTCTTGTTCTATATTGGTAAAAAGATATAGAAAGATGTCCCCATCGTGATGTAATTATAAGTGAAAGAATACAACACGACAGTGTCAGTGTTGAGGGTCAACTGAGCATTTCTAGTTTATAGCCTAAGAAGGTATCCTGTAGGGAGAGACATTGATACAATATTAAAACGATTGACATTAGACTCATTAAATAATGACATGTTCATTGCAAGATGTGTCTATAATATGTTTAAGATTCGTGGATGTAGATGGTTATTTTTGTCTGACGAGTCTCTGTAGTGTATTGAGAAATAGAGTAGTCAAGTGTAATTAATTCCCTGCATAGTCAGGTTGCAACCATGACGTTCATGCATGAACCGCATGATGTGTCAACTTGACTGCACAAGTAGAGTGACTGCAATTAACTGAAATGCCTGCACAGCATACGTTCATATGCCTGCTCACACACCTCTAAACTCCTCCCAGCTGCTTACAGGCCACGTTGACTGTACATTTTTTTTTAATTTTGTAAAGTGTGTAAAATGTATGAGACTGAATAAGCTATACTGATATATGGATGCAAAAAAAAAATGAGTATTTTCATTACCTAGGTTAGGTAACAGGACGAGTGTTGCCTGACGCGGGTCTTAGTAGTTATGAGATAACCCTTAGTTTGAGCTTTTGGCCATCTGGCCGAGGCCTTCTGCTGGCTTACCGATCCACCCCTAGATTTTTCCGAAAATGTTTAATATGAAGAATCATAAAGAAGCATTTCATTTTATGGATTAACTTGTCAGTGAGAAATAAGGAAAAGAATACTTTTTTCCGTACTTAAGAATGCTTTAAAAATGTAAATAATACTGAACAACAGTATATTGCTAGTTTTATAAATGAAAGTTTTTTAAATTATTTTTAATATGCTGAAATTGAATCTGTAGTCAGAATTAACACATGTGGTAAGATGTCTGCTTACTTGCTTGTCAGGAAGAGTCGGACAACAACAGTTGTGTTCTGATCGTCTCTGTGTCCACACAAATTTACGAGTTATTATTCATACTATACATTGATTTTTATTTGGCTAAATTTTAATTTTTCTGCCACATGCAGATATCCACATTTACATTTGATTTCTTTTGCTATTGTATATGAAATCTTGACTTGAGATCAACGTGAACGGACGAGGATGCCTGAAGAGTGAAGACATTTGCTATGTATGAGACAATTATACACTACGAAATCAATGAAAAATATAACAAATTGTGTCATTATTGCATACAATCACTACTTTAATTGCTAGTTAGGTGATGGGCTCCACCCATATGTTGTGTTGTTTGTACCTGTGGGCTGAAACACTGACTAATTGGGAAATGTATATCAATGCCACGTGTAGACCCAATGGTGTGGCGAAAACCGAAGAATCACCTGAATGACTGTTACTTCTTCATGGTTAATATGGATGGTTTCTCCAAGAAAAAAGTGTAAGATGATGTATTCTGATTGTGTGTCTGCATTAAAACCCGTGACACAGTAAGGACACTACTATATCTGTTCCACCTGTTGCTTATGGCAATGAACGTGATAGTAGTGAACATACTGATAACACTGATCTTTATGAACCACCACAATCTATAATTGAAACAACCTCATTGACTCTACAGGAATTATATGATCTTGTTAGGTACGTTGACACATTGCAAAAGGCAAAACTACTTGACTCGCACTTACGAGAATGGAAACAGAAGGAACAAAAATATCTCGATTTCATTCACGCCATACTTGTTTCATGGTATTCTGTCAAATGAAGAATGTGCAAGAAAGGTATAAAATACCGACAATATGAAAGTTAAGACACATGTGCAACATCTGGATATCTTTATTGTAGACGTTTCGCCATCCAGTGGCTTTATCAATACAGATTCTAGGACATAATAGGAAGACAGTAGAACTATATACAAAAGATGAGGTAATCAGTCCCTCGGCCTTGGAGTTAGTGTTCACGGCATCGTGGTGGAGGAGAATCTGGAGCTAAGGCAAGAAGACTGGCGGTTATATAGGCGTCAGTGGATAGGGACGGGCAGCAGACGAGGGCAGTCACTGGTAGGCGGGATTCCCCAGTGGAAGTAGGTCCTTCCCAAAGAGATGGGTTAGTTGCAGCAGCCGTGAAGAAGGTCTTGTAGATGTCCTCTGAACCAAGATTCCATGATGTTGCAGTGTCTGACAAGTTGTGCAAGAAAGGTATAAAATACCGACAATATGAAAGTTAAGACACATGTGCAACATCTGGATATCTTTATTGTAGACGTTTCGCCATCCATTGGCTTTATCAATACAGATTCTAGGACATAATAGGAAGACAGTAGAACTATTATGTCCTAGAATCTGTATTGATAAAGCCACTGGATGGCGAAACGTCTACAATAAAGATATCCAGATGTTGCACATGTGTCTTAACTTTCAAATGAAGAATAGTGTGGTGTTTGATGGAGAGGACTTATGAAGGACCTGGACTTTGAACAACACTCCGGTGAACAGAGATTATCCAAAGACTTCAGTAAGGTCTGTCTGGAAGCAGTGCTCCTTCACGGCGTCAATGACAAGCCATCTGTGCCAGTAGCTCAAGCTGTGGGATTAAACACAACGTAGGAGCCCATGAAAATTCTACTCAGAATAACAAAATACAACAACTGCAGGTGAAATATATGAGTGAGGACCTAAAAGTGATAGGGTTAAAACTAGGCCTCTAACTTGGATACACAAAACACATTTGCTTCCTTTGTTTAAGAAATAACCTTGACGATGCTAGCCATTATAAGATAAGCAAAAATGTCCGTTAAGAATGACCTTGTTCCTGGAAGAGTCGACATACAATATATACCAATGGTGCATCCTAACGTTGGACTTAATGAATAACTTTGTAAAGGCTACGGAAGGTGAAAGATTTTTGAACATTAAAGAAAAATTTGGAAGTTTTAACTAATGTAAAACTAAAGGCCAGAGCATTTGTTGGGCCACAAATACGTGAACTGTTACCCGACCCAGTCTTCCTCTCAGAGTTGACCACACTGCGTGGCATGGAACAGAGCCTGCAGTTACGCTGAGCTAATGCAAAACATAATAGAAACATGTAAAGTATTGGGTTTCTCTAATATCCTGAAAATGCACATTCTTCATTCACTCCTGGACTTCTTTTCATCTAATCTCGGTGTTGTTAGTGATGAACATAATGGAAGGTTTCTTCAGGATGTCACAACAAGGAAGATACTCTGTTGGGGGAGGTTCAGTCCCAACGTAATGGGGGAGATTCAGTCCCAACGTAATGGGGGAGGTTCAGTCCCAACGTAATGGGAGAGATTCAGTCCCAACGTAATGCGGGAGGTTCAGTCCCAACGTAATGCGAGAGGTTCAGTCTCAACGTAATGGGGAGGTTCAGTCTCAACGTAATGGGGAGGTTCAGTCCCAACGTAATGGGGGAGGTTCAGTCCCAACGTAATGGGGGAGGTTCAGTCCCAACGTAATGGGGGAGATTGTCCCAACGTAATGGGGGAGATTCAGTCCCAACGTAATGGGGGAGATTCAGTCTCAACGTAATTGGGGAGATTGAATCCCAACGTAATGGGGGAGATTGAGTCCAAACGTAATGGGGGAGATTGAGTCCCAACGTAATGGGGAGATTCAGTCCCAACGTAATGGGGGTGATTCAGTCCCAACGTAATGGGGGAGGTTCAGTCCCAACGTGACTGGGAACTACTGTTGGTTTCCTCAGAGATACACCATTGTTAGTCATAGAGGTGAAGCATAAGACTTGAAGCACTTTGATGTATTTTCTACATCCGGTGAGAATATGTTGCATTATATTCTTGAAGTATTCATTAGCAGTTGGGTTTTATTAGGGAAAAAGTTTTTAATGACTCACTCTATTACCTCTGCTGTAAATTTTGATAGAACGTGATTTATAAATGAAGAGTTCTTAAACTCATTTGTTTTCCAATAACTAAAAATCCTGACACGTTAGCTGAACTTCGACGTCAAATTTGAATCAGTATGCTTATATTACATAAGAGCATCTTCAGCGGTAGAAAAGGGTTATAAACATTAAGGTTAAATATCTACACTAACAGCTGCCTAAAAATAGGAAATCTCCAATTTAAATACTTTGCATGCAGTGCCCAAAATGCTATTGATATTATTCCTTCAACAATGAGGATTTCTTTGCGCAGTACCATCAGGAACATAGATGTACGCTTTTCCTAATAGCCGATGGTCTGTAACAAGTATGTAACAACTAAGAATTCACTGTATTTTCTAGATTTTTGGGACTCCCTGAGGTTGGCAGCTATACCTGTGTGTAGTTGTTAAAGGAAAACTGTTTTGATGATAAACTTGACAGAGAATTCCATAGTCTGCCTCCATTAATGATATTTGGGTCGTAAACAAGATTATTCTTTGAGGTGTTGCTACAAATTTGCTGGATGCCAAACAATAAGACACGAAACCAGGAAATGCTGTCTGTGATGGCTTTTAGGTGACGGTAACTGTAGCTTCGTCGCAATAACTATCTTTAGTAACTATCGACCTTAAGAGACTGTCGTACCTTTCAAGTTGTGGATTTTAATATGCGGGTGCATATCTTAGGAACTACGTTGTCATGGGGAGTCTCTATCAGTTTGTAAGAAGGTACAAGACATCGTTCAGTCCTCTTGAAATCATCCAGTTAATCCTCGAAAACTATATCTATGGATGCTATCAGTTAGGCGAACACACCCTTGATTCTACAGGACTCGCAGTTGATATGCACATGATCTATTTTAAAAGGTTCGGTTAGAACCAACGCAACCACTGTTAGTGATTCAGCCTTTACTGTGATGTCTTGCACTCTAGTGTTTTAGAAACTACTCTACCAATAGAGTCTTCTCTAGGCAAACAGATTCAGTATGTCTTCTGGCTGCTTTCTTGACTTAGCTTCGCTCGTTTCATTATGCGGTGGCGTAAAACGAATTTTCTTGCGAGACAGACGGAGAGGTGTATGTACGGGGTTGTGACTACTTCTTAAACAGTTATCCTGAAAAAATTCAAGTCGTTGTAGATGATCTTAGCTTGAGTAACATGTGGCACTACCTGGTTGTACACTTCACATAAATACACTGAGGTTTTCTTTCATTAAAGCTTTCCACTTTCTGGGACGAATAGCGAAATCCAACTTCACTATGATTGCGAAGCTAATCAGACGGTCACCTGGTGCAGTGTGCTGTCTACATGAAAGGAACTTAAAAAAGAATACTTTTCCCTTTGTAATAAACTTAGAGGTATTCATTACCTGCGAGGTATTCAGATATACTCCAGAAACGCCACTAAGGGCTTCAGTCTCCGAAAATTTGATTAACATAGGTGAATGTAAACCTATGTAACAGAACAGATCGAGCCATATTACGATGCTTATTACTCCTTGTCGTACAAGTTAACACCGATTTATGGGCCTAACAGAGTCACTGTGGAGTTAAACAAAGAGGATGTCTTCCACATCAACAAAGTCGCTGCTGCATGACGGGCTGCTATATAACGGCAGGTGGCGTGGAGGGATCTCTCAGGAGGGTCGAGTTCCCAACTCGATAGTGATATCTTGCTGCATATCGCCGTACCTGTCCGTAAACTCATCGTCACTAAGGACGTCAAGTGGATCATGGACAGGGAACTTATACCGTGAATTATCATTCTGACTGGAGTGAGTGGTCAAGTCTTTTTCCGCAATGAACGTCTGTTTTTGTTTATACTGGAGAAGAGAAGCGACTCGAACTATAATCGATGCATATAACAAGCTTAACACTATAAGCACTCAACCACACAGATTAGAAAAGAATAATTTTGCAAAGAGCACTTCTCTGACATGGTTGTGTCAGCGACATCATCTGTGACCCACCTGTCTCATCCCACAGCCCCAGATGTTGGGCCTGATATAAGCATGAACCACGGTTCGAATCCCCGTCCATTATTCTCTTTATCCATCGACTTATCATGGGCTTATAGAGTATAAAGATTTCATGATAAATTTCCTACAGTAGAGTTATCTTCACGAGCCATGAATATAGGGAGTAATATCCCCTTCTGGACAGCCATGTTGAAGCATTTCGATCTCTTATGCTCTGTTAGTTTGGAACCAATTTCCTCGAGGAAGCCGATTACATGTTACCCCCAGTTTCTGAAGATCATTACTAGAACCATTTCGTGCTATTTACAGAAGTCTCAATATTAGCTGAGCTTTAATTCACCGCTGTGATTAGCGCTAACTATTATCCAATATTTTAACAGAAATAGGTACAAGAGTGAACATGCAGGCATAGCTCCAAACTCGTAGCTTGCCAATCTTCCAGGATTACATTGTGATGCCATAAGGGCGGATAGGGGTATTACCAGGCTTGCTGGAGGGTAGGAATCGGCTTTCTCTATCAGTAGGGCAATCAGTCCTACCAAAGCTCTACTTGATGGTGTTGTAGTCTTCAGTGTCTAACATGAAAACCCTTGAAGTTTAGATAGATTAAACCATGTAGACTATATTAATCGGGTCACATCTTGCCATAATTACACAGAGAGTGAATTTGCACTGCTGGTCGAGACCTTTTGCCTGTTTCTAAAGAAGACACTATTAGGATGAAATCTCTAGAGTGAGATGTACTCACAGCTTTATGATGAACAGCTGTCACTGATGTACGATGCGGTCGCGATCACATTTTATGCTCTTTTTCTGCAATGAGTGTCTCAGCTATACTGTTTGAAGATCACTGTCGCAGCTGGTTTTGGCACTGAAGCAGTGAAAGTCTCTCTGTCAATAAGGGCATTAGTAAAGATAGGGTCTTATACAGCTGCCAAATAACACAGGTACCTTGTACAATTTTCTTTAATAGCTCGCTGATGCTTTTATAAGAACATAAGAACATAAGAACGAAGGAACACTGCAGAAGGCCTACTGGCCCATGCGAGGCAGGTCCAAGTCCCTACCGGCTTAAGCCAATGCACCCAACCTAGTCAGGTCAGGTCACATTGACTTAAGGGAGGAACACGGCAACCGACCTGTTAGCACAAGCTATCAGGTCCAACTCACACCCACCCACATCTACTCATGTATTTATCCAACCTATTTTTAAAGCTACACAACGTTCTGGCCTCTATAACGGTACTTGGGAGTTTGTTCCACTCATCCACAACTCTATTACCAAACCAGTACTTTCCTATATCCCTCCTGAATCTGAATTTTTTCCAACTTAAAACCATTGCTGCGAGTCCTGTCTAGGCTAGATATTTTCAGCACACTATTTACATCCCCTTTATTTATTCCTGTCTTCCCACTTAAAAAACCTCAATCATATCCCCCCTAATTCTACGTCTTTCTAGAGAGTGCAGTTTCAGGGCCCTTAGTCTATCCTCATAGGGAAGGTTTCTGATACATGGATCATCTTTGTCATCCTCCTTTGTACATTTTCCAGAGAATTTATATCCATTCTGTAATACGGTGACCAAAACTGTGCAGCATAATCTAAATGAGGCCTAACCAAGGATGTATAGAGTTGAAGAACAACCTGAGGACTCCTATTATTATGCTTCTTGATATGAAGCCAAGGATTCTATTAGCTTTATTGCGAACACTTATGCACTGTTGTCTTGGTTTCAGATTACTGCTAACCAGAACTCCTAAATCTTTTTCGCAATCCGTAATATTAAGATCTACATTATTTAGTTTATATGTGGCATGGTTATTGTCCTGTCCAACATTTAGAACTTTGCATTTGTCTATATTAAACTGCATCTGCCACTTCTCGACCACTGCATCAGTCTATTCAAATCTTCCTGGAGTGCTCGAATGTCCTCGTCAGAATGAATTCGACGGCCTATTTTGGTGTCATCGGCAAACTTGCCGATGTCGCTCTTTATGCCCTCATCTATGTCGTTTATGTAGATTGTGAACAGCAGGGGGCCCAACACTGACCCCTGTGGAACACCGCTCGTGACGCTTCCCCACTCTGATTTCTCCCCATTTATGCAAACTCTCTGCTGCCTATTTGTCAACCATGCCTCTATCCAGGAAAAAATTTCTCCTCCTATTCCATGTGCTTTAATTTTCCTCAATAGTCTCTGATGTGGGACCCTGTCAAAAGCCTTACTGAAGTCCATATACACAATATCATATTCATTACCATGATCTACCTCCTCAAATACCTTAGTGAAAAAAGTTAATAAATTCGTAAGGCAGGAACGCCCCTTTGTAAAACCATGCTGAGATTCGTTGATTAATTTATGCTTTTCAAGGTGGCTACGAACTGCCTCGGCAATTATTGATTCCATAAATTTTCCCACTATGGAGGTTAGGCTTATTGGTCTATAGTTCGAAGCTAAGGACCTGTCACCTGTTTTGAAAATAGGTATCACATTTGCCATTTTCCACTTATCTGGCACCATGCCAGTTTGTAGTGATATGTTGAAAAGATTAGCCAAAGGTGTGCTAAGCTCCTCTTTACATTCCTTTAGAACCCTTGCATACAGTTCATCAGGGCCTGGGGATTTGTTAGGTTTTAATTTATCTATTTGCCTAAGGACCATGTCACTTGTGACCCTAATAGTGCACAGTTTATTATCGTCCTGTTCTACATAATTTATCATTACTGGAATATCGCTGGTATCCTCCTGTGTAAAAACTGAGAGGAAGTATGTGTTAAAAATTCTACACATTTCCTTATCACTGTCAGTGAGCTGACCCGAGGAACTTTTGAGTGGGCCTATCTTGTCCCTGATCTTACTTCTGTATACCTGAAAGAATCCTTTTGGGTTAGTCTTCGATTCTCTTGCAACTTTAACCTCATAATCTCTATTTGCTTTTCTAATTCCCTTTTTTATTTCTCTCTTTAACTGAATATATCGATTTCTTAATTGCCCCTCTCCTCTTTTGATTTGCCTATATATGCCTCTCTTTTGACCAATCAGATATTTTAATCTATTGTTCATCCATTTAGGATCATTTTTGTTTGATCTGATTTCCCTATTTGGAACATAATTTGACTGAGCAGCTAGAACTATGCCCTGGAAAGCATCATATCGGCAACCATCACCACCTACCTGACCCCTAGTCAGGTCATTCCAGTTCAGCCCACTAAGTAATTTTTCAGTCCTATGAAATCAGCCAAGCGAAAGTCAGGGACGGAGACTTGATTGCCATTATTAGGGGAATTCCATGATATGTTAAAACTGAGTGATTTGTGATCACTCTCCCCAAGCTCATCATTAACCTCAAGATTATTAATTAGTGTTTCCCTACTGGCAAGAACCAAGTCAAGGAGGTTATTTCCCCTAGTTGGCTCTGTCACAAACTGTTTTAAAAAACAATCCTGGATCGTATCAAGAAAGTCACCCGACTCTAAATTTCTGTCAAATTGCTCCAGTCAATCTGTCTATAGTTGAAATCTCCCATTAGCACAACATTTTCGTATGTAGATGCCTTACGAATTTCGTCCCATAGAAGTTTACTGCACTCCCTATCAAGATTTGGGGCCCTGTAAATCACACCCAAAATTAGTTTTTCTCGGCCCTCGAGAAGCTGTAACCAAACAGATTCAGTGGCTGACGCTTCTAATTTAATATCTTGTCTAACACAACAATTTAAATTGTCTCTGACATACATCGCTACTCCACCACCTTTCCTGTTGACCTTGTCAGTGTGGAATAATTTATAGCCTTGTATGTGACATTCAGAGGGCATCTCTCTATCTTTCAGATTGAGCCAGGTCTCTGTTATAGCAATAATATCTATGTTTCCTGCACTTGCAATTAATCTTAGCTCATCTATCTTATTTCTAACACTCCTGCTATTAGTATAGTAAACCTTAAGGGAGCTAGTCCCTTGCTGCCCTCTGCTGTCCCCCTTTGTTTGCTGACCTGTTCTATTGTCTTTATTTATAACTTCATGCTGAATGCCTTTTATACATTTACTGTTTCCAACCCTAGTGTTGCAACCTGCTTGTTTCCCACACACACCCCATACCTCTATCTTCCATCAGTTTAAAATCATAGGCATTTCACCAATGGCCTTCTCAATCGAGTCTGCAAGTGCTACCACCCCTGCCCCAGAGAGATGAACCCCATCCCTTGCATACATATCATGTTTGCCATAAAAGTTGTTCCAGTTGTCAATGAATGGGATTGCAAGTTCCTTGCAGTATCTGTCTAGCCAGCAATTTACACCAATTGCCCTAGACAACCATTCATTTCCTACTCCCCTTCTAGGCAAGATGCTACATATGATTGGGATCCCTCCCTTAGACTTAATGAAATCTATAGCTGACCTGTACTTATCTAGCAGCTCTTCTCTCCTACCCTTCCCAATATCATTTCCACCAGCACTGAGACAGATAATGGGCTTGTTCCCATTACCTGACATGATATTATCCAGTCTGTTGACAATGTCCCCAACACCAGCTCCAGGGAAGCACACTCTATCTCTCATCTTCTTATTCCTATTACAAAAAGCACGATCAACATATCTTACCTGAGAGTCACCAACCACAAGAATGCGCTTACCTTCATTAGCAGGGGCAGTAGTACCCTTACCTTCACTGGCCACTGAAGTACATTCATCCTGGAGAACAGAGAAGCGATTTCCTACCTTCAGATCTGCACTCTTAACTTTCCTTACTCTGATGCGCCTCCCATTACTGTGAACAACTCGCCACTTGTAGCAGGTGCTGGGCTGCACCTCACTGCTGGTAGCCGTTGCTACCACCCCACCTACAGTGAGAGACAGACTGCACCTCACTGCTAGAAGCCTCATTCCCCACATCTCCAACCACCTCACACTCTCTCCCAGGCCCATTGAGGTGGACCTTCAGCCTCCTAATCTCCTCCTGGAGAAGCAAGACCTCCTCCTTCAACTCTCCCACCTCAGCTTTTAAAACACTGTAGAAGCAAGCCATGCTTTGTAACCGTCCACGCTAATCCCCAAGCAGCTCAGGGTCTGTGACCTCACGTGACGACTGACCACTGAGGCTGGCAGGGCAGTTTGAGATCTAGAACATATTACCGGTCCACGTAATCTGACTGAAAGTGAAGCTTGAATCAACTGTTTGTAATCAAGGAAAAGTCGTAAGAAAACTTCTACTATTGACTTTAGAGTGTTCTCATTTTCCTTGAGATTGGGTTGTTGGTGGCGGGAAAGCATCGCAAGAAGCAGAGGAGCTTCGACAAGGACAGGGATCTGCTTGATACGAATGAATCATGTACATTATTGCTTTCAATCCATTATTCCGTTTTCCAAAGGTCGTAGATTTTTTCCATAAAATCAAGTTTATTGCGTTAAAAACCAGAGAAGCGCGATGGGCAGTACTGTCAGTTTGAACACTATCTTCTTCTCCTAGAAAGGTAATCATGGTTTAGTCAGTCATCTATCGGTTGGGGAAAACTACTTCACAGTTTACTATAATCTAATGATAAGATTATATACCCTGAGATCTTTATTTCTCTCTATGTCCATTAGTAGGATTCTGTAGTGCCATCCAGAGTGTCATCATCAAAGAAGTGGATGACCAGCTCACTGAACAACTTTGTAGAAAGGAAGAGGGACGACCGGATTTTCCTGCTGCACACCTTCCCTTAAATTAATATCATGTTCATCTAAGAGGAGCTTAGAGATGACATTGAAATACAACAACATTGAATGTTCAAGCAACAGGTTAAATATCAGGAGATTGCTTTAATAGGTCGACCTGTGAAATAGAGCTTAGTATTGGCAAGCGAATATAGGCAGGTGACATTTTCTGTGTATCAGTGGAGCATTCATCAGCCGAGCATTCATCAGCCGAGCATTCATCATCAAAGCATTTATTAGCAGAGCATTAATCAGCGGAGCATTCATCAGCCAGGCTTTCATCATGACCCACCATGTCCTCCGCTGTGCTGGAGCTCCCAGGCTAAATGAAAGACACCTTGTCAGAGTATGTGAAACAAAGGTATTGATTCTGTATATTAGCCCGGCCTTCTAACCATTAATATATCTAGTGTTATTCCCAGCATATTTCAGATAACAACACAAAACAAGTATTATGCACTACACACATCGAAAACAGCAGATTATACCGTTGGGTAAAGTTCTGGTGTAGAAAGGGATGGCACCCATATGAAAGTTCTGGTGTAGGAAGGGATGGCACATATATGAAAGTTCTGGTGTAGGAAGGGATGGCACCCATATGAAAGTTCTGGTGTAGGAAGGGATGGCACCCATATGAAAGTTCTGGTGTAGGAAGGGATGGCACACATATGAAAGAGGTATTAGCAATGAATCCTTACTTCCATTCCAACCCAAAAAGTGATTATCAATGATACAGTAAGAAGAACAAAGATCTCTCATTTTCGCATGTAAGCAATTGTAACAAAACTCTATATATATATATATATATATATATATATATATATATATATATATATATTATATATATATATATATATATATATATATATATGTCGTGCCGAATAGGCAGAACTTGCGATCTTGGCTTAAATAGCAACGCTCATCTTGCCATATAGGACAAGCAAAAATTTGTGTATGCAATAATTTCGCAAAAATCATTCTGATCCTAACGAAAAAAAATATATTTCGCTGCGTTTGTTTAGTATTAAATTATTGTAAACGTATATAAAATATATTTAGTAGGATTAGGCTAAAATAAATTGCGCTTGTTATAATAAGGTTAGGTAAGTTTTCTAAGATTCTTTTGGTGCAAAAATAAAATTTTTACATTAACATTAATGAAAAAAATATATCTTTAAACGTATAAGAGAAATTTTTAGAAAGGACTTAATTTTAAATGAGTTCTTGCTACTTGACCATATATATATATATATATATATATATATATATATATATATATATATATATATATATATATATATATAAAATATATATACGTAGAGACTTGTTACAATTGCTTACATGCAAACGTGAGTCGTCTTTGTTCTTCCTATTGTTACATTGAAAAGCTAATAGGTAAAACTTGTGATTTTGGCTTAAGTAGCAACGCTCTTCTTGCTGAATAAGGCAAGAGAAAATTTGTATATGCATTAATTTCGCAAAAATCATTCTAATCCTAACGAAAAAAAATATATTTCATTGTGTTTGTTTATTATTAAATTATTGTAAACTTATCTAAAATATATTTAGTTGGATTAGGCTAAATTAAATTGCGCTTGTTATAATAAGGTTAGTTAAGTTTTCTAAGGTTCTTTTGGTACAAAATCATTAATTTATACATTAACATAAACGAAAAAAATATGTCTTTCAACGTATAAGAGAAAATTTTAGAAAGGACTTAATTTTAAATGAGTACTTGCTAATTAACCAGTTTTACCTATTCGGCACGACATTAATATATGCTGGTACTATATACGACTGTCCGTGCAGGTAGCATCCCCAATGCTGTAACCTTCTACCTAAGAGTATACTAAGCGAATTATATTAAAACCGGCATTTCTGTGACAAAACGAAATTTGTGAGCCAGGTGTCTCACTCCACATCTTCACAGGATTTTATGTCTCACCTGTTCTCATTACTACTGTTGCCTACTCACCCAAAGTAAGTCGTTATTAACGACTATCATTGATTAAACGGAAGAATGGACGACGATTTAAACGTGTTTAATTCAGGTAGCAAACAAAGTTTTGTATCTATTCAGCTTTATGGGTTCTAGGTTATAAAAACGTCTACCAATTATTACTCTGGTGTAACAGACGGGTGTAGATATTTTTTTTTTTAAATCTCACTAGTAAAATTAGACCCATGTAGTGCACTCATAAATCGAATTACTGACTTGTACTTCTTGTAGCGCAGCTACAAAATCACTTTTCCAGAGTTTAGGAATTACAGACTTAAGGGAACACAGTGGTTTCAGATGCACGAACAAACACACCCGACTGTACCACACCCGTCTGTACCACACCTGCCTGTACCACACCCGCCTGTACCACACCCGCCTGTACCACACCCGCCTGTACCACACCCGCCTGTACCACACCCGCCTGTACCACACCCGCCTGTACCACACCCGCCTGTACCACACCCGCCTGTACCACACCCGCCTCTACCACACCCGCCTGTACCACACCCGCCTCTACCACACCCGCCTCTACCACACCCGCCTGTACCACACCCGCCTCTACCACACCCGCCTCTACCACACCCCCTCTACCACACCCGCCTGTACCACACCCGCCTCTACCACACCCGCCTCTACCACACCCGCCTCTACCACACCCGCCTCTACCACACCCGCCTCTACCAGACCCGCCTCTACCAGACCCGCCTCTACCACACCCGCCTCTACCACACCCACCTCTACCACACCCGCCTCTACCACCCCGCCTCTACCACACCCACCTCTACCACACCCGCCTCTACCACACCCGCCTCTACCACACCCGCCTCTACCACACCCGCCTCTACCACACCCGCCTCTACCACACCCACCTCTACCACACCCGCCTCTACCACACCCGCCTCTACCACATCCACCTCTACCACACCCGCCTCTACCACACCCACCTCTACCACATCCGCCTCTACCACACCCGCCTCTACCACACCCGCCTCTACCACACCCGCCTCTACCACACCCGCCTCTACCACATCCGCCTGTACCACACCCGCCTGTACCACACCACCTCTACCACACCCGCCTCTACCACACCCGCCTCTACCACATCCACCTCTACCACACCCGCCTCTACCACACCCACCTCTACCACATCCGCCTCTACCACACCCGCCTCTACCACATCCACCTCTACCACACCCGCCTCTACCACACCCACCTCTACCACATCCGCCTCTACCACACCCGCCTCTACCACACCCGCCTCTACCACACCCGCCTCTACCACACCCGCCTCTACCACACCCGCCTCTACCACACCCGCCTCTACCACACCCGACTCTGCCACACCCGCCTCTACCACACCCGCCTCTACCACACCCGCCTCTACCACACCCGCCCTTACCACACCCGCCTCTACCACACCCGCCTCTACCACACCCGCCTCTACCACACCCGCCTCTACCACACCCGCCTGTACCACACCCCCCTCTACCACACCCGCCTCTACCACACCCGCCTCTACCACATCCACCTCTACCACACCCGCCTCTACCACACCCACCTCTACCACATCCGCCTCTACCACACCCGCCTCTACCACATCCACCTCTACCACACCCGCCTCTACCACACCCACCTCTACCACATCCGCCTCTACCACACCCGCCTCTACCACACCCGCCTCTACCACACCCGCCTCTACCACACCCGCCTCTACCACACCCGCCTCTACCACACCCGCCTCTACCACACCCGACTCTGCCACACCCGCCTCTACCACACCCGCCTCTACCACACCCGCCTCTACCACACCCGCCTCTACCACACCCGCCTCTACCACACCCGCCTCTACCACACCCGCCTCTACCACACCCCCACCTCTACCACACCCGCCTCTACCACACCCGCCTCTACCACACCCGCCTCTACCACACCCGCCCTACCACACCCGCCTCTACCACACCCGCCTCTACCACATCCGCCTCTACCACACCCGCCTCTACCACACCGCCTCTACCACTCCGCCTCTACCACACCCGCCTCTACCACATCCACCTCTACCACACCCGCCTCTACCACACCACCTCTACCACATCCGCCTCTACCACACCCGCCTCTACCACATCCACCTCTACCACACCCGCCTCTACCACACCCACCTCTACCACATCCGCCTCTACCACACCCGCCTCTACCACACCCGCCTCTACCACACCCGCCTCTACCACACACCGCCTCTACCACACCCGCCTCTACCACACCCGCCTCTACCACACCCGACTCTGCCACACCCGCCTCTACCACACCCGCCTCTACCACACCCGCCTCTACCACACCCGCCTCTACCACACCCGCCTCTACCACACCCGCCTCTACCACACCCGCCTCTACCACACCCGCCTCTACCACACCCACTCTACCACACCCGCCTCTACCACACCCGCCTCTACCACAACCCGCCTCTACCACACCCGCCTCTACCACACCCGCCTCTACCACACCCGCCTCTACCACATCCGCCTCTAACACACCCGCCTCTACCACACCCGCCTCTACCACATCCGCCTCTACCACACCCGCCTCTACCACACCCGCCTCTACCACACCCGCCTCTACCACACCCGCCTCTACCACACCCGCCCCTACCACACCCGCCTCTACACAACCCCCCTCTGCCACACCGCCTCTACCACACCCGCCTCTACCACATCAAAACCTTCACCATACCATCTCCATATTAGACCATTAATCTAGTAAAAGAATGTAAACTAGCATCCATATTGGTACTAAGAATAATTATGACTTAAAACAAAAATGTAATCCTACTAACAACGCCATTATAATGCAGCACCTTCTTCAGGTTATACTTAGAGAGAGAGAGAGAGAGAGAGAGAGAGAGAGAGAGAGAGAGAGAGAGAGAGAGCAAGACACGGAAAAAAAGACAAAAAAACACCTGAAACATTTCATAAAATAAATAAAAACCACATACATACATACTGTCAACAGAGAAAAAATTCTTCTCTCAGGGTTACTATATAAAGTCAAATAACACACCAGCAACATTAATGACACACTCCAGACTCACGAAACTGTAATGCCACGATTGCAAACTAACCATACCACGAGTGGGGAAAGAACCCGCGGCTAGAGAGTCATAAACCTCCAACCTGACGCGTTAGCCACTGGACCAGCTGGCTACATAAGGTTCATCTAACTACGTGTATTTATACACCACAGGAAGGTTAGCATGGGCCACCACAGTGACCACAAATACAAGTTTTTACAGCTATATTACTGCCACACACAATACACACCTCAGAGTTGTACACCAAAAGCATCACCGTCACACAACCGCCATCTTTACTGTCATCATTGCCAGATGTTAGTTTACCATCACACATTCCTCATTCCCTGCGTATTTTACCGTCACACACCAGTTATATACCGTCACACACCCGTCACTCGCGCTTTTGATGAGCGGAACAAAAAAAAATTTCGTTTCCTTTTTTTTGTTTTACTTTCATCCCTCGGGGCAGTGAAAAGTTTTTCCGCCTTGTATAACAGGAAAAACAACGAGAAAATAATAAATGAGCTGCACACTGGGCGACTCTCGAATAGTGATGCTGTAGATTTGTAGAACGAAAATACAGAATTGAAAAGAATTTATATTTTTGTCAGTTCGTCAATCATTAATTTCGCCTGAGTTCACAGCTGCTGTAATTTCACTTTAAGAGCATGAATTACTAAAATAAATAAATATATATATATATATATATATATATATATATATATATATATATATATATATTATAATATATATATTATATATATATAGTAATTTAAAAATTAATAATTTTGTACCAAAAGAACGTTAGAAAACTTACCTAACCTTATTATAACAAGCGCAATTCAATTTATTCTAATGAAATTAAATATTTTTCAGATAAGTTTACAATAATTTAATAATAAACACAATGAAATAGAATTTTTTTCCTTAGGTTCAGAATGATCTTTGCAAAATTATTGCATACACAAATTTTCGCCTGGCTTATTCGGCAAGAAGAGCTTTGCTATTTAAGACAAGATCGCAAGTTTTACCTTTTAGGCACAAAGTCGGCCGTCTCCCACCGAGGCAGGGTGACCCAAACAGAAATAAAATCCCCAAAAAGAAAATACTTTCATCATTCAACACTTTCACCTCACTCGTACATAATCACTATCTTTGCAGAGGCGCCCAGATACAACAGTTTAGAAGCATATATAAAGATATATAACATATCCTTCCAAACTGCCAATATCCCGAACCCCTCCTTTAAAGTGCAGGCATTGTACTTCCCATTTCCAGTACTCAAGTCCGGCTACATAAAAATAAGCGATTTCCCTGAATCCCTTCAATGAATATTACCCTGCTCACACTCCAACAGCTCGTAAGGTTCCAAAAACTATTCGTCTCCATTCAGTCCTATCTAACACACACACGTTTGCTGAAAGTCCAAGCCCCTTGCCCACAAAACCTACTTTACCCCCTCCTCTCAATCTTTACGAATATGACTCCTACCCAGCCTTCCTACCCTTACAGATTTATACGCTCTCCAAGTCATTCTACTTTGATCCGTTCTCACTAAATGACCAAACTACCTCAACAACTCATTTTCAGCCCTCTGACTGATACTTTTATTAACTCCACACCTTCTCCTAATTTCCACACTACGAATTCTCTGCATAATATTTACACCACACATTGTCCTTAGACAGAACGTCTCCACTGCCTCCAGCCGCCTCCTTGCTGCAGCATTTACAACCCAAGCTTCACATGTAATGCCTCATTCTAAAAACATTCACTTCTTCCACACTCCTCCCCAATTTAATATCCAGTTTTTCTTTATCTAAATCATTTGATACCCTCATCACCTTACTCTTTTCCATGTTCACTTTCAACTTTCTACCAATACACACACTCCCAAACTCATCCACTAACCTTTGCAATTTTTCTTTAGAATCTCCCATAAGCACAGTATCATCAGCCAAAAAGCAACTGTGTCAATTCCCATTTTGTATTTAATTCCCCATAATTTAATCCCACCCCTCTCCTGAACACCCTAGCATTTACTTCTTTCACAACCCCATCCATAAATATATTAAACAACCATGGTAACATTACACATCCCTGTCTAAGACCTACTTTTACCGGGAAGTAGTCTCCCTCTCTTCTACACACCCTAACCTGAGCCTCACTATCCTCATAAAAACTCTTTACACCATTTAGTAACTTACAACCTATTCCATACACTTGCAACATCTTCCACATTGCTCCCCTATCCACTCTATCATATGCCTGTTCTAAATCCATAAATGCAATAAAAACTTCCCTACCTTTATCTAAATACTGTTCACATATATGCTTCAATGTAAACACTTGATCTACACATCCCCTACCCACTCTGAAACCTCCTTGCTCATCCGCAATCCTACATTCTGTCTTACCTCTAATTCTTTCAATTATAACCCTACCGTACACTTTTCCTGGTATACTCAGTAAACTTATTCCTCTATGATTTTTACAATCTCTTTTGCCCCTCTTCCCTTTATATAAAGGGAATATACATGCTCTCTGCCAATCCATAGGTACCTTCCCCTCTTTCAAACATTTATTAAACAAAAATACCAACCACTCCAACACTATATCCCCCCCTGCTTTTAACATTTCTGTCATGATCCCATCAGTTCCATCTGCTTTACCCCCTTTCATTCTACGTAATGCCTCACGCACCTCCCCCACACTCACATCCTGCTCTTCTTTACTCCTAAAAGATGGTATACCTCTCGGGCCTGTGCATGAAATTACCGCTTCCCTTTCTTCGTCGACATTTAAAAGTTCCTCAAAATATTCTCGCCATCAACCCAAAACCTCCATCTCCCCATCTACTAACTCCCCTACTCTGTTTTTAACTGACAAATCCATTTGTTCTCTAGGCTTTCATAACTTAACTCCAAATTTTTTTCTTTTCTTTAAAATTCTTTGACAGTGCTTCTCCCACTCTATCATATGCTCTCCTTATGCACTCTCTCACCACTCTCTTCACCTTTCTTTTACTCTCCATATACTCTACTCTTCTTATAACACTTCTGCTTTGTAAAAACCTCTCATTAGCTAACTTTTTCTCTTTTATCACACCCTTTACTTCATCATTCCACCAATTACTCCTCTTTCCTCCTGCACCCACCCTCCTATAACCACAAACTTCTGCCCCACATTCTAATACTGCATTTTTAAAACTATTCCAACCCTCTTCAACCCCCCCACTACTCATACTTGCACCTGCCCACCTTTCTGCCAATAGTTGCTTATATCTCACCCGAACTTCCTCCTCCCTTCGTTTATACACTTTCACCTCCCTCTTGCTTGTTGTTGCCATTTTCCTCTTTTCCCATTTACCTCTTACTCTAACTGTAGCTACAACTAAATAATGATCCAATATATCAGTTGCCCCTCTATAAACGTGTACATCCTGGAGCCTACCCATCAACCTTTTATCCACCAATACATAATCTAACAAACTACTTTCATTACGTGCTATAACATACCTTATATATTTATTTATCCTCTTCTTCATTATGGGCCACTTGCCTTGATTCATCCTCTTCCTCTCCTTCCCATCCTTTTCCAGTTATTTCCATCCTTCCTTATCCTTCTTCCTTCGCATCTCACGACAGCTCTCGTCGTCTTAATCTTTAATCCTTAATCCTTCTTAATAAAATGTGTATTACTTATTACCAAACCTCTTTCTACACATAGCTCAACTAAAGGCTCCCCATTTTCATTTACCCCTGGCACCCCAGATTTACCTCCTACTCCCTCCACAACATTTTTGCCCACTTTAGCATTGATATCCCCAACTACCATTACTCTCACACTTGGTTTAAACTCCCCACGCATTCACTCAACATTTCCCAAAATCTCTCTCTCTCTCCTCTACACTTCTCTCTTCTCCAGGTGCATATACGCTTACTATAACCCACTTTTCACATCCAACCTTTATTTTACTCCACATAATCCTTGGATTAATACATTTATAGTCCCACTTTTCCTGCCATGGCTTAACCTTCAACATTATTGCTACTCCTTCTTTAGCTCTAACTCTATTTGAAACCGCTGACCTAATCCCATTTATTCCTCTCCACTGAAACTCTCCCACCCCCTTCAGCTTTGTTTCACTTAAAGCCAGGACATATATATATATATATATATATATATATATATATATATATATATATATATATATATATATATATATATATATATATATAAATATATATGTCGTGCCGAATATGTAAAACTGGTCAATTAGCAAGAACTCATTTAAAATTAAGTCCTCTCTAAATTTTCTCTTATACGTTTAAAGATATATTTTTTTATTAATGTTAATTTAAAATTTTTAGTTTTGCACCAAAAGAATCTTAGAAATCTTACCTAACCTTATTATAACAAGAACAATTTATTTTAGCCTAACTAAATATATTTTAGATTTGTTTACAATAATTTAATACTAAACAAACACAGTGAAATATATTTTTTCGTTAGGTTTAGAATGATTTTGGCGAAATTATTGCATACACAAATTTTCACTTGTCCTATATGGCAAGATGAGCGTTACTATTTAAGCCATGATCGCAAGTTCTGCCTATTCGGAACGACATTTTATATATATATATATATATATATATATATATATATATATATATATATATATATATATATATATATATGTCGTGCCGAATATGTAAAATTGGTCAATTAGCAAGAACTCATTTAAAATTAAGTCCTTTCTAAAATTTTCTCTTATACGTTTAAAGATATATTTTTTTCATTAATGTTAATGTAAAATTTTTTAATTTTGCACCAAAAGGAACTTAGAAAACTTACCTAACCTTATTATAACAAGCGCAATTTATTTTAGCCTAACCCAACTAAATATGTTTTAGATTTGTTTACAATAATTCAATGCTAAACAAACACAGTGAAATATTTTTTTTTCGTTAGGTTCAGAATGATTTTGGCGAAATTATTGCATACACAAATTTTCACTTGTCCTATATGGCAAGATGAACGTTGCTATTTAAGCCAAGATCGCAAGTTCTGCCTATTCGGCACGACATATATATATATATATATATATATATATATATATATATATATATATATATATATATATATATATATATATATATATTATTCAATGTTTACAAAAAAATAATTCATCTACGGGAATAAAAAATTTAAAGAACGCTGAAAACGCAGTAACTTTACCCTTTCCCCCATCCCTTCCCTCAGTCCATCCCTTCCCTCAGTCCATCCCTTCCCTCAGTCCATCCCTTCCCTCAGTCCATCCCTTCCCTCAGTCCATCCCTTCCCTCAGTCCATCCCTTCCCTCAGTCCATCCCGTCTCCCTCATTCCCTCCCTCTCTCCCTCCCTCCCCCTTAGTCCCTTCCTCACACAGACATTCCGACAAAAGTTGAAAATCCGCTTACTGATAAGAAGCTTTGGCGAGCATTGCAGAAATATGATACATTCTCTCCACACTATAAGGCCCAGAGCTATTCACACTGCTATATGTTGTTGGTAGCCTAACTGGTCTGTGTGTGTGTGTGTGTGTGTGTGTGTTTGTGTGTGTGTGTGTGTGTGTGTCTGTCTGTGTGTGTGTGTGTGTGTGTGTGTGTATGTGTGTGTGTGTGTGTGTGTGTGTGTGTGTGTGTGTGTGTGTGTGTGTGTGTGTCTGTGTGTGTGTGTGTGTGTGTGTGTGTGTGTGTGTGTATGTGTACTCACCTAATTGTACTCACCTAATTGTGGTTGCAGGGGTCGAGACTCAGCTCCTGGCCCCGCCTCTTCACTGATCGCTACTGGATCCTCTCTCTCTCTGCTTCCTGAGCTTTGTCATACCTCTTCTTAAAACTATGTATGGTTCCTGCCTCCACTACTTCACTTGCTAGGCTATTCCACTTGCTGACAACTCTATGACTGAAGAAATACTTCCTAACGTCCCTGTGACTCGTCTGAGTCTTCAGCTTCCAGTTGTGACCCCTTGTCCCTGTGTCCCCTCTCTGGAACATCCTATCTCTGTCCACCTTGTCTATTCCCCGCAGTATCTTGTATGTCGTTATCATGTCTCCCCTGACCCTTCTGTCCTCCAGTGTCGTCAGTCCGATTTCCCTTAACCTTTCCTCGTACGACATTCCCTTGAGCTCTGGGACTAGCCTTGTTGCAAACCTTTGTACTTTCTCTAACTTCTTGACGTGCTTGACCAGGTGTGGGTTCCAGACTGGTGCTGCATACTCCAGTATGGCCTAACATACACAGTGTACAGTGTCTTGAACGATTCCTTATTAAGGTATCGGAACGCTATTCTCAGGTTTGCCAGGCGCCCGTATGCTGCAGCGTATGCTGTGTGTGTGTGTGTGTGTGTGTGTGTGTGTGTGTGTGTGTGTGTGTGTGTGTGTGTGTCTGTGTGTGTGTGTGTGTGTGTGTGTGTATGTGTGTGTGTGTGTGTGTGTGTGTGTCTGTGTGTGTGTGTGTGTGTGTCTGTGTGTGTGTGTGTGTGTGTCTGTCTGTGTGTGTGTGTGTGTGTGTGTGTGTGTGTGTGTGTGTCTGTGTGTGTGTGTCTGTGTGTGTGTGTATGTGTGTGTGTGTGTGTGTGTGTCTGTGTGTGTGTGAGTGTGTGTGTGTGTGTGTGTGTGTGTGTGTGTGTCTGTCTGTCTGTGTGTGTGTGTGTGTGTGTGTGTGTATGTGTGTGTGTGTGTGTACTCACCTATTTGTACTCACCTATTTGTGGTTGCAGGGGTCGAGTCCTAGCTCCTGGCCCCGCCTCTTCACCGGTTGCTACTAGGCCCTCTCTCTCCCCGCTCCATGAGCTTTATCAAACCTCGTCTTAAAACTGTGTATGGTTCCTGCCTCCACTACGTCATTTTCTAGGCTATTCCACTGCCTTACAACTCTATGACTGTGTGTGTGTGTGTGTGTGTGTGTGTGTGTGTGTGTGTGTCTGTGTATGTGTGTGTCTGTGTGTGTGTGTGTGTACACACCTAGTTGAGGTTGCAGGGGTTGAGTCCTAGCTCCGGGCCCCGCCTCTTCACTGGTCGCTACTAGGTCACTCTCCCTGAACCGTGAGCTTTATCATACCTCTGCTTAAAGCTATGTATGGATCCTGCCTCCACTACATCGCTTCCCAAACTATTCCACTTCCTGACTACTCTGTGGCTGAAGAAATACTTCCTAACATCCCTGTGATTCATCTGTGTCTTCAACTTCCAACTGTGTCTCCTTGTTGCTGTGTCCCATCTCTGGAACATCCTGCTTTTGTCCACCTTGTCAATTCCTCTCAGTATTTTGTATGTCGTTATCATGACCTCCCTATTTAACCTCTCCTCGTAGGACATACCCCTTAGTTCTGGGACTAGTCTTGTTGCAAACCTTTGCACTTTCTCTAGTTTCTTTACGTGCTTGGCTAGGTGTGGGTTCCAAACAGGTGCTGCATACTCCAGTACGGGCCTAAGTTACACAGTGTAGAGGGTCCTGAACGATTCCTTATTAAGATGTCGGAATGCTGTTCTTAGATTTGCTAGGCGACCGTATGCTGCAGCAGTTAATTGGTTGCTGTGTTCCTCAGATATGTCCGATGTTATACTCACCCCAAGATCCTTTTCCTTGAATGAAGTTTGTAGTCTCTGGCCCCCTAGACTGTACTCTGTCTGTGGTCTTCTTTGCCCTTCCCCTATCTTCATGACTTTACACTTAGTGGGGTTGAACTCCAGGAGCTAGTTGTTGGACCAAGCCTGCAGCCAGTCCAGATCCTTTTGTAGTTCTGCCAGGTCCTCGGGCGATTGGATTCTTCTCATCACCTTCACATCATCTGCAAACAGGGACACTTCTGAATCTATTTCTTCTGTCATGTCTTTCATAAATTCCAGAAATAGCACCAGTCCTAGGACTGAACAGTGTGGAACCCCATATGTTACAAGCACCCACACTGACACCTCGCCACGTACAATGACTTGCTGTTGTCTTTCTGACAGGTATTCCCTGATCCATTCTAGTGCCTTCCCTGTTATCTCTGCCAGGTCCTCCAGCTTTTGTACTAGTCTCTTGTGTGGAACTGTTTCTAACACTTTACAGTCCAATAAAATACAATCTACCCACCCCTCTCTCTCTTCCCTTACTGCTGTCACCCTGTCATAAAACTCCAGTAGGTTTGTGACACAGGATTTCCCATCCCAGAAACCGTGTTGGCTGTCGTTGATAAGCTCATTTCTTTCTAGGTGCTCTACCACTCTTCTGATAACCTTCTCCATGACCTTGCATAATATACATGTCAGTGACACTGGTCTGTAGTTTAGTGCTTCGTGTCTGTCTCCTTTTTTAAAAACTGGGACTACATTTGCTATCTTCCGTACCAGAGGTAGTCGCCCTGTTTCGTTAGATGTGTTGAAGACTGTTGTCAGTGGTACACATAGCGCCTTTGCTCCCTCTCTCAGGGCCCAACGAAAGATGTTATCTGGACCCATCCCATCTGAGGTATCTAACTCGCTTAGCAGTTTCTTCACTTCTTCCTCGGTTATATGTAATGTGTCCAACACTTGATGGTGTACCCGCCTCTCCGTCTTTCTGGAGGCCCTTCTGTCTCCTCTGTGAACTCTTCTTTGAATATCATGTTGAGTTCCCCACATACTTCGTGGTCGTTTCTCGTGATCTCCTTTCCCCAGCCTGATTGTATGGTCCTTGACTGTTGTTTTCTTCCTAATGTGTTTGTACAACAGCTTCTGGTCAGATTTGGTTTTCACTGGGCCTCCCTTCTTGCCTGTGCATATTCATTTCTGGCTCTACGCCTGCCGTCCTTATTTTCTTGGGTCCATTGCTTTATATACTTCTTCCATTCTCTAGCACACTCGGTTTTGGCCTCCCTACACCTCTGGGTAAAGTAAGGGCTCATTCTGGCTTTCTCGTTATTTCTGTTACCCGTAGGTACAATCCTCTCCTCAGCTTCCTTGCATATTGTTGTCACATAATCCATCATCTCATTTACTAACTTCTCTGCCAGTTCTCTATCCCACTGAACCTCGTGCTGGAAACTCTTCATGCCTGCGTGGTCCCTTTTCACGTAGTTTGGCTTCATTCATCTTCCCCTTTCTGCTTCCCTCTCCACTCGTAACTCTATGTATTCGAAGCTCAGAACCATGTAATCACTGGCCCTGAGGGGTCTTTCATATGTAATGTCCTCAATGAACATTAAAATGGTATAAAATACCGACAGGTTGTTAGGTAACAACCTGTCGGTATTTTATACCATTTTAATGTTCACAATGTCCTCAATATTTTCACTACTCAAGGTGAATACTAGGTTCAGTCTCGCTGGTTCATTCTCTTTTCTTTCACTGGTAGTGTCCCTTACGTGTTGGTACATGAGGTTTTCCAGTACCACCTCCATCATCTTAGCCCTCCACGTTCCAGGGCCCCCATGTGGCTCCAGGTTCTCTCAGTCGATTTCCTAGTGGTTGAAGTCACCCATAATCAGCAGCTTTGCCCTGCTCGCATAAGCCTTTCTGGCCACTTCAGCCAGTGTGTCAACCATCACTATTACTCTCGTCATACTTTTGCCTAATCCTCCTGCTATTCTGTGGTGGGTTATACATCACTGCAATTACCACCTTGCGACCTCCAGAGTGAAGTGTTCCTATTATGTAATCTCTTGCTTCTCCACAGTCGCCTCTCTCCAGCTCATCAAATTAACATCGATTCTTGATGAGCAGTGCCACCTCTCCACCCTCTATGTTTCCTTGGTATTTCCTCAGGATCTGATAACCAGTTGGAAAGATGGCATCTGTTATCATTCCTGTGAGTTTGGTTTCTGTGAGAGCTATGATGTCCAGTGTGTGTGTGTGTGTGTGTGTGTGTGTGTGTGTGTGTGTGTTACGACTTGCTCTATGCCGCAACAATAGGGGAAATAAATACATAGTTTTGCTTTTGGTTAGTTTTATTTACTACCAATTATGAACCTTTGTTGGTATCCAGTTAGTGAATTAAAATGACAATTCACTATTATCGATGAAACGATACTGTACAATGAGGAACGTAATTCTATGTTCCAATCCTCGTGAATTAAGCATAATGCAACAATTACTCCATGTTCAAATCCCCATAGATCAAGTATAATACAATAATTACAATGAAGAGTCCAAATAAGAACTATTATGGGAACTTTAAGAAAGTCAATCAGTTATCCTTCTTAAAGGGAAGGGTTATCAGACTCTTGGAATTAACAGCAAAGTTAAGACAATAGACACGATGTAGAATTATTGACCAAGTTAAGATCTCTGGGTTGAAGACCCGATCAGAGTCAGTGCTATGATCTGACTGACTGTTCAAATGCTCAGTGGTCTGACGTCAGGTCGGTCAGGAGGTAGCGCCAGGCGCCAATTCTGGAACCATCAAATGGTCTCTAAAGTAGTGGTTTCCCACTTGCATAACAGAACACAGTAATCAACCTACTATAATACAATATAATATAATATAATAATGCCTGACGAGTAACATTTTATTGAATACAACCTTGCTTGAGAGTACCTTTGATGATTTATACCGTACCCGATAATAATATATAGTCGAACCTGCTTTATCTAGCTAGTAATAAAGTGGTTCGCGATATATTACTACAGAACTTATTTTGACCAGGCCTTTTGTTTTTGTATATAATGGAGTGTGAAGGAGGGGCGCGTAACAGTGTGTGTGTGTATACTCACCTAATTGTACTCACCTAATTGTGGTTGCAGGGGTCGAGACTCAGCTCCTGGCCCCGCCTCTTCACTGATCGCTACTGGGTCCTCTCTCTCTCTCTGCTTCCTGAGCTTTGTCATACCTCTTCTTAAAACTACGTATGGTTCCTGCCTCCACTACTTCACTTGCTAGGCTATTCCACTTGATGACAACTCTATGACTGAAGAAATACTTCCTAACGTCCCTGTGACTCGTCTGAGTCTTCAGCTTCCAGTTGTGACCCCTTGTCCCTGTGTCCCCTCTCTGGAACATCCTATCTCTGTCCACCTTGTCTATTCCCCGCAGTATCTTGTATGTCGTTATCATGTCTCCCCTGACCCTTCTGTCCTCCAGTGTCGTCAGTCCGATTTCCCTTAACCTTTCCTCGAACGACATTCCCTTGAGCTCTGGGACTAGCCTTGTTGCAAACCTTTGTACTTTCTCTAACTTCTTAACGTGCTTGACCAGGTGTGGGTTCCAGTCTGTGTGTGTGTGTGTGTGTGTGTGTAAAATGCCTAGAAAATGTATCAGTCAGTATCAGTGGCACTCCATTGGCCCGCGGCACTCCTGGGCACTATCAGTGGCACACCAGTGTGCCGCGGCATTCCTGGTTGATAAACATTGCCTTAGGGTAATTCACTTATCCTACTGCTCCGTCTCTTACAAATGCACAGTTGGGTATTTTATCTAATGAAATGTGGTATAGAACTTCAAGGATACATTGTATTATGTATATTACTTGTTATGTCAATGTACAATGGACAACAAGAAAATTTTGTTCTCAAAGGTATTGAAGGTATTTATGGTATTTTCGGGTTGCTGAATTCGAAAATGGCAGTTGATTTTTCAAATTGTCTCTGCTTTCTTAGGTATTGCATACCTACCCATAATTAAGAGGACACTTAGCCATAACGCTGGTATTTATATGTAGCGATAATTTGTATATTCAGATAGTTTTAATAGAGATTTGAATTTTATTTTTAAATGTTTTAATATTTAACGAAAGAAATTGTATCAACAACGACCACGTTACAGCACTGTAACCTATATTTTATTATTTTCCCAGATAAACAAGAGTTCTTCACGAAGAGTCTGCTTAAACAAGCCCAGTGCATTTCGCTACATTTGTGTCAACTACTCTTTGCAAAAACAAAAGAAAAATCACAGATTTTATAAATCAAGCTGCGATCTTGCTTATTCTAGAGTGGTGCTTGGGAAACAAGACAAGTCTTTCACTCCCCATATGCGTTGTGAAACCTGAGTAGAAAAATAAGAAAAGGAAAAGTTTAAGTTTCGGAGTGAATATGGTGGGAAGAGAACCGAAAAACCACCATGACAATTGTTATATCTGTATGGTGAATGCGAAAGATTTCAATAGACACAAGAAAATCAAGTGGGAATATCCTGATTTGGAGTCAGCAAGGAGACCTGTGCCACACAGTGAAGACGTTCCCATACCAGTGTTTACAAAACTGACTGACCTTCCGTTTTTAGTTGATAAAGAAACTCATTTGTTTAGGATGTAACACAATTGATAGCAGTGGAAGTGAATATGAAGTAAGCAATTCAACATAACAGAAGTACTCCCAAGAGCTCAATGATTTAATACGTGACCTCAGTCTGTGAAAGCAAGCATCTGAACTTTTAGCATCCAGACTAAAAGAATTGAGCTGACTACAGCAAGAGGTTAAAATAACAGCTTATCGGACAATGAAGGTTGAACTTCTTCCTCACTTCAGGCAAGATGAAGAATTTGTATACTACAATAACATCCCTGGACTCCTTCCAATATGTATCCCTTCCAGTCGCTCACTCAACAAAACTGTGCAGATGACCAACATATAAGAAAATTATACAAACAACGTTTTCACATGCAGAAATTAGTGGTAACCGAACTATCTTACAATGTTAATCTTTTACGTTTTTAATGGGATACTAAATTTATCAGAAGACTAGAGCCAATCAAGCAAAACCGATAACATATTAGGAATCAGAACCACAAACTTACCTTAAAATCGGCGCAATATCATTGGCCAGAAAATGTGTGCTGACAAGTGTAATTATTCGATGATAGGATAATAATGTCAGTTTATGTAACAATAAATATTTCTTATTAACATTATTTAGAATTATTTTGTATCTGATAATTATTTTAACTCGCATCACAATTATTTGTATGAAGAATCATTATCAAATAATTTTATATATAATGTCGATGAGTGCACATGATTCAGCATGCAACTGTTACTATCATACGAAAGCTTCAGATCATTCAAAGCAAGTACGCTAATGAGGTTTAGGATTAGCCAGTCTGCACTGTTAGCTCACCTGCCAGCTAGAAGGATTCGACCACCAGCTCGCAAATGGAGGATATTATCTCCTTATATTACACAGGATTTCTGCCAAACATAGATTTGAACTTTCTTTGTGGAACTGCTTGTGGTCCTGGTCTCCAGAGCAATTTATTTATTGCTTATGAACCCTGTTTCATTCCTGTCAGCTTAGGAAAGCACCAGGATGTTACCTTGGGATCTTGTAAATCTCAGCAAGGCAAAACTTTTCAAGCCTGGTAATACCCAGTTTTAGGTGAACATCGCCAATAATTCAGAGTTTGAGACTGTTAGACTGTTCTCGTGTGGCTGTTATTATTATTAATCTTGCCCACAGTCAACTAATATGCAGATTGCTACTTACTGCTAGGGGAACAGGAACAGCTGGTGTCAGCAAACATCCCCAATTTTTCACCAGTGCAGGGATTCGTTCCCCGACCCTAAATTTGTGAGTTAAGGACACTGCAAACTAAGCCACGAGCACCCAGAAGATAGTGAGGGGCAGCTCAGGGACGAATTATAAATCCTTATTACTGGTGGTATTGAACGTGTAATTTTATAATTATGTACCATCAAGGATACAAGAGTATGTTTTTGGAATATCTTACTATTCAGCGACAGATGCATATATCTTAACAGATACCCAAGAAACACCCATACTTTTTCACTGTCACTGGTATGAGTTCGGAACCTCGAAGAATAATGTATATCCACAAAGAAGTTGAAAGACCTGTAGTCCAACATGTGTTGTTTCTTCACATGTATAGTCTCGTGTACAGCATGTTTCTTCTGTTTTTGTGACCGAAGAAAAAACTTAAGATTTTTTCTCTGGTATTTTGTGTAAGTACTCAGACTGAATTGAATGGCTTAGCTAGCCACGAGTGGTGTTTATGTAAGAGACTTTTGGAAAAATCGCATCGTGTATAGAGACTCTTTTAGTCCTGTCACGTGATTTTGAATAAATGATGAGGGACCATGTCAACATATCACAGTCTGCAGGTGAAGTTTGGGACACTTCCATTTGTGTAACAACTATGTAATTTTAAATATAACCCCGCTGCCTGGTCTCAGACCCGGCCGAGGGGGCATTGACCCCCGAAACCCTCTTCAGGTATACTCCAGGTATACCCAATATGGATCTTTTCTATATTTTCTGTGAGTTGGACTTTATCTACTGTGATGTTTAATTATATCTTTATACAAGTACATGTACAAGGTATACAACCCTAGATTATATCAATGACATACTACTACATTGAAAGCCGCTTGTTATGCAGAGTATTTCGGGAAAATTAAGTCACCTTTCTCCCAGGATGCGACCCACACCAGTCGACTAACAACCAGGTACCTATTATTAAAGATGAGTGAACATGGACAACCGGTGTAAAGAAAGGCTCCCAATATTTCCACCCTTTCACCGGGAATCGAACTCGGACCCTCACCGTGTGAAGTGAGAGCTTTTCTAACCAGACCATGGGACACCTTGCAAACAAGTTCTGTCGTCCTAGTTAGAATAATATTATGGTGTTAGAGTGTTACCCTGGAAGATGAAGTCTTTTATTCCTCTTTCCTGCTGGACAAAGAGCCAAAGAAACTGACATCAGTAATTATTTGTTTACCAACAGTCTTTTTCTTGTATTATTGCCTGACATCATTCAGTAACGGGATGTGGACATAAATTTGCTATTATTTCAGCTTGGTCATTTGGAAACTTGTATTTGTCATCATTGTACTTAGCTGAATGTACTGTGTAAATACTTAAATGTGCCAAGTTTATGATGTGCCTTTAATTCTTAATGATATTGTGTCAGTTTCTGGTAAGGTAAAAAGATGATTCAGAGACACTGTATTATGGCTACTCTTTCCATAAAATTTTACCTATGACATTATATATATTAATAAGTCCATATCTGGACTCCAGTTTCGGTTTTATGTCAAGTAATTGAACTAAAGTGATTGTATTAAAAACGTTGTTCATAGATTAGCCTTTGGCTGTTCACTTCTATTTAATTAAATTACTGATAAGATAGCAAATATTGCGTTTCTCCAGACTTTTAATTAAAACTATATAGAATGTATCACTGGAGTTTTTATTGCTACGAATTCATTGATTTTGATTGTGGCATCTTGTTAGGATTGTCAAGAAGAGGTTTCTGATATTTTATTAGTGATTGCTTCTTGCTTTACGTTGGTGATCTTTAACATCCACTACATCACCCGTTCTTCCAGGTCTGTCTCACCTCCATACCGTATTTTTCAGATCCTCTCCCACCTCATCATCCTTACCATCAGATCTCTCACATCTAGTAACTATCCTCTCACACCCGATCTCAATCCATACCCTTCCTCTCAGACCCCTCACACCTCCATGCCATTTCTTTCAACCCCTCCCACAACGACACACTTTCCTTGCACCGTTCTGCCCTCTCCTCCATCCTCCTCGCCTTTCTCTTCTCCCCCCGTTTATTTTTCCCCACACGTTACTCATTTCTCTACACACATCACCAGTATCACTTGAAAAACTTCCTTCTCCTCATGAAACCCCTGACCATAAAACCATCTCTTTACGTTTCTCCATATCCTACACTCATCTCTCCACCCGTCACTCATCTTCCTCCATTACCTTTAATTAGTTTACACACACACACGCATTTCCCCAACCTATACATTACTACTAACTACACCAAAAAAGTTATAATCCTTTATCACCTTTTTCCCACTTCTTTTTCTTTACTGCTTTCCTTAGATCTCTTCCTTCTCAACTTCCTTCTTCTCGCCTACTCTCTTTCTCTCTCTCTCTCCTAGCGATGATTTCCTGCAGCATCTTGCCCTGGCTGGCCTCTCGCATCTTAGCACAAATTAAGCTTTTACGAGGCGGTCCTGAGGCAGCCTCGGTTCTTAACTCGGAGTTGTTCAAGTTTCGACGTTGGAAAAATGATTTTGGAGGGTGCTGGAGTTTCTCTCTTCTTAGCCACCTCTTGAGGTCTGTCAAGATCTTGAAGTCTAACCAACTCTTGACGTCTGGTCAATTCTTGAAGTCTGGCTAGCTATAGATGTCTGGCCAGTAATGTGTTTCCAAAAACTTATAACTGTCCAGCTCTTCCAATCTGCTGTATCTTTATGTCAGTCTAAAGCTTGATACCTATGAAGCTCTTGTCTCTTGTTTATCTCTTGGTGTTAGAAATGCTCTTGATGTCTAAACAGCTCTTGATGCCCAGGAAGCCCTTGATACCCGATCAGCTCCTGATTATTGAAAGTTCTTGATGTCTAGTCACCTACTGATGCCAGACCATCTGTTGATGTGAGACTAGGTCTTGATGCCTGGATAGTTATTCATTCTCTCGAAGACTGACCCACTCTTGATGTCTGTTAAGACCTATAGATTAAGCTCTTAATGCCTAGGCAGCTTTTTAAGGAAGCTTTGCTCTCGAAGAACTGTTCACCTTTCAGACCAGGAGAAGCTATTAGTTCTTAAAGATTAGTTAGCTCTATAAAAATAGATTCTCTAGTTGTACAGCCCTAGGCAGCAGTTTTTTTAACTTAAAGAGCTCTTGTAAACTTGCCTGTTCTTCACACAAAACAGCCCTTGAGTTATTACCTCCTAAAGAGTGGCGAGGTCTTCAAGCGAAAGCAAATTCATTAAGATTGTTTAGCTCTTGAAGAAAGGTCAGCTCTTCAAGCCTCAACAGATCCTGAAAACCCGGTATATCTTGAAAACTGACCAGTTCTTCAGGCATAAACAACTCTTAAAAAAACAGTTAGATCCTGAAAACGGAGCCAGTTCTTCAAGTCTCGATGGCTGGCCAGATCTTCAGGAGTAAAGAGCTACTCTTGACTGGTTAGCTACTGAAGACTGCCCGGCTCTTCAGGCCGACTGGCTGGTTACTAAAAACAAATAATTTCTTTGCACCTAAACAGATGCTAAAGATCGTTCAGCTTTTGAAGTGCGGTCAGCTCTTCAGGAAAAAAAAAAACAGCTCATAAGAACTAATTAGCTTGTAAACAATGGCCAGCTTTTCAGACACAAACAGCTGGTGTAAACAATTCTGTTTCGAGGTTTTAATAGTTTCACAGGGCTGGTAAGGTGAACAAACAGAAAGGTGCACTGGGGAGTTATTTAAATGACTTAAATTGAATTCGTAGACTGATAAGGTTTTAAGAACTCTCCAGCTCATCAGGTCTATGACCACTTCGCCAGATACCAGATCTGGCTGAGTGGCGAAAGAACTGTGTACTTTGATACAGAGTGCATAGGTTCGAGTCCTGCTGTGGAATTAGAGATAATGTATGCTTGATATATATATATATATATATATATATATATATATATATATATATATATATATATATATATATATATATATATATATGTCGTGCCGAATATGTAAAACTGGTCAATTAGCAAGAACTCATTTAAAATTAAGTCCTTTCTAGAATTTTCTCTTATATGTTTAAAGATATATTTTTTCATTAATGTTAATGTAAAAATTTTTAATTTTGCACCAAAAGAATCTTAGAAAACTTACCTAACCTTATTTTAACAAGAGCAATTTATTTTAGCCTAACCCAACTAAATATGTTTTAAATACGTTTACAATAATTTAGTACTAAACAAACACAATGAAATATATTTTTTTTCGTTAAGTCCAGAATGATTTTGGCGAAATTATTGCATACACAAATTTTCACTTGTCCTATATGGCAAGATGAGCGTTGCTATTTAAGCCAAGATCGCAAGTTCTGCCTATTCGGCACGACATATATATATATATATATATATATATATATATATATATATATATATATATATATATATATATATATAAATATATATATATATATATATATATATATATATATATTTGTGTGTGAGTGTAACAAGATCACAGTAAGCAGGTATTATCACAATGTGGAAAACATCCACTGTGAAAAAATAGCGAAATTCGAAGCATTTTCGTGATTTATCACATTATAAACGAGCTGTAATAATAAGAGAACCGGGGAATGCTGTATAAGTTTGAGATATCACTTCACAGTCAATTTATTATTTCATAAAATCAATGACATATTTTATACTTATGTTCAAATTAAGTTTCTAGGATTTACTACACAAACAAATTTTCACTGTTCTTATTCCTCATATAATGAATAATTATGTATGATTTTATAATATTCCATTGCGTAACAGATTTACATGAGGTAATTCAATGGAATTAATCCAGTTTAAGAGAAAGCCTGTTTCACTAAAATGAATGTACTGAACCCTGACTTCCCGGCCAGTAGTTGTTGCGTATTTATGTTGTTTAATTCAGGTCTTACCAAACATCCCTGTTTGTCCATGATAAACACTGTCACAGATTTAACGATACCGGATGCACAAGCCTATGACAGTTTAGGAGAATTTCTTGTCAACTTTTGTTTATTGCTTCTTTGAAAGCAACTTTTGCATTAAAGTACTGAACAGCTTGTTGGATATGAGGGATATTAAAATAAAATCAATATGTTCTTTCTGTTAACTTCTGTCCTTTAGAATTTTTCTTTTTTAGTTTTCTAGAAAGCTTTGTTAATAAATATTCGTAGGTACTGAAATCAAGAGTTTTCTAATTTTCGCATTAAAAAACTCGTTGCTATAAATCCTTAAGGCCTTTAAATCACTGAAGTAAATAACACTTTTGTGATTATTTGAGAATAAATGTATACACGAAAATATGTCAGCTGATTAGCTATACATAATACATAACGTTCACATTTTCTATAGGTCTTATGGATATGCGAATCTGGACAAAGATTCACACCACTCCATTCTCTTTCCAGTGTGAACTTTACATAAGGGACAGAATTCAGCCTGTGTTAAAAGCCCTCGTGATCCATACGTCCACAAGTACATGATCAACATATTTCAATCACTTGGTATTTGGCAGAAGGAAGTACTTGAGTATTTTAGTTCGAGAATTTTCACATGCACAGATTACTCACTACAGGGGTCAGAGGACATCGTATAGCTACTCGTAGATCAGATTTCTATCTGTGAAATTTGTCACTGAACACAAATTTACGGTTAGCCATGGATAATTTATTATCGCTTAATGGAAGATCAAATTCTAGGCTTTCAGGAATGCTTAAAATGCAATCCAGCAGCACCTGAATGAGTAGTACATCCATAACACCAAAACTAATGAGTTTGAATTCATTAAACATGGTAAAACCTTGATGTTTATCTGTAAAAATAAATATTGTATCTTAAATGGACGTAGACAAGGTTCCCACAACGGGGGTTAATATTTTTTCTAACCGTTTTTAGGCTACATAATCTTCAACAACTACAATTCTTCTTTTAGCATTATTACACGTGTTTCAAAAAATATAATTTTTAAATAATGCAGAGTTGTATGTATGCGGAGAAGTGATCAGTACGAATGCCCTTTCCTTCAGAATGCTTCACCTAGTTAAAAGAGAATTTCACTAAAAATCTATGAGGCTGCAGCCAAATTATATAAACCACGAATGATTATTAAGAAAAGCTTTTCGTATAGCTAAATAATACTGTATTAATAAATATTCAGGAATTTACATAGAATTACTGTAATCTTTAGGGATTATATATAAGAATATTTACGAAATTTCTCATAAAAGTTCTGAAACCCCTCAGCTCCACGAAAGCGCTAACAAGTGAATAATTACCTCGAATATTTACGGCTGGAAGGAGGAGACTCTTTCCAGTCCAGCGTGTTGGAGTGTTTCTTTCTGTGAGCGTAAAACATTATAATTGGTGGAGTTTGTTTTATTACCCTTTGCTTCAACTGATGTTGCTGCTCCTGATGCTGCTGTTGCTACTGCTGTTGATGCTGCCGTTGATGCTGCTGCCTTGCTGTTGCTGAATCCACGGTTCTGCTGCTGGTGTCGTCGCTGCTTCAGTTATTGCTGCCGCTTTGTCTGTTACATCGGCTGTTGCTCTTGGTCTGACTGATGTTACTTCTGTAGTTTCAGGTATTGTTTTTGTCACTGCAGCAGATGCTTTTGCAGCTACTGCTGCTGTTTCTGCTTATGATATTCTTGTTATTGTAGTGACTGTTTATGGTGCTGTTGCTTCTATTGATTTTGCTGTTGCTACTGGTGTAGCTGTTGCTGTTGTTGTAGTTGCTGTTATTATTGCTGCTGTTGCTCCTGCTGCTGCTTTTGCTGTTGATGCTTCTGTTCCTACTTCTGTTGTTGCTTCTGTTGTGTTGTTGCTGCTGCTACTACTGTTGTTGGTGCTGCTACTGCTTCTGCTGCTGATAATCCTATTATTGCTTCAGTTACTGTTTTAGCTGTTGCTCCTGTTGTTCCTACTACCATTGATTCCGTTACTGCTGCTTCTCTGTTTATTTTGTGCTATGTTAATGGAGGTAGTGAGGCTACTTCTGTTACAGCTGCTGTTGTAACTATTGCATTTTTTTGTTGTTGATGCTGCTTAAATTGCTACTGCTACTTTTAGTATTGCTGTTGTTGGCGTTATAACTGCTACTACCGTCACTGCATCTGCTGTTGGTGTTATAACTACTGCTACTACTGTTACTACTACTGCTGTGTTATAACTGCTACTACTGTTTCTACTACTGTTGCCGCTTCTGTTATAATTCTGCTACTACTGTTACTACTGCTTCTGGGGTTATAACTGCTGCTACTACTGTTACTATGGCTACCACTATTTTGGACACTTCCGATGTTGTTATTACTGTTATTACAGCTACTGTACTGCCACCGCTGCTGCTACTGTTGCTGTACTCTTCTTGCTGCTGCTTCTGCTGCTGTTATTGCTGCTGGTACTGTTTTGGTTTTGAGATTGTTGCTGCTGATGGTAATATTGCTGAAGTTTCTGCTGCCACTGATGCTGTTACTACTGCTGCTTTTCTACAGCGCCTGCTGCTGTTTTGCTGCTGCTTTTGCTTCTGCTGCTGCTAACTTAAACATTAAAAAAACAATATTTTGAAAAAACAATCAGAATTTTGGCATCAATAAACAGTTAAACATAAACATCGCTGAGACATTTACACTGCTGTTTGCAACGGGTGATGATTTTTCGTCAACTCACCACGTCATAAACACGTCAGTTTTCATCGATTATTTTTATATTCAGAGTAGAAAAACAGCCTTTTTAAACAATAAAAAATATATTTTTTCTTTCAAAATTTACTCATACATTCACATGAAAATTTATATCTGGGTAAGTTGTGATAAGGAAATTCAACAAAACTGAGAGTTTTAAAAATGTTAATTTTGAGTACAAGATCCACTAAACACAGATACGTCGTTAAACACGGTTTTTAATTTGTCTAGAATCATTTTTTCTAGAAACATTTTTTCGTGAATTAGCAGTCACCATTGTGGGGATTCCAGCCAAGTTTGTAGGATTACCAAGCTGGGATTTAACGTTGACAGAGGATTTGTATAAGGAACTACTTGATCCTCCCACAACTTGATGGAAGGACAACTTGATCTACCCAAAACTTGATGGAAGGACAACTTGATCTACCCAAAACTTGATGGAAGGACAACTTGATCTACCCAAAACTTGATGGAAGGACAACTTGATCTGCCCACAACTTGATGGAAGGACAATTTGATCTGCCCACAACTTGATGGAAGGACAACTTGATCTACCCACAACTTGATGGAAGTAGTTATACAATAAACTTCTAGGTGAAGTGATCACCCAGGTGTATGGTTCTAATTCAATCTCGAAGCTCTCGCTTCACACACGGAGGGCCCGGGTTCGATTCCCGGCGGGGTGAAAACATTTCGACGCGTTTCCTTACACCTGTTGTCCTGTTCACCTAGCAGCAAATAGGTACCTGGGTGTTAGTCGACTGGCGTGGGTCGCATCCTGTGGGACAAGAATGGAAATAAGACAGACAGTCCTCGATGACACACTGACTTTCTTTTGTTATCCTGGGTGGATAACCCTCCGGGGTTAAAAATCCGAACAAAATCTTATCTCAAATCTACTTTCAACATTATCAGTGATTTATTGACGCAAAACACAGCTTTCAGGAAACATTAGGAAACACGTGTTACAACCTTCCTCTATTCATCTCTTATTGCACCAAATTTAGCAGCCATATTAAAGTTCTCCGATTTTAAGGCGAGATTCAGAACACAATAGGAAAAAAAATCCAATTGTGCTGTGAATCCAGAATTACTACCAAATACTACCCATTAATTGGTTAATGGGTTTATTTCATAGATATACCTTGTTACTATAATGGATGCAAATCCACCCGCTCTATAATATCCTGCACATTACTGTATAGAAAAACCAAGGTGGCTACTGAGCTCATGTATGGCAAGTGCAGACTTATTCTCATCAAGAAATATCACGGTGAGATAATTGCATTTAGACAAATATACCCATTTTATTGTGTTTGCAATTTTTAATCCTGTATTAATCTGATTTTAGGTTTCCACCATCAACATCCTGCCAACATTTAATGCTTCCATTGCTCTCATTTTCCTGGATTCTCTTTGTTTAGACCATTATTTACATCACTTAAGACGTTCAATCGAAGATTCTAAAGCTTTAGGGGCCGCGATATTAATAAAAAATATTCCAGCTTTTCAGGCTAATCCATTGAAAATTTTGAATAATCAGGTGCCTCCCCCCCCGGCACTGTATATCAGAATAACCTACAATCCTCAACCCCTCACCCTTGTAGGGGTGAAAATTCACAGGAAGACGTCTAAAGTGGGTGACGGAAGCGCTTTCGGATGATGGCAAGTTATACTGTAATAAACTATTTAACTAAATATCATATATTTTTATTATACTGGATTTTAAATCAATTATAAAAGAGAACTTTTGTAGTTACACTCCTCTAATCTCTCTCTAATTGGTAACTGGGTTTTAAACACATTTCAGATCCTTCACATCCAGACTCATATATAACACAAGAATATTTCCCATTAGGAATAATAGACTTTTTATATTTATTGTCATACAATTTATTCATATATTATACATGAAAACAAATACATTAGTTGGGACTTTGACTTCTACAGTATATTATCTCTAATTAACTTCAGTGTAAATAACTTCGAGAATTCTACCCACATCTCTGGCGATAATATCTTCCATATTAAATCCATTCATAATTTCCCGCTTTTTATCGTCTTCAAGATAAAAAAAACCATAATTGCTATATTTTTTGGTATAAACTGGGACTTGGGGAAAATTATATGTTTATATATATATTTTAATGGAACAGCGTATTGTGACTATCCATTATGACGGTTGTTTACTATCCATTATGACGGTTGTTTACTATCGATTATGACGGTTGTTTACTATCCATTATGACGGTTGTTTACTATCCATTATGACGGTTGTTTACTATCCATTATGACGGTTGTTTACTATCCATTATGACGGTTGTTTACTATCATTATGACGGTTTATTACTATCCATTATGACGGTTTTGTTTACTATCCATTATGACTGTTGTTTACTATCCATCATGACGGTTTTTACTATCGATTATGCGGTTGTTTACTATCCATTATGACGTTGTTTTACTATCCATTATGACGGTTGTTTACTATTCCATTATGACGGTTGTTTACTATCCATTTTGACGGTTTACTATCATTATGAGACGGTTGTTTACTATCCATTATGACGGTTTTACTATCCGTTATTCGTTGTTTACTATCCATTATGACGTTGTTTAATATCCGTTATGACGTTGTTTACTACATTATGACGGTTGTTACTATCGATTATGACGGTTGTTTACTATCCATTATGACGGTTTTTACTATCATTATGACGGTTGTTTATATCATTATGACGGTTGTTTACTATCCATTATGACGGTTTACTATCCAATTATGACGGTTTTTTTTTAAACTATCCATTATGCGGTTGTTTACTATCCGTTATGACGGTTGTTTACTATCCATTATGACGGTTGTTTACTATCCGTTATGACGGTTGTTTACTATCCATTATGACGGTTGTTTACTATCGATTATGACGGTTGTTTACTATCCATTATGACGGTTGTTTACTATCCATTATGACGGTTGTTTACTATCCATTATGACGGTTGTTTACTATCCATTATGACGGTTTACTATCCATTATGACGGTTGTTTACTATCCATTATGACGGTTGTTTACTATCCGTTATGACGGTTGTTTACTATCCATTATGACGGTTGTTTACTATCCGTTATGACGGTTGTTTACTATCCATTATGACGGTTGTTTACTATTTAACAAAAGCATAAAGTATTCACAGGGGAAATATATATGCATGTATCACTAGTAATATATGAAATATATTCAGCCATCTTACTTAAGGAACTTTATTACTTAAATGTTATTGCACACGAGGTTATATACATATGCATAACTTCTAGTAAGGTATCAATCCTTTTAAGCTTAAGCATTGCACCTCTCTCTAACTGACTCCTAACTCTTCAATTTCTAACTAGATTCATGAAGCTCCCTCGATATTTTCCTTTCTTTTGTCTTACTTTTGTAAATTCATTGACTATGAATTTCCATTTCTCTAAGAAAGATATTTATACAAATTAAAGATGGATCATCTTTCACGACGACTTTTTTTTGGGGGGGTCGTCCGTTACCTCCTGATGGATCTTTATTATTTATTTTGTTCATTATATCTGCATCATTTTCTAATGAGTGATTGATCATAGTACAAAATATTTTATTTTTTAATTTCTTCTGATCTATTTTCTTCTGTAACTAAATTGCTAATATAATCGAAGTTACGAAAAGAAAGAGATACGTGTTAATTCATCTATACACTGCAAATACAATAATAGGAATATGTATCCACATACAGATGGATTAACAAATACTTAAGGTATTTTCCAGAAAGTGGATGTGTCAGTGTAGAAGGTCACCCACAGTGGATGTGTCAGTGTAGAAGGTCACCCACAGTGGATGTGTCAGTGTAGAAGGTCACCCACAGTGGATGTGTCAGTGTAGGTCACCCACAGTGGATGTGTCAGTGTAGGTCACCCACAGTGGATGTGTCAGTGTAGAAGGTCACCCACAGGGGAAATGTGTTAATGTGTAGGTCAAGCCCCAGTGGATGTGTCAGTGTAGAAGGTCACCCACAGTGGATGTGTCAGTGTAGGTCACCCACAGTGGATGTGTCAGTGTAGAAGGTCACCCACAGTGGATGTGTCAGTGTAGGTCACCCACAGTGGATGTGTCAGTGTAGAAGGTCACCCACAGTGGATGTGTCAGTGTAGAAGGTCACCCACAGTGGATGTGTCAGTGTAGAAGGTCACCCACAGTGGATGTGTCAGTGTAGAACGTCACCCACAGAAAAAGAAAGTATTGTCTAAAAACAGACTCCAGGAATTGTGTCTAGGTATGTAGAATTTTTCAAAGGATAAACTTGATTATTTCCGAAGAACATACAGTGCTGTATGACCCTTTGGGGGTTTAATGCTTAGCTTTGATTATAATCTGAAGAACTTTAGTAAAAATAAACTTGTCATATAATTAACTCACCTTAGGAGATGAGTGCACACACGCTGAGTTCCCAGACTGTATTGTTTAATGGGTCCTCTTAATTAACATGATTTTAAAAGCACATAAAACATATGCCTAGTATGTGGTTGAGACATAAGGACCTAAAATGAAGCTTATAAAGCCTCAAGAGTGGAAATGCTTATTTGTGATAAAATTGAGATGATACCTATACGTCGCGAGAGAGATGTGTCGACCCTGGAATATTGCACAACTACAACAAAGTAAGACAGCAGGAGTAGTCGGCTACTTTATAATTTTAGATAGTGAAGAACAGACGTTGAATTTGATGACATGGAAAATTTCCCTGGAAAAGAATTTTCATCGACATCCCATAAGTTGTGTAAACAGATAACACGAGGTATGGAGCCAGAGTGCCAGTACCGCATGTCAAACTATTTATCCACGTCTGCATTAAGTGCCAGAGGCAGCTGCATTGTTATTGTTTGACATAAAACATCATACTGGATAAATACATCTTACATTTTTGTTCTTATATCATTTTTTTTTCTGCATCTTAAAATATGATGGATTTATTTTATATTTAAAAGTACGGGGTATGGAAGGTGCCAACCTCTTCCTTTTTTGTGTCACTCTTCACTTGTTGTGTAACTCTTCACTTGTTGTGTAACTCTTCACTTGTTGTGTAACTCTTCACTTGCTGTGTAACTCTTCACTTGTTGTGTAACTCTTCACTTGTTGTGTAACTCTTCACTTGCTGTGTAACTCTTCACTTGTTGTGTAACTCTTCACTTGTTGTGTAACTCTTCACTTGTTGTGTCACTCTTCACTTGTTGTGTCACTCTTCACTTGCTGTGTAACTCTTCACTTGCTGTGTAACTCTTCACTTGCTGTGTAACTCTTCACTTGCTGTGTAACTCTTCACTTGCTGTGTAACTCTTCACTTGTTGTGTCACTCTTCACTTGTTGTGTCACTCTTCACTTGTTGTGTCACTCTTCACTTGCTGTGTCACTCTTCACTTGCTGTGTCACTCTTCACTTGTTGTATAACTCTTCACTTGTTGTGTAACTCTTCACTTGTTGTGTCACTCTTCACTTGTTGTGTCACTCTTCACTTGCTGTGTCACTCTTCACTTGCTGTGTCACTCTTCACTTGCTGTGTCAGTCTTCACTTGTTGTGTCACTCTTCACTTGTTGTGTCAGTCTTCACTTGTTGTGTCACTCTTCACTTGTTGTGTCACTCTTCACTTGTTGTGTCACTCTTCACTTGTTGTATAACTCTTCACTTGTTGTGTAACTCTTCACTTGTGTCAGTCTTCACTTGTTGTGTCACTCTTCACTTGTTGTGTAACTCTTCACTTGTTGTGTCACTCTTCACTTGCTGTGTCACTCTTCACTTGTTGTGTCACTCTTCACTTGTTGTGTCACTCTTCACTTGTTGTGTCACTCTTCACTTGTTGTGTCAGTCTTCACTTGTTGTGTAACTCTTCACTTGTTGTGTCACTCTTCACTTGTTGTGTCAACTCTTCACTTGCTGTGGGAACTCTTCACTTGCTGTGTAACTCTTCACTTGTTGTGTCAGTCTTCACTTGCTGTGTAACTCTTCACTTGTTGTGTCACTCTTCACTTGTTGTGTCACTCTTCACTTGTTGTGTAACTCTTCACTTGTTGTGTCACTCTTCACTTGTTGTGTCCCCTCTTCACTTGTTGTGTAACTCTTCACTTGTTGTGTCACTCTTCACTTGTTGTGTAACTCTTCACTTGTTGTGTCACTCTTCACTTGTTGTGTCACTCTTCACTTGTTGTGTCACTCTTCACTTGTTGTGTAACTCTTCACTTGTTGTGTCACTCTTCACTTGTTTGTGTCACTCTTCACTTGTTGTGTCACTCTTCACTTGTTGTGTCACTCTTCACTTGTTGTGTCACTCTTCACTTGCTGTGTCACTCTTCACTTGTTGTGTCACTCTTCACTTGTTGTGTCACTCTTCACTTGTTGTGTCACTCTTCACTTGTTGTGTCACTCTTCACTTGTTGTGTCACTCTTCACTTGTTTGTGTCACTCTTCACTTGTTGTGTCACTCTTCACTTGTTGTGTCACTCTTCACTTGTTGTGTAACTCTTCACTTGTTGTGTCACTCTTCACTTGTTGTGTAACTCTTCACTTGTTGTGTCACTCTTCACTTGTTGTGTCACTCTTCACTTGCTGTGTAACTCTTCACTTGTTGTGTCACTCTTCACTTGTTGTGTCACTCTTCACTTGCTGTGTAACTCTTCACTTGTTGTGTCAGTCTTCACTTGTTGTGTAACTCTTCACTTGTTGTGTCACTCTTCACTTGTTGTGTCACTCTTCACTTGCTGTGTAACTCTTCACTTGCTGTGTCACTCCTCACTTGTTGTGTCACTCTTCACTTGTTGTGTCACTCTTCACTTGCTGTGTCACTCTTCACTTGTTGTGTCACTCTTCACTTGTTGTGTCACTCTTCACTTGCTGTGTCACTCTTCACTTGTTGTGTCACTCTTCACTTGTTGTGTCACTCTTCACTTGTTGTGTCACTCTTCACTTGTTGTGTCACTCTTCACTTGTTGTGTCACTCTTCACTTGTTGTGTCACTCTTCACTTGTTGTGTCAGTCTTCACTTGTTGTGTCACTCTTCACTTGTTGTGTCACTCTTCACTTGTTGTGTCACTCTTCACTTGTTGTATAACTCTTCACTTGTTGTGTAACTCTTCACTTGTGTCAGTCTTCACTTGTTGTGTCACTCTTCACTTGTTGTGTCACTCTTCACTTGTTGTGTCACTCTTCACTTGTTGTGTCACTCTTCACTTGTTGTGTCACTCTTCACTTGTTGTGTCACTCTTCACTTGTTGTGTCAGTCTTCACTTGTTGTGTCACTCTTCACTTGCTGTGTCACTCCTCACTTGTTGTGTCACTCTTCACTTGTTGTGTCACTCTTCACTTGCTGTGTCACTCTTCACTTGTTGTGTCACTCTTCACTTGTTGTGTCACTCTTCACTTGCTGTGTCACTCTTCACTTGTTGTGTCACTCTTCACTTGCTGTGTAACTCTTCAAATTGTTGTGTCAGTCTTCACTTGTTGTGTAACTCTTCACTTGTTGTGTCACTCTTCACTTGTTGTGTCACTCTTTACTTGCTGTGTAACTCTTCACTTGCTGTGTCACTCCTCACTTGTTGTGTCACTCTTCACTTGTTGTGTCACTCTTCACTTGCTGTGTCACTCTTCACTTGTTGTGTCACTCTTCACTTGTTGTGTCACTCTTCACTTGCTGTGTCACTCTTCACTTGTTGTGTCACTCTTCACTTGTTGTGTCACTCTTCACTTGCTGTGTCACTCTTCACTTGCTGTGTAACTCTTCACTTGCTGTGTAACTCTTCACTTGCTGTGTCACTCTTCACTTGCTGTGTCACTCTTCACTTGCTGTGTTGTCTGACACACCTCCATCAGTACCTCCTGTGACTGTAATATCTGTTATATCACTTTTTTCAGCAACAAGCGAAGGTAAACATATTGTGATTATTAAATACTTTGTTGGATGGTCCTTGTGTCATATGAATGTATATATTAGTAACTCATTCAGCTAATATGATTAGTTAATGAGTGACATGCCTGAAATTATTAACTTGATAATAAGTGTAACAAAGTGTTTGCATCCGAACAGGATAAAAAATCTTTGTAAATATACCATATGTGAAAAATGTAAGTGTCCACGCACAAAGTGACAAGTGTAATAATTTACTGTAAGGATACTTTCAAATTCAGTGTGAAAAATTTAATTTTTTGTGAGGCGTCGTCACAAAGTAAGATATGAAATATATTAGTCACATTAAGGGGCCTGGAAACTTTATGTGAAAACGTAATTAAAGTGACAAAGTGAAATGTAAAATCAGTGTGAAGTCAGTAACAATTTTGTTTATCATATTCAAGTAAGAATCGTTAAGCTGTGTTAAGATATTAAGTGAAATTAAGAAATATTACATGCTTCACCATGTCTGGGTAAGAACCTTACCCAGACATGCATAATAAATGTAATCCTGAAGTGGCAGGTTATGCAGATTGATTTAGAAATTACTCATGACGTACGAGAAATTAGAGAAAGAAGTTTAGTAATATATACAGATGGATGAAGTGTGAAGGAAAGATGAGGTAAACAATGATGGATACAAACATGATGAAATGTATCAATCCGGCTCGACTAGTTTCAACGGGAACTTCATATGATCTTGGGCAAATAGGATCATTATATGCTTACGGATTCCGGACAGTTGGCTGATGGACATTTCACCAAATGAACACATGACCGAACTGCCACTCATCACCTAAACCTAACCTTCTCTAATTATCTGTTCGGCCAAATGACTGTCGGCGCAATGTCCGTTCGGCCAATTATTTCGGTCAAATGTCTGTCAGCAAAGAGTCCGTCGGTCATCTCTCAGGCCACGATACATACATTTTTTCTCCACAACTCAGACTTTCACAATACCCTCCTGCCGTCAGGCATGACGTACAGCATATGAAAAAGAATTACCAGAGGCAGGAGTAATCCGGTGTGTTAATAACGCTCAGGAAATTTTGAAAAACAATACATAGCCAGAAAATATAGATCCTTGAATTTTGTGTAAAGGATATATTGATCTTTTCATATATTTATAGTGATATTCTCATAATGCCGATCTCTAACATTCATAGTTTGTCAATTACAACCAGGAATGTGATATATAATTTTATGGTGGACCCCAAAATATAGTCAACTTGCCATAAATGTATTCTTTGAAATCTTCAACCTCGAAGACTAGTTGATTCACTTGACCAGTTGATACCACACATAATACATAGGTTTGAGGACATGAATTACCACAAAGAGAGCGGCTGTGTCATTAATCAAACCGATTATTATCTCTGTGACGTTCCTATGACTAGAATAAGATTATATGCAGGTTATCCTTAGAAACTGAGAGGGAGACAGTATAGTTTTTAACTTCATTAGTAGAAGATGGAATATGTTTTTTACTTGCTATTACTTCACGCAACTGCAATAAGAAGGGTTAAAAATGGTGTCATTCCTAAGTATGTAGGTAATTTAAGAAGATCCTTGAATCAAGAGAATTCTAGTACTAACAAGGGAAAGGATGAACATTCTGGAGAGGACTAATAAGGTATCCCTTACCATTTACCAGTCAAACCTTGATAAAGATAAGACCTTGATTAGTCTGTGTAGGAAGGAAAATATGGATCTTAGACATGTTAATAAAACAATCTTGTTGAATGAAACATAATTAGAACTGATCCAGGTTTCTGATGGATACGAGTGCAGTATAATGGTGAACTTGGAGAAATTGTTAAACATTGCCAGGTACGTCTTATGCATGTACGCAATCAGGAATCATTTGAAAGAAATAAAGAAAGTTGCAAGGTAACACAGACACTGGACTTTCCAAAGCAACGAGAGATCATAAAGTTTAAAAAATATATTCATGGTCAAACAAAATTACGAAATTACCATCAAAACAAACATGACCACAAATTCACAAGTTGACTATGAACTTAGATCAATTTAAATAAGTTTAATATTACCTAAAATCAATGATATGTATTTTCTCGTTATTTTCAGATTTATAACAAAAAAAAATTACTCTGCTAATTCGGCAGAAAACACCCTTGCAATTTAGGCCTAACTCACCAGTTTGGATTATTCAGCACAACATGCATTTATATTAGTAAATATAGGATTAAGGTTATTACTTAAAAGTGGTAGTATTATGTAAGTATATTGTGTCACTTTCTGTTTTTTAATCATAGAAAAGCTCTAGAAGTTGACATGATCTCTTTTTAAATAAGCATATGATAATAAAGACTCCCTCGTGAAAAAAAAAATTATTTTTATGTTTTTCTAATATGTTCCCAAATTTGAAAGGCTGACTTTTTTTTCGTTGGTATATTTCATAAGTGTCTATTGATAATTAATAGTTTTCATTTCATATATTTTTGGAAGGAAAATACAAGATTCGGTAGAAGAAATTATTAAAATATACAAACAAATTATTTTCATAAAATAAACTAAATACTTATTCATAATCTCAAGTACATCTGTAAGAAACATTGACTAATAATGTAGAGAATTGTACCTTCTTATTTGATATCACTCAATAAGAAGATTTACATACACGATACACAAATAACCCGCACATAAACGAGAGAAGCTTACGACGACGTTTCGGTCCGGCTTGGACCATTTACAAAGTCACACTAACCAGAAGTGGAGCAGGACGGCTATATATAGGCAGGAAGAGGTAGTGGTGGTGGTGGTGAGTAGTAGTAGTAGTAGTAGTAGTAGTAGTAGTAGTAGTAGTAGTAGTAGTACACTACATACCTTGTGTAGTCACATAACACACTTGGTGCAACTTAATTTAGTTCTTTCTTACACACCAAACACCTGCCTTATAAGGTTGTAAGATGTGAAGTATTCGGTGATGTCCCAAACGCTGAGCCGGGATGCAGATGGGCCTCTTGAAGCTTTCTCCAAATTCGATTTACGTCTCTTTTGAACTGTTCCTAATATCAGTGGACAGGCTTAGGATATTAGAAAGTATATTTCATCACCAGTGTTTTGGACAGCAGCCTGAGTCTGTACTTCTCCATCATCTTATCACTTAACATCGTCACCACCATTATCCTTGTTTTTACATACTTATTAAATAAGGCTCGTTTGATTTCTAGTTATTTTCTTTTATTTTACGTGCTTTCAGCATTCTGCACTTGACTAATGCCAATGTTACGACTTTACGCTATTACTGTCAAACAGCTTTTTGTAACTTGTTCGTAAGAAATGTGTATCCAAAAGAAACCACATTATAAAGAAAAGTTGTAGGAAAAAATACATTTGAATTCTACATTATTAACACCTCGCATTCAAACTAGATAGGCTAATTAGGTATCTCCGAAAAGGAACATTTAAGATGCTGTAACAATATTATATTCTCTTCTTTTTCTTTTTCCTCCAACTTATCGTTTTTATTTTGGTCATAATTCGATCAATGCCGGAGTCCGGTAACAGGGTCTAAATTCTAGGAATAATTGGGAAAGGAATATGTTTATTCTCAATGACCAAAGCTGTAAGTTCCATTTCCAGCCTTCTGGAATGGCTCGGATAACTTCCAGTATTCTTTTGGCGTAGCTTCAAACCCTCAAGAAAGATGCCTTCTAATTCGACGACAGCAGAGAATGAAAATAACATTTGTGCTCATCTGCCTATATTATATGCAAAATTAAGTTTGATTCCTGTTGATATATTTACGGCCAGGATAGTAGCCCTTAAGTTTAGTTTGTGCACAGTTATCTGAGTGATAACTGACGAATGTCTCTTCTGACCAGTTTCATATTCTCAGCCCTGGAGTGTTTTACAGAAAAAAAAGTCGCCTTGCTACATTATTATATTAAATTCCGTTCAAAATATTAACATGGAGCCCAATGGAAATAAGTCATTCTGTCTGGCCTTTAGGGGTTATCCTGGGATCTCTACACATGTGCTGCTATGCAGGATAATCTATGTAACTGTATTTGTGTATACCTGAATAAAATTACTTAACACTGATGCATTAGATAAGAAGGAAGGAAATGTTTACGTGCAATTTAGAAATTTTAATGAAATTGTTGAAAAAACATGGAATTAGTAGATTCTTAACAGTTATGTGCAAATGGGTTTTATTAAAAAAAGCGTGCAAATTTAAAATTACCAGATTTATTAAATAGATAGGTGGTCTTGTAATGACTAGAAAATGACGCTTCAGATCGGCCTCAAACATGTACGCTTTGAGTTTTCTTGATTAGAAATATAAATGCAATGAATTCGATCTATGTACGTGGTAATTTATCAATTTTATTGATTTCCTTAACAAACATAACTTTCTTAATAAAACGCAAAATCAAGTATATTTTTTAGATGATTACAGAGAATTTTAAGTAGATCAGAAATGAAATCAAAACAGTATATTAAGAAATGTTAAAAACTAGCTTTTTAATAGTATTTTCAATTTTCACGATTTTAGTGAATCCTAAATTTTGTGTTGGACTCGACACAGTTCAAACTACGCTCGTCTCCCCTACCACTTATTTACTCCAAGATTTGTTATACCTTCAGAAGAACTTATCGGATAACTTTCATATTCTCCAACTTTGTCAAGTATTTTTAGGTCAAGGTTTGTGAGACAACTGGTAAATGCAGGAGCCACCGTTGATCAATTTTACATAGGCCTCTCCCGAAATTTGTTTCCATGATTTGACTAGAAAGCCTCTTTTGATAGGCTTCAAATTTTCGACACTTGTATATGCTACTTGGAACATGGTTGGTATTATTAATGGTATTCTAATATTTTGCATATAACTAGATTATATTTCCCGAGAGGAAATAAGACTTATTTTCCCTTTGCTTGCATTAAATGAATTTCTCCAATTTCACAGTCGCTAAATGACCTATCTCTGCAGATTAACAATTTCCAGTGATTACAATAAATATTTGAGAGTAGTTTCTGTCTTTATTGACGGATACATCATATGAAATGGTCCGGATGGGCATTGGCTGTATTGGTACAATTTTTTTTTTAATAACTAGTGAATGCATCTTCCTGCGAGAATTAAACTTTTTTTCCTGATGTGTTTCCTTCAAGGAATTTTTCTCTTGTTTTTGGGTTAAGTTTTGTGGTGCAAGTTTTTAATCAAAATGATTTCTGTGAAATAACTAGAGAATGTTTCTTCTGATCAGGAATAAGTCACAGTGTCTAACTATATTGAGTTTTTCCCTAACTTAAATCTACATTATGTACTTTCTGATGCTTTGTTTACTCAATGGAATTTAGAATTGGGGTTCAGTTCTTTTATCAGGCTTTCAAGACTGCCGTAATATCACGTGTTTAAAGCTTAGTCACAGAAAGAGAAAGACTGAGAAACAGATTTTATCGTCCAGTGTAAGTCGGTTTCCACAACTTGAGACAAAATTTAGATTTATTTGTGTAGACAGCAGATATATCAACGTTGACCGATATTTCAATTTCCTGCTGAAGACCGATTCCGCAAGAACTGATGCTTGCTTGCCTTAAACTGCCTATACTGCCAGGTTTCCAAGTTGGTTATTGGATATTGACTCAACAGTTTGCATATGCAATTAACATGTTCCTTTCTCTGTGCATATATTGCCGTCAAGAAAAAAATTTCTGATGAGAAAATAAGCAATGATCACATGTAACCTTGACAACTTGTCATCTTGTAACCTTGACAACTTGTCACCTTGTAATCTTGACAACTTGTCACCTTGTAATCTTGACAACTTGTCACCTTGCAGCATTGACAACTTGTCACCTTGTAACACTGACAACTTGTCACGTTGTAACCTTGACAACTTGTAACCTTGACAACTTGTCACCTTGTAACCTTAACAACTTGCAACCTTGTAAACCTTAACAACTTGTGCATGCTAACTCTGACACACTAGTGTGCATGCTATCCTCTGACACACTAGTGAGCATGCTATCTTTTGACACACTAGTATTCATGCTATCCTCTGGCACGCAAGTGTGCACGCTATCCTCTGGCATACACTAGTGTGCGCGTTAGCCTCTGACACACTAGTGTACAGGTTAGCCACTGACCCAGTAGTGTGCATGCTAGCCTCTAACACAATAGTGTGCATGGTAGCCTCTGACACACTAGTGTGCATGCTAGCCACTAACACAGTAGTGTGCATGCTAGCCTCTGACATGCTAGTGTGCATGGTAGCCTCTGACACAGCAGTATGCATGCTGTGATGAATGGTTTGAAAAACCATTCATATATTCTACAAGATTGATGGACTGAACACATCGACTCCAGGCTGAGGGACTGATTACCTCATACTCCTCCTCTCCTTACGCCTTCCTCTTTGTATTGGACTGATGAAGCCACTGTGTGGCGAAACGTTTCCTGAATAAAGATTCCCATATGCTGCATAAGTGTCTCAATCTTCAGTATGCATGCTAGCCACTGACACACTAGTGAGCACGCTAGCCACTGACACACTAGTGTGTATGCTAGCCTATGACGCACATGTGCATGAGTGTACATGCTAGCCTATGACGCACATGTGTATGAGTGCACATGCTAGCCCATGACGCACTAGTGTGCATGCTAGCCACTGGCACAGTAGTGTGCATGCTAGCCTCTGACACACTAGTGTGTATGCTAGCCTCTGACACACTAATGTACATGTTAGCCACTGATCCAGTAGTGTGCATGCTAGCCGCTGACACACTAGTGTGCATGCTAGCCACTAACACAGTAGTGTGCATGCTAGCCTCTGACATGCTAGTGTGCATGGTAGCCTCTGACACAGCAGTATGCACGCTAGCCACTGACACACTAGTGTACATGGTAGCCTCTGACACACTAGTATGTACGCTAGCCTCTGACACACTAGTGTACATGTTAGCCACTGAGACACTAGTGTGCATGCTAGTCTCTGACACACTAATGTGCATGGTATCCTCTGACACAGTGGTGTGCATGCTAGCCATTTACTCTTTGGTGTGTAGGCTAACCACTGGCACACTAGTGAGCAAGTTCGCCTCTGACACACTAGTGTGCATGCTAGCTTCTAACACAATGTGCATGCTAGCCACTGACACACTAGTGAGTAGGTGAGCCTCGGACACACTAGTGTACATGCTAGCCACTGACACACTAGTGTGTCGGCTAGCCACTGACACACGCAACAGTTTTGTCAGTGTTGGACATGGTTTACGTTGAGTCAGTAGGTAGCTGTTGGCTCTATCCACACTGTGTAAATTTGTTGACTTTTTATTGAGTCAGTGTTGGTCGTGGTTTGTCTTGAATCTCCTGTTGAACTGTGTTGTGTCCTTACTGTGCAAGTTATAATCTTGTATTACTGTGTCACTGTCAACGTTGCCAGTCAGGAATTGGCCTCGTCTGGTCTCTCGTGGTCTTTATAATATCTCAGGCTAAGGGACAGGGGTATGATAATTCAAAGTCAAAGAGATGGATAGAAAGAGAAGAGTTTTTCGTTACTGAAAACTAATTGCTATTTATATACGTTGATTTTTAAACGCATTTCTGTAAAGATTTATGAACCATTTCTGGCGGAGTGTGGTGACTTGTGCCATTATCTGGGCCTCTCCCTGTGTGTTATTTCCTCTGTTATGATTTAGAAATTTCAAGTTAACTGACAATGTAAGTGAGTGTTTGGTGGTATACTTCCCTACACACACACACACACACACACACACACACACACACACACACACACACACACACACACACACACACACACACACACACATATCTAAGCCTTGGTAAATTCATACTTATTATATGCGTTACATTGTTGCGAGAAGTTTTTTTGAGTTGATCTGGATTAGTAGAGATGTTGCATATCGTTACACACACAACTGTTGGCTTGTTATTCTAGTCCCGTGTTAGAAGTTTGTCATATGTCGACGGTTCTGAGACAGACTTATTCATTCTTGGTTTTATGGTGATCTATAAAATGTAATAGCCGAATGTCCATTGAAATTCATAGTCAGATTTTAGTATACCGCAGAATTTATTGTCTTCTAGGAGTTATACTTTGTTGCTATCCGTTTGTGTCACATCTCGACCCTGGAATGTTATCAGGCCGCAGCAGAAGTGACCAAGTACACACTGGCGGTAATTGTGTTAATCTTTCTACAGATTTGAGCTAAATTTTGTTTTGGTAACATTCCAGCGGTAATGGTGTGAATCTGAACGATTACGAAATTGAATTAAAAAATTCTAAAGCTGAAATAATCGTCATTGTCATCAACATACAGATGGCGGCTATCAGACAGGAAGTGAAACACATGTTTTCTGGTAACCCACGACGCCAAATAGCTTGTGATTGTCAATACGAATACCGGTGAGTATAAATATTGGTGAATATGTGTATGAAAGCTGGTATGAGTGTAAACCAGGTTGATGACTATGAATCTGAAGGCTGATGTGTATGAATGTGAAATAGTTTGACTAATTGTATGTTGCCTGGAGTGTGTAGGGTAGTGATCATGAGTGTACGTCTTAGTGATTATAAATATGAAGGCTTCATGTTATGAGAATAATGACTTGTGAATATGAATATGAAGGCTAAAGGGTATGAATACGAAGTATGATGACCGTGATTAGTAAGGCTGGTGAGTATGAAGACTGGTTAAATGAGTACGAAGGCTGGTGAAACGAGTGTGTTGGCTAGTGAGTGTGAGGGCGAAGGCTGGTGTGTGTAAGTATGAAGCTTGGTGACTATGAGTGAGTGAGGTGGTGAGTGTAAATATGAATGCTGGTGATTCTGAATATGAAGTTGATGATTCATTAGTATGAAGGCACCCATCTGAGTGAATCATTAATGAGATGATCATTCTAGCTTGCTTACGTCTCAGATACAAGGAGGTGACGAGTCGAAACAGGAGGACGCCGACCCTAGAATGGCCGAGTCACACACATGTAGCGTTGATTTCTACAATATCAGGATGTGCAGTGAAGAAGAAAAGTACACAGACTTTCTGTCACAGTCAAAGCAACTAGTTAAATCCCTTAAGGTTACTCTTGCCGGCTCTAAATACTTAGGCATTATCACAGGTCCGGGTAGTCAAGTGACTCTCTAAAACTCGTAGCAACAACAGATCACTTACTACTCCAGATTGAAGTGTGTAGTTAGGCTGGTACGAAGCGATGGAAGCGGCACACAGCAGCCAAACTCACGTGCACACAAAAATAAGTACATCTAGTGAACTTTTCCCTAACATTGCCCCATATCAAGACTTACAGACTAGCGTATAAGCAGAGTCAATAGGGAAAACGTTTACACTCAAATTGAAGTTATAAAAATAATGATATATCACCACAAACTGTTACTTTTTAATCAACCAGAAAAATAATTTGATGATCATTTAATATTAACCGTTGAACTGATTTTAGAATTGGATATCATTTCTGATCCCACAACTTGTTCAGGAGACAAGAAACCCACCTCAGCTTACTACATAGCACATGTGTTGTGTAGCATGAAAACCATGGTATCAAGGCATGCTAGTATGTATACATGTATGACTCAGAAACTTACAACGTGTGGCCTATCATGTTCACTGCAGTTTCTGAAGCTAATACTTGAGATGTACCATGTAGCCTGTGTTTCAAAGGCCAATTTGCATTTAGATATAGGGGAGGGAAGTGGACAAATCGACTTTCCACACCAACGTAGAACAAAAAATCTCTCGTGAAATTTGCCCCAAAAACAAAAGGTTTTATGCATCATTTATCACTTTACTGGACGGTTTGAAAAAGTGACACTGCTATCCTCATACCCAGCACAGCGTAGTCGGGATGCAAAGTGCAGAAGTGACTAGAAGTGACTAGAAGTGCAGATATACACAGCAATCAAATAAAATGGAAATTATTATTATTATTATTATTATTATTATTCTGGAGGATTTGGCCATCCGAAACTGAAGACTGAGATCTGAACACCAGAGGTAGAATAGACCTGAACCTAATAAGGTGTACGAGTGAACACGTAGTGCAGTAGAACACAGTCACAGATCTGAGTGTGCCGTTAAGAGACGCTCAACCCAGCTATCTGGAGTCTTTGTTACAATGAGGTGACGAGTAGACAGAGAAGCACAGCTCCCGGAATGGCAGAGTCACACATCCTGGGTAGGGGGAGGGGTTGATTTCAGCAGAAAAAGGATGTAAAGCGAAGGTAAATAATTCGCAGAACCTTTGGTCACAATCTAAGCAGCTCCTTAAATCCCTTGAGATTTATCTAGCCTGCTCAAAACACTTTAATTAAGATCGTTAAATATTTTGGTATTAAATTGACTCTCGTAAATATTGTACTAGCAACAAATCACCTACTATATAGGAGTAAAGAGCAAAGATTGGTTGTTATGCAGCTCTGGAAACTGCATTCTTCTGAAACTTGCGCTTCAACATAGGAACAAGGGACTACAAATGGAAATTGAAAACGCAGATTAGTCATTGGGATGTTAGGAGGTATTTATTTAGCCTTAGAGTTGTTAAGAAGTGGAATAATCTGGAGAGTGAAGTAATGGAGGCAAATTCCATACATAGCTTTAAGAAGAGGTATGATAAAGCTCATGGAGCAGGGAGAGAGTGACTAAGTATTGACCAGTGAATAGGCGGGGCCAGGAGCTATGACTCGTCCCCTGCAACCATATACAGGTGAGTACATAACGGTGAGTATACACACACGCACACACACGCACGCACACACACACACACACACACACACACACACACACACACACACACACACACACACACACACTAGCACGGTTTCAGGGAAGGAAAATCCTGTGCCATGAACCTACTGGAGTTTTATGACAAGGTGTGGATAGACTGCATTTTCTTGGACTGCAAGAAGACCTTCGACGCAGTTCCTCACAAGAGGTTAATGCGAAAGCTAGAGGATCACGCACACATAACAGGAAAGGCACTGCAATGGATCAGAGAATATTTGACAGGGAGACAACAACGAGTCATGGTGCGTGACGAGGTGTCAGAGTGGGCGCCTGTGATGAGCGGGGTTCCACAAGGGTCAGTCCTAGGACCTGTGTTGTTTTTGGTATATGTGAATGACAACGGAAGGGATAGACTCAGAAGTGTCCCGTTTGCAGTTGATGTGAAGTTAATGAGGAGAATTAAATTGGTCGAGGATCAGGCAGGACTGCAAAGAGACCTGGACAGGCTACAAGCAAAGTAATGAAGATCGGGGAAGGGCAAAGAAGACTGCGAACCTCACTCAAGGAAAACGATCTTGGGGTGAGTATTATACCGAGCACATGTGAGGCGCACATCAATCAGATAACTGTTGCAGCATACGGGCGTCTGGCAAATCTAAGAATAACGTTCCGATACCTCTAAACCATATACGTCAGACCCATATTGGAGTATGCAGCACCAGTTTGGAATCTACACCTGGTCAATCACGTCAAGAAATTAAAGAAAGTGTGAAGGTTTGCAACAAGACTAGTTCCAGAGCTGAGGGGAATGTCCTACGAAGAAAGGTAAGGGAAATCGGCCTGACGACACTAGAGGACAGGGGGGCTAGAGAAGACATGATGACGACATATAAAATACTGATAGGAATTGACTAGGTGAACAAAGACACAATATTCCAGAGATGGGACACAAAAACATGGGGTCACAATTGAAAATTGGAGATTCCTATGAGTCAAAGGGATGTTAGGAAGTATTTCTTTAGTCATAGAGATGTCTGGCAGTGGAATAGCCTAGAAAGTGACGTAGTGGAGGCAGGAACCATACATAGCTTTAAGACGAGGTTTGATAAAGCTCATGGAGCAAGGAGAGAGAGGACCTAGTAGCAATCAGTGAAGAGGCGAGTGTGTACACACACACACTTCCACGGTGATGACTAACTAGTATAATATTCTTCTGCTCTTCCATGACCCTGTGCCTAACAAAGTGATTTAGTTTAAATTCATCCAGCCGCATCGGGTAATTACTGCGGGGAGCTGGTAGGAATTCGCAGAGTTCTTAACCCTTAATTCTTAGGCATTTAGTCTTGTAGATATGAAGCAAAGCACGGTAATCAGATATGATCCTGACGTCATATTGAAGATATTTAGTGCAGGATACCTAATTCCCTTCACAACTGTTAATGCTTCTTTATCTGTTATTAAATAATGCAATTTCAGACATAAGAACATAAGAACATAAGAATGTAGGAACACTGCAGAAGGCCTACTGGCCCATACGAGGCAGGTCCTTATCAAAACGATCTCTACCTAAAGCAAGACCTTGGAATTTGTGGCTGAATAGATTACTGGGTTTGAGTTGCATCATCATAATACATTAGGCTACCCCCTCCCTCCCATGGCAACTCCTTAGAGTCCATTTCCATCTCCCTTTCTCAAAAATATTTGTGCTCTGAAAGCACAAGTGTGTTAATTAATATTGCTTTTAACTTATCAAATGATAATTTACCATTCAGAAACATGATAATACAAAAATATCAATTTATATTTAATTTCATGTAAGTAATAAGATTTTGCTTATTCTTGCCCAAACTGCAAATGCAACAGCAGTTTTGATTGCTATTCGAATACTATTTTCTTCTAGTATTATTAGTGAGTGGAGCGGCTATTTTGTACTGCTCATAACTTACCTTAAATTTACCGCTACTCTAGAAATCTTACTTGACGATCATCCACGGTGTTGGCGTCCCTGCAGTAGTCTAACATTTATTTGAATTTGGTTAGATGCCATCAAGTTTGAAGCGAAAACCTTAGAAGTTTGAAGGAAGGATCTTTGGTGTTTAGTTTGAAGTTTGATTTGCCAGGTAACGAAATAGTTTTCGTAAATTTTTGCAAGTGGCTTTTGAAAGTAGAAGAATATACATTCAAACTTTCTAAATATTTTTTTAAAAGCCTACATATTAAAGGATTCGATATGAAATTTATAGCTTTCTGAAATGAGCTAGATGTTTTTAAAAGGAATGAAATGTTTAAAATGGGGTAAATGTCTATACCACCTGAGAATACTTCTGCGACAGATATGACCCAATATACCACTGTGCCATCAGTGCCAGGTACTGAGTACGTCACTCCTATTCAGTGTGTATCGTTCAACGCAACTTGCATTCCATTATATTCATACGACCACATCGTCTAAGTATGCTGGAGAATATTTACCTAGAAGAGGACTCAAGATGTAACTTATTGCTCTCTGAAATGAACTAGGAGTGATTTTTTACACGAATGGCATGCAGCTGATGGTATAAATCAAGGCTATTCAACTACTATGAACAAAAGTCTACTTGGACAAGTACCAATGTATGCAAAGGTCCGGATACAGTCTTCCAAAATCCCAAAAAGTCAACTTCATTGCACAAGTGATAATTACCAGTATGAAATACCATTGAATGGAAGAAAATATCACAGTTTAGCTATTTAGCTATGTTAGAATACTGTATTCTATTCAGTGTATGCATTCCATTTAGCTGTTATTTAACTAAGCTTTCTCCAGCAGCTCGCGGTCCAACTAGAACACTCAGAAGGTCGGGATTCGGACTTCGGGCCGCCAATTGAGTAGCCCTTATATAAATATACACAAGCTAGGACTGCAGTTTTCACTCTCTCTATGTGCTTCTGCAGCAAGTGTGACCCAGTATGTCGATAACATCTGATACGTACACTTAGTACATCATTTTTATTTGGTGTGAATCACACAACCATACATCAAGCATTTCCTCGTTAATCAGCAAAATCCCAACAACCTTATTGTCAGTATACGTGTCAGGATGCCTTGCAATATTCAGTAATAAACTACCAGAATGACAGGTTGAGCTCCAGGATAGATGACCCTCTAACTACACCCTGGTCAAGGACTGGGCTGCGTGGGCATTGACCCCCATGAGCACCCAGATAGACGTTTGGAGGTCAGTCTCTCACTCGCTATAGCCAGTAAGCATGCTCATTTCTGCCCTCTCTCTATATATAAATTATTTATGATGAGGTGTTTGTCAATGTAATGTAAATATTATTGGTGGTGAAAATACATGGACACTTAAAAAAAAATCTCTGGTGAATACTTTTGTCTATAACTTTATTGAACTGCTTTACTAAATGCAGCCTTGATGGTATTACTGTTTTATTGCGAGGTATCATAGACAATCTAACAGTAGTTGTGCTCGTAATACCATCCAGTTCATTCTAAAATTTGGCCATACCAAATGAATCCAAAACCGCCTGTATGAGTAGAAGAGAACCAGGTCATGCTCCAGGGAGATCTGGTTAGACATCAAGGAGACCTGGTCAGGCTCTATGAGATCTGGTCAGGCTACAGGGACTCTGAACAGGCTCCAGGGAGCTCTGATCAGGCTCCAGGAAGCTCTGGGCTGGCTCCATGCAGCTCTGATCAGGCTCCAGAGATCTCTGATCAGGCTCCAGGGAGCTCTGGTCAGCCTCCAGAGAGCTTGGTCAGGTTCCATAAAGACCTGGCCAGACTCCAGTTAGCTCTGGTTAGGCTCTGTGGTGACCTGGCCAGGCTGTAAAGGTAGCTACATTAAGCTTCCTACAGGCTACTAAATGCTATAAGTTTTGTCAGGCTTCGTGACTACAACTCAAACAACATCTACGGGTTAAGAGTTAGGTTCCATGGTGTAACTTTACCATTTTTTCCAGCATTCTTCTCTTATAACTTAAAATTTTCTGTCTAACCCGAACAGAAAATTTGTGTGTTTGATCTCCCTGATGGGTGTCACACATCCTACTAGGTGGTAATATTTAGACAAGTGTTCATGGAGACAGTAACAGGATAGATGCCTCATTTATCTTCATGGAATTAGTCCATGGAGGAAAATAAACAGAAGCTCCAGAAAGGGATTAAGAATGTTAGAGACTGTAGGGTACAGTACCCGATCCAGGATCCACATTTAATCCAGCAATGGTTGGACATTTCCTACTTCCTGGAGTAAGTGTTGGTTGCTCCTTGCACTGGTTCACGTGGAAAAATCCATCTGCCTTTAACTCACTTCGTCTATTACATTACGTACATTTGTTTTAGATGAGATTATCGTGCTGCGTAAATTATGCTGTTCAGCATTCTGTGTCTTATTTTTCCAATATTGATGCCAATTTTCTGATAGCTATTAGGTGGTTTGTTGTCTCAAAATTTTTAAATGATTCATATAAACGATTTAACTCTCAGCATACAGTGAGACTAGGTAAAAATTAGGGAAATTTGTTAATAATCAATGATAAATTCAAATAACACCATAAATATTAGTTAGCATCAATATCCTGAACTATATAGACACTGGTTGTCAGAGCTCATCACTACTGTTGTTCATCAAGAACCCAGAGACAGAGGAGTAGACACACCCCTGTTATTTTAATGTAATAACATGTACATCTGCTCACGTCTTCCCCCGCATCACTTGCGGATGAAGATCAGATATCACTAAACATCTTATCTGGACTACGATGTCCACCAGCCTCTCAATACCCAATACGAAGCTACGAGTATCTCCTGTTATAAACAGCAATATTGGTAGAACATCCACTTGATGTAATAAATGGCATAGCTTATAAAACGGTTAAAATACCATAAAATACACTATTGCCCAACCACAAATACCCTGCTCTACTAGTCACCCATATCAGCATAACTGTAGTTCTTGTATCAAACCCACGACAGGCATTTAGGTGCCATCCAGAATCACAACCTTCTTATCTGATGCTCTATCTGTCTCTTGGTTGTCACTAGCTCCAAAGTGCACAACCCCCAACGCCACTGTGTACTGGGTAAGCATTTTACACAAAATCTACCACGAATTTTTATCTCTACCGCATACTATTAAAATTGCTGACCTTTTAGCAATTTTATTTTACATATGGATATTTTGGGCAATATATTCTAGTAATTACCATCGAAATCGTAATTACATTTGCCAATACAAAATATCTGGTAAACAAAATAAATGCAAGCACAAATACCTACACATTCATTAATTAGTTGCACTATCGGACAACGATGATTACAAATCTTTTATCTTTAACAGAGATCACAGCAATTATATAATATAGTTGTCGAACTTCACAATATGCACGTAAATCCCAAAATATATTCGCAGCCCATCCCTGTTTACAGCTTATTATGCATTATTTTTAGCTTCAATGATTATTATGTCTTCAGATATTCCTCAGGGACCAAACTAACAGAAAACCTTCTCTGATCTTCCTATAGACCACCACCTCCTAAATAAGTGTCCAACCTAATTTGTAATTATTGCTGAGACATATTTTCAAAATGGTCAGCCTACTCACCCAGTCTTTATTTATGTCAAATTAACAGCTCTCTGTATTGCAATACTGTTTATAATGCAAAACTATACTCGTATTTTTAAAACAAATACGGCTTCATAATAATTACAAACACGTATTTATAATACCCTTTAATGTACTAAGAAGTGAATCAAAGTGTAAAGTAAAGAACCACGCAGTGAAACTAGGTACTCATGATGCAAGATACTGTACAGTGAAGCAAGATACAACTCAGTATCTTGCTACGAGGTACTGTAAGTGAAGAAGATACTAATCAGTATCTTGCTACAACACATCGATCTATGACACTAAATAATGAATGAAGGTACTATACGGCGAAGAGAGTTAATATAAGGTGAAGCAAGAAACTACACAACCATGTCAGTTACTGCAGAGCGAAGCTACGCACGTAGTACAGGAAAAGGCAAGGTACGGCGGAGTGGGGCACTGTCATACACACTGAGGAAAATTAATTCACAGTAAAGTGCAACACTGTAAATCAATGAACTAAACAGTGAATCAGTTTAACATGCAGTGAAGCAAGGTACTATATAGTGTTACAAGGCATTTCACAGTGATACACTGTACTACACAGAAAAAAAATTACTCAGCTAAGCAAAATACTAAGAGTGATAGAAGGTACTACACCGTAAATCAATGTAGTACACCATAATGCAGTGTACTACACAGTGACACAAGGTACTTCAGGGAGAGGCAAACTATTACACAGTTAAGATACTGCAAAGCAATGCAAGGTACTGCATAAGAGTGCAAGCACAGTGAAACAAAACACTACGTAGTGAAACACGGAAGTATGCAGAGACTGTGAGAATAGACAGTGAGAATAGGAAGAAACGTGCTACACAGTGAAGGTATAATCTTTATACGTGTAACACAGTAGAAATAGTACACAGATAAACGAGACATAACTGTAGCATGGTATGCTTTACCACTTCCCTTAAACGTTATCTACATAGATGATTAAGTGCATAAAAGATCACTTGTTAGCTTTAACCTCGAAATTATTTAACACAACGTTAATATTTATACTGTTCGTTTCTAAGCTGGTCAATAGCATTCAGCAGCATCCTCTTTCTTACCAGCATTCCTTTGTTTTCACTTTCCCTTGTGCTCTCTTTCCCTTGCATCTCTTACGGCCACTTAGACTTATTTAAGAAGTTTGCATTCCAATCTCTGCTTTTGCCCAGTCATTAACTCTCTCCATGATAGAGTTTAACGTACCAGTGACCACCATCGCTTCCCTCACCCACTTCTCTCTTTAATGTCTCTATTTTTCTCTCCCACTGGTCTTCCTTCCAATTGCTTCTTCCCCATTTCTTCTCTGTTTTTCTTATTTTCATTCTCCTTTGTTGAAGAGCTGGCAGGAGTTCTTCACTTCGTCTTCCCAGCAGTCATTACCTCTCCCAACTCTGGGAATTATTTCTTAGTATATAATTTATTATATATAATTTATTCTGTAGACTTTTATGCTTCGTAACATTAATCCATTATCATTCACCTTCGCCTACACTATCACTAGCACCTTCAGAAGCATCCTCAGAAGCATCTTCACCAGCACCTTCACTAACACCTTCACCAGCACCTTCAACAGCACCTTCACCAGCACCCTCAGCAGTAACTTCAGCAATATCTTCACCAGCACCTTCACCAGCACCTTCACCAGCATTTTCAAAAGCATTTTCACCAGCATCTTCACCAGCACCTTCAACAACACCTTCACCAGCACCTTCACCAGCACCTCCACCAACATCTTCACCAGCATCTTCACCAGCACCTTCAGCAGCACCTTCAACAGCACCTACACCAACACCTTCAGCAGCACCTTCAGCAGCACCTTCACAAGCACCTTCACCAGCATCTTCAGCAGCACCTTCACCAGCACCTTCAGCAGCATCTTCAGCAGCACCTTAAGCAGCACCTTCAGCAGCACCTTCAGCAGCACCTTCACAAGCACCTTCACCAGCACCTTCACCAGCATCTTCAGCAGTACCTTCACCAGCACCTTCAGCAGCATCTTCAGCAGCATCTTCAGCAGCACCTTCAGCAGCACCTTCACCAGCACCTTCACCAGCACTTTCACTAGCACCTTCACAAGCATCTTCAGCAGCACTTTCACCAGCATCTTCACCAGCACCATCGCCAGCACCTTCAGCAGTATCTTCAGCAGCATCTTCAGCAGCACTTTCACCAGCGCCATCGCCAGCACCTTCACCAGCACCTTCACCAGAACCTTCACCAGCATCTTCAGCAGCATCTTCAGCAGTACCTTCAGCAGCACCTTCAGCAGCACATTCTACAGCACCTTAACCAGCACCTTCACCAGCACCTTCAGCAGCATCTTCAATAGCATCTTCAGCAGCACCTTCAGCAGCACCTTCAGCAGCATCTTCAGTAGCATCTTCAGCAGCACCTTCAGCAGCACCTTCACCAGCACTTTTACCAGCATCTTCACCAGCACCTTCGCCAGCACCCTCAGCAGCATCACAAGCATCTTCAGCAGCACCTTCACCAGCACCTTCACCAGCACCTTCAGCAGCATCTACAGCAGCACCTTCACCAGCACCTTCACCAGCATCTTCACCAGCACCTTCACCAACACCTTCTCCAGCACCTTCACCAGCATCTTCACCAGCACCATCGCCAGCACCTTCAGCAGTATCTTCAGCAGCATCTTCAGCAGCACCTTCACCAGCACCTTCACCAGCACCTTCAGCAGCATCTACAGCAGCACCTTCACCAGCACCTTCACCAGCATCTTCACCAGCACCTTCACCAACACCTTCTCCAGCACTTTCACCAGCATCTTCACCAGCACCATCGCCAGCACCTTCAGCAGTATCTTCAGCAGCATCTTCAGCAGCACCTTCACCAGCGCCATCGCCAGCACCTTCACCAGCACCTTCACCAGAACCTTCACCAGCATCTTCAGCAGCATCTTCAGCAGTACCTTCAGCAGCACCTTCAGCAGCACATTCACCAGCACCTTAACCAGCACCTTCACCAGCACCTTCACCAGCATCTTCACCAGCACCTTCACCAACACCTTCTCCAGCACCTTCACCAGCATCTTCACAAGCACCTTCAGCAGCACCTACCCTAGCACCTTCACAAGCATCTTCACCAGCACCTTAACCAGCACCTTCACCACCACCTACAGCACCCAAACCAGCACCTTCACCAGCACCTTCACCAGCATCTTCAGCAGCACCTTCAACAGCATCTTCAGCAGCATCTACACCAGCACCTTCGCCAGCATCTTCAGCAGCATCTTAACCAGCATCTTCAGCAGCACCTTCAGCAGCACCTACAGCAGCACCTTTACCAGCACTTTCAGCAGCACCTTCACCAGCACCTTCTACAGCATCTTCAGAAGCACCTTCAGCAGCACCTTCAGCAGCGCCTTCACCAGCACTTTCACCAGCACCTTCACAAGCATCTTCAGCAGCACTTTCACCAGCATCTTCACCAGCCCCTTCGCCAGCACCTTCATCAGCATCTTCAGCAGCACCTTCACCAGCACCTTCGCCAGCCCCTTCGTCAGCATCTTCAGCAGCACCTTCAGCAGCACCTTCGCCAGCATTTTCACCAGCACCTTCACCAGCACCTTCACCAGCATCTTTACCAGCATCTTCACCAGCCCCTTCGCCAGCACCTTCATCAGCATCTTCAGCAGCACCTTCACCAGCACCTTCGCCAGCCCCTTCGTCAGCATCTCTAACAGCACCTTCAGCAGCACCTTCAGCAGCACCTTCAGCAGCACCTTCACCAGCATCTTCAGCAGCACCTTCAGCAGCACCTTCAGCAGCACCTTCAGCAGCACCTTCAGCAGCATCTTCAGCAGCAATTTCAGCAGCACCTTCACAAGCATCTTCAGCAGCATCTTCAGCAGCACCTTCAGCAGCACCTTCACCAGCATCTTCAACAGCATCTTCAGCAGCACCTTCAGCAGCACCTTCAGCAGCATCTTCAACAGCATCTTTAGCAGCACCTTCAGCAGCACCTTCAACAGCATCAACAGCACCTTCAGCAGCACCTTCACCAGCACCTTCACCAGCATATTCAAAAGCATCATCAGCACCTTCGCCAGCATCTTCAGCAGCATCTTCACCAGCATCTTCAGCAGCTCCTTCGCCAGCATCTTCAGCAGCACCTTCACCAGCACCTTCGCCAGCACCTTCGCCAGCATCTTCACCAGCACCTTCGCCAGCACCTTCAGCAGCATCTTCACCAGCACCTTCAGCAGCACCTTCACTAGCACCTTCACCAACGCCTTCACCAGCATCTTCAGCAACACCTTCAACAGCACCTTCATCAGCATCTTCACCAGCACCTTCGCCGGCACCTTCGCCAGCATCTTCAGCAGCACCTTCAGCAGCACCTTCATCAGCATCTTCACCAGCACCTTCACCAGTACCTTCACCAGCACCTTCACCACCATCTTCACCAGCACCTTCACCAGCATCTTCACCAGCATCTTCACCAGCACCTGCACAAACACCTTCACCAGCACCTTCACCATCACCTTCACCAGCATCTTCACCAGCATCTCCACCAGCAAATTCACCAACACCTTCACCAGCATCTTAAACAGCATCTTCAGCAGCACTTTCACCAGCACCTTCACCAGCACCTTCACCATCACCTTCAGCAGCACCTTCACCAGCATCTTCACAAGCACCTTCACCAACACCTTCACCAGCATCTTCAGCAGCACCTTCACCAGCATCCTCACAAGCACCTTCACCAGGACCTTCAGCAGTACCTTCACCAGCACCTTCAGCAGCACCTTCAGCAGCACCTTCACCAGCACCTTCAGCAGCACCTTCAAAAGCACCTTCAGCAGCACCTTTAGCAGCACCTTCAGCAGCACCTTCAGCAGTACCTTCAGCAGCACCTTCAGCAGCACCTTCAGCAGCACCTTCACAAGCATCTTCAGCAGCACCTTCAGCAGCACCTTCACAAGCATCTTCAACAGCACCTCCAGCAGCATCTTCACCAGCACCTTCACCAGCACCTTCACCATCACCTTCAACCAGCAGCTTCACCCAGCACCTTCACCAGCACCTTCACCAGCATCTTCACCAGCATCTTTAGCATCACCTTCAGCAGCACCTTCACCAGCACCTTCACCAGCACCTTCACCAGCACCTTCACCATCACCTTCACCAGCACCTTCACCAGCACCTTCTCCAGCACCTTCACCAGCACCTTCACCAGCACCTTCACCAGCACCTTCACCAGCATCTTCGCCAGCACCTTCACCATCACCTTCACCAGCACCTTCACCAGCACCTTCACCAGCACCTTCACCAGCACCTTCACCAGCACCTTCACCAGCACCTTCACCACATCTTCACCCGCACCTTCACCAGCACCTTCACCAGCACCTTCACCAGCACCTTCACCAGCACCTTCACCAGCACCTTCACCATCACCTTCACCAGCACCTTCACCAGCACCTTCACCATCACCTTCAAACCCGCACCTTCACCAGCACCTTCACCAGCACCTTCACCATCAAACCTTCACCAGCACCTTCACCAGCACCTTCACCAGCATCTTCGCCAGCATCTTCAGCAGCACCTTCAGCAGCATCTTCAGCAGCAATTTCAGCAGCACCTTCAGCAGCATCTTCAGCAGCAATTTCAGCAGCACCTTCAGCAGCACCTTCACCAGCACCTTCACAAGCATCTTCAGCAGCACCTTCAGCAGCACCTTCAGCAGCATCTTCAACAGCACCTTCAGCAGCATCTTCACCAGCACCTTCACCATCACCTTCACCAGCACTTTCACCAGCATCTTCACCAGCATCTTCAACAGCATCTTCACCAGCATCTTTAGCATCACCTTCGCCAGCATCTTCAGCAGCACCTTCACCAGCACCTTCACCACCATCTTCACCAGCACCTTCACCAGCATCTTCACCAGCATCTTCACCAGCACCTTCACAAACATCTTCACCAGCACCTTCACCATCACCTTCACCAGCATCTTCACCAGCATCTCCACCAGCAATTCACCAACACCCTCACCAGCATCTTCAACAGCATCTTCACCAGCACCTTCACAAACACCTTCACCAGCACCTTCACCATCACCTTCACCAGCATCTTCACCAGCATCTCCCCCAGCAAATTCACCAAAAACCCTCACCAGCATCTTCAACAGCATCTTCAGCAGCACCTTCACCAGCACCTTCACCAGCACCTTCACCAACACCTTCAGCAGCACCTTCACCAGCATCTTCACAAGCACCTTCACCAGCACCTTCACCAGCATCTTCAGCAGCACCTTCACCAGCATCTTCACAAGCACCTTCACCAGCACCTTCACCAGCATCTTCAGCAGCACCTTCAGCAGCACCTTCAGCAGCACCTTCACCTGCACCTTCAGCAGCACCTTTAGCAGCATCTTCAGCAGCAATTTCAGCAGCACCTTCAGCAGCACTTTCAGCAGCACCTTCACAAGCATCTTCAGCAGCACCTTCAGCAGCACCTTCACCAGCATCTTCAACAGCATCTTCAGCAGCACCTTCAGCAGCACCTTCATCAGCATCTTCAACAGCATCGTCATCAGCACCTTCGCCAGCATCTTCAGCAGCATCTTCACCAGCATCTTCAGCAGCGCCTTCGCCAGCATCTTCAGCAGCACCTTCACCAGCACCTTCACCAGCACCTTCGCCAGCATCTTCACCAGCACCTTCGCCAGCACCTTTGCCATCATCTTCACCAGCACCTTCAGCAGCACCTTCACCAGCACCTTCACCAGCACCTTCACCAGCATCTTGAGCAACACCTTTACCAGCACCTTCACCAGCACCTTCACCAGCATCTTCAACAGCACCTTCGCAGGCACCTTCGCCAGCATCTTCAGCAACACCTTCAACAGCATCTTCATCAGCATCTTCACCAGCACCTTCACCAGCACCTTCACCAGCATCTTCAGCAGTACCTTCACCAGCACCTTCACCAACATCTTCACCAGCACCTTCACCAGCATCTCCACCAGCATCTTCACCAGCACCTTCGCCAACACCTTCACCAGCACTTTCACCATCACCTTCACCAGCATCTTCACCAGCATCTCCACCAGCAAATTCACCAACACCTTCACCAGCATCTTCAACAGCATCTTCAGCAGCACCTTCACCAGCACCTTCACCAACACCTTCACCAACTCCTTCAGCAGCACCTTCACCAGCATCTTCACAAGCACCTTCAGCAGCACCTTCACCAGCATCTTCAGCAGCACCTTCACCAGCATCCTCACCAGCATCTTCAACTGCACCTTCAGCAGCACCTTCAGCTGCACCTTCACCAGCATCTTCAGCAGCACCTTCAGCAGCACCATCAGCAGCACCTTCAGCAGCACCTTCAGCAGCACCTTCAGCAGCACCTTCAGCAGCACCTTCATCAGCACCTTCAGCAGCACCTTCAGCACCTTCTGCAGCATCTTCAGCAGCAATTTTTAGCAACACCTTCACCAGCACCTTCACCAGCATCCTTCACAAGCATCTTCAGCAGCACCTTCAGCAGCACCTTCACCAGCATCTTCAAGAGCACCTTCACCAACACCTTCACCAGCACCTTCACCATCACATTCAACAGCATCTTCACCAGCACCTTCACCAGCACCTTCACCAGCACCTTCACCAGCATCTTAACAGCATCTTCAGCAGCACCTTCACCAGCACCTTCACCAGCATCTTCACCTGCATCTTCATCAAACACCTTCGCCAGCATCTTCAAACAGCATTTTCACCAGCATCTTCAGCAGCACCCTTTACCACCACCTTCACCAGCACCTTCACCAGCACCTTCACCAGCATCTTCACCTGCATCTTCATCAGCACCTTCGCCAGCATCTTCAACAGCATTTTCACCAGCATCTTCAGCAGCACCTTCACCACCACCTTCGCCAGCATCTTCTCCAGCACCTTCAGCAGCACCTTCACCAGCACCTTCACCAACACCTTCACCAGCCCTCTTCAGCAACGCCTCACCAGCACCTTCACCAGCACCTTTCACCAGCACCTTCACCAGCATCCTCACCAGCAAATTCGCAGGCACCTTCGCCAGCATCTTCAGCAGCACCTTCAGCAGCATCTTCACCAGCATCTTCAGCAGTACCTTCACCAGCACCTTCACCAGCACCTTCACCAACACCTTCCCCAGCATCTTCACCAGCACCTTCACCAGCACCTTCGCCAGCATATTCAGCAGCACCTTCAGCAGCATCTCCATCAGCATATTCATCAGCACCTTCACCAGCACCTTCACCAGCATCTTCAGCAGTACCTTCACCAGCATCTTCAACAGCATCTTCACCACACCTTCACCAACACCTTCACCAGCACCTTCACCATCACCTTCACCAGCATCTTCACAAGCATCTCCAGAAGCACCTTCAGCAGCACCTTCACCAGCACCTTCACCAGCATCTTCAACAGCACCTTCGCAGGCACCTTCGCCAGCATCTTCAGCAACACCTTCAACAGCATCTTCATCAGCATCTTCACCAGCACCTTCACCAGCACTTCACCAGCATCTTCAGCAGTACCTTCACCAAACACCTTCACCAACATCTTCACCACACCTTCACCAGCATCTCACCAGCATCTTCACCAGCACCTTCGCCAACACCTTCACAGCACCTTCACCATCACCTTCACCAGCATCTCACCAGCATCTCCACCAGCAAATTCACCAACACCTTCACCCGCATCTTCAACAGCATCTTCAGCAGCACCTTCACCAGCACCTTCACCAACACCTTCACCAACTCCTTCAGCAGCACCTTCACCAGCATCTCACAAGCACCTTCAGCAGCACCTTCACCAGCATCTTCAGCAGCACCTTCACCAGCATCCTCACCAGCATCTTCAACTGCACCTTCAGCAGCACCTTCAGCTGCACCTTCACCAGCATCTTCAGCAGCACCTTCAGCAGCACCATCAGCAGCACCTTCAGCAGCACCTTCAGCAGCACCTTCAGCAGCACCTTCAGCAGCACCTTCATCAGCACCTTCAGCAGCACCTTCAGCACCTTCTGCAGCATCTTCAGCAGCAATTTCAGCAGCACCTTCACCAGCACCTTCACCAGCACCTTCACAAGCATCTTCAGCAGCACCTTCAGCAGCACCTTCACCAGCATCTTCAAGAGCACCTTCACCAACACCTTCACCAGCACCTTCACCATCACATTCAACAGCATCTTCACCAGCACCTTCACCAGCACCTTCACCAGTACCTTCACCAGCATCTTAACAGCATCTTCAGCAGCACCTTCACCAGCACCTTCACCAGCATCTTCACCTGCATCTTCATCAGCACCTTCGCCAGCATCTTCAACAGCATTTTCACCAGCATCTTCAGCAGCACCTTCACCACCACCTTCACCAGCACCTTCACCAGCACCTTCACCAGCATCTTCACCTGCATCTTCATCAGCACCTTCGCCAGCATCTTCAACAGCATTTTCACCAGCATCTTCAGCAGCACCTTCACCACCACCTTCGCCAGCATCTTCTCCAGCACCTTCAGCAGCACCTTCACCAGCACCTTCACCAACACCTTCACCAGCATCTTCAGCAACGCCTTCACCAGCACCTTCACCAGCACCTTCACCAGCACCTTCACCAGCATCCTCACCAGCAAATTCGCAGGCACCTTCGCCAGCATCTTCAGCAGCACCTTCAGCAGCATCTTCACCAGCATCTTCAGCAGTACCTTCACCAGCACCTTCACCAGCACCTTCACCAACACCTTCCCCAGCATCTTCACCAGCACCTTCACCAGCACCTTCGCCAGCATATTCAGCAGCAACCTTCAGCAGCATCTCCTCAGCATATTCATCAGCACCTTCACCAGCACCTTCACCAGCATCTTCAGCAGTACCTTCACCAGCATCTTCAACAGCATCTTCACCAGCACCTTCACCAACACCTTCACCAGCACCTTCACCATCACCTTCACCAGCATCTTCACAAGCATCTCCAGAAGCACCTTCAGCAGCACCTTCACCACACCTTCACCAGCACCTTCACCAATACCTAGCAGCACCTTCGCCAGCATCTTGAGCAGCACCTTCACCAGCATTTTCACCAGCACCTTCACCAGCACCTTCACCAGCACCTTCGCCAGTATCTTCACCAGCACCTTCGCCAGCACCTTCGCCAGCATCTTCACCAGCACCTTCAGCAGCACCTTCACCAACACCTTCACCAGCATCTTCAACAACACCTTCACCAGCACCTTCACCAGCACATTCACCAGCACCTTCACCAGCACCTTCACCAGCACCATCACCAGCACCTTCACCAGCATCTTCAGCAGTACCTTCACCAGCACCTTCACCAGCATCTTCACCAGCACCTTCACCAGCATCTTCACCAGCACCTTCACCAACACCTTCACCAGCACCTTCACCATCACCTTCACCAGCATCTTCTCCTGCATCTCCACCAGCACCTTCACCAGCACCTTCACCAGCACCTTCAGCAGCACCTTCATCAACACCTTCAGCAGCACCTTCACCAGCATCTTCACAAGCACCTTCAGCAGCACCTTCACCAGCATCTTCAGCAGCACCTTCACTAGCACCTTCACCCGCATCACCAGCACCTTCACCAGCACCTTCACCAGCATCTTCAACAGCATCTTCACCAGCACCTTCACCAGCATCTTCAGCAGCATCTTCAGCAGCACCTTCAGCAGCACCTTCACCAGCATCTTCAACAGCATCTTCACCAGCACTTTCACCAGCGCCTTCACCAGCATCTTCAACAGCATCTTCATCTACACCTTCGCCAGCATCTTCAGCAGCATCTTCACCAGCATCTTCAGCAGCACCTTCGCCAGCATCTTCAGCAGCACCTTCAACAGCATCTTCACCAGCACCTTCGCCAGCATCTTCACCAGCACCTTCAGCAGCACCTTCACCAACACCTTCACCAGCATCTTCATCAACACCTTCACCAGCACTTTCACCAGCACCTTCACCAGCACCTTCACCAGCATCTTCACCAGCCCCTTCGCCAGCACCTTCGCCAGCATCTTCAGCAGCACCTTCTGCAGCATCTTCATCAGCATCTTCACCAGCACCTTCACCAGCACCTTCACCAGCACCTTTACCAGCATCTTCAGCAGTACGTTCACCAACACATTCACCAGCATCATCACCAGCACCTTCACCAGCATATTCACCAGCACCTTCACCATCACCTTCACCAGCATCTTCACAAGCATCTCCTCTAGCACCTTCACCAGCACCTTCACCAAGACCTTCGCCAGCATCTTCATCAGCATGTTCAGCAGCACCTTCATCAGCACCTTCACCAACACCTTCACCAGCACCTTCACCAGCATCTTCTCAAGCACCTTCAGCAGCACCTTCACCAGCATCTTCAGCAGCACCTTTACTAGCACCTTCACCAGCATCTTCACCATCACTTTCACCAGCACCTTCACCAGCACCTTCACCAGCACCTTCAGCAGCACCTTCAGCAGCACCTTCAGCAGCACCTTCAGCAGCACCTTCATCAGCACCTTCACAAGCAACTTCAGCAGCACCTTCACGAGCACCTTCAGCAGCATCTTCAGCAGCATCTTCAGCAGCATCTTCAGCAGCACCTTCAACAGCACATTCAGCAGCACCTTCAACATCACCTTCAGCAGCACCTTCAGCACCACCTTCACCAGCACCTTCACCAGCACTTTCACCAGCATCATCACCAGCACCTTCACCAGTACCTTCACCAGCATCATCACCAGCACCTTCACCAGCACCTTCGCCAGCATCTTCAACAGCACCTTCACCAGCACCTTCACCAGCACCTTCACCACCGTCTTCTCCAGCACCTTCGCCAGCACCTTCGCCAGCATCTTCGCCAGCACCTTCACCAGCACCTTCACCAGCACCTTCACCAACATCTTCACCAACACCTTCACCAGCACCTTCGCCAGCATCTTCACCAGCACCTTCAACACCTTCACCAGCACCTTCACCAGCACCTTCGCCATCATCTTCTCCAGCACCTTCACCAGCACGTTCGCCAGCATCTTCACCAACGTAAAGTAAAAGGACACAAGTGCAACTAATGTGACATTTTATTGTGGCAACGTTTCGCTCTCCAGTAGCTTTATCAAGCCATTACAAACAATACATGGACACTAAGGGTATATAAAGGCTCAGAGTGAGGTGCAATACTAGTGAGGTACCATTTCGATGTTCACTAGTGGTAGTAGTAGTAGTAGTTGTAGTAGTAGTAGTGACAAAAGTAATACAATGTGGTAGAGCAATTAATTCATACATGAGTAAAAGGATATAGAAGCTATTACTTGGGTAACATAAAAATAGTTTGGACAAATATAGAGTGGTAAGGGGCAGCTTGTTTTAGTGTTCACTCTCTGTAATGTGCTTTGTGTAGTATAACAGGAGAGACTATGTGATGGCAGGGTTTACTGTTTTCAGGAGGATTCTTGCTAAGACTTCGGAGATGGTGAAGCTGCCGTTGTTTTATTTAATTGTATTCGAAACAGCGATCAGTGCTGATTCGTGGCACTTGCGTCTGCGGAAATTAGTTTCTTTGATCACTAATTGGGCGTCTGTGAATTTCATGAGATGATTGGTGGAATTTCGGTGTTGTACACAGGCGTTGTTCAAGTTATCGTTCCTACATGCGTAAATGTGTTCATTGAGGCGGGTGTCGAGGTTTCTTGTTGTTTCACCTACGTAAATCTTGTCACAGCCTCCACAGGGTATAGTGTAAACTCCTGCATTGACTGGTTCGTAGTGCTTGGATTTTGTTCTGGTTAGATCCTTTATTGAAGTGCTAGAAGCGATGGCGACTCTGGTGTTAGCTTGTGAAAGTACTTTTGAGACGTTCCGTGCAGCCTGGCTGTTGGGAAGAATTATAACTTTGTTGGGAGTGGTGTTGATGCGTGGAGAATTAATGATCTGAAGAGCTCTTTTCTTGCAGTCTTTGATGAAAAAAGAAGGAAAATGTACCTCTGTGAATGTTTGGTGAATGTATGTACATTCCTCGTCAAGAAACTCAGGACTACAAATTCGGTATGCTCTTAGGAAAAACCCGATGATGATGCCTCTTTTGGTCTTGGTATCTTGACTGGAATAGAAGTGTGTGAGATCATTTTTATTGGTGGGTTTCCGATAAACTTGAAATCTTAGGTTGTTGTCTTTGTGAATGAGGACGTCGAGGAAAGGTAGTTTGTCATTGGACTCTTCTTCTAGAGTAAACTGGATCGCCGGTTCAACTGCGTTGAGCCTTGCCTGAAGATTCCGTACATCAAAACGTTTGGGAGTTATTACGAGGACGTCGTCCACGTAACGTAACCAAATGTAGGTTCACCGCCCTCGCTCAGAGCAGGTTCACTACTCTTACTGAGTAGGTTCACCGCCCTCGCTCAGAGCAGGTTCACTACTCTTACTGAGTAGGTTCACCGCCCTCGCTCAGAGCAGGTTCACTACTCTTACTGAGTAGGTTTTCAGCCCTTGCTCTGAGTAGGTTTCCACACACATTCTCAGAGTTTGCTCATACTCTTCTGAGCACATTCAGGCACTCAGCCTTTAATACATTCCCCCGCTCTAGAAGATTACTTAGTCCCAGACAACGTGTACTTTTATGTATAACACTACAAGAGAGAGAGAGAACTTTGTATCATATACAAAGTTTTATATGGATTCTTTTATAATAAAGATCACTTTTTATTTAGTCGGATCAGTCTCCTAATGAAAATCCCCGTATTAAATTGAAGTGTGTCTAAGGACAACTAGACGAGAGCTGGATTCGACATCTTGTTACGGAAAGGGGCCAAAACAGGCCCATAGACATGGCCCCTGGTGTAACAGTGACGATAATGTTGGGGTCGTTGGCGAGGTTCTTTAAGGGCAGTGATGTATCGTCTAGGAAGATTAGAAGAAGAAGGTTCACATAAAGCTGCAGTGAGAAGGCCCTGTATATAACCCTTCTGGAAGTTGCTGTCACTGTGTCTACCAACTTTATTACAATCTTCACCAACACCATCACCAGCACCTTCACCAGCACCTTCGCCATCATCTTCACCAGCACGTTCACCAGCACCTTCACCAGCAACTTCACCAGCACCTTCACATTTACCTGCACTTACATCTCCCGCATCTTACTTTTCTACCTGTTCCTGCACCTTCAGATTGTACCTTCACCCCACAACTGCCGCGTCACTTGCACCTGCACCATCACACACACCTCACATTGTACCTTCACCTGCAGTGGTCGGTGCAGCAGACCCGTAATCCCAGAAGCAAGACTCCACTGGAGCACAACAAAGCGATATCCTCTATCAAGAAGTCAACTTCAGCCTTCCGTAATGCAGCGCTGCCTTGTCAATACCACAAGTCAGCGTTACCTTAGCCACGGCTGCGGGTCGCTCAAGCATGCGTTACAAATTGGTGCAGTGGGTGTGCGCAATCTGCACTAGTGTGTTCTGTGGGTGTTGACGCACTCCATACAAGTGTATACAGTTTGCGTGAATGCACACACAATATGACACTGGATATTTATATAAGAGTCGTAAGGAAGACTGTGAATAGTTTTTAATTTCCTCAAAGCTGGAGTTCACTGATCTACAAACATTTACTGATGTACGTACACATGACCGCACAAAGATTAAGATGTATATACATGTGATTCACAGCCTGTAGACTGCAGTAGTATCGGAAAGAGCGGTGGGGTGGTACTCTATGTCCGTGATCGTGTAAATTGTTGCATAATAACGGGTATAAAGTCTAAAATAACACATACAGTCTGGATAAAATATTCGGAGTGGTAGGAAAAATTGAATTTAGGCGTGATATACCGTCCCCCAAACTTAGATAGGGACCAAGGGAGACAGCTTTGGGAGGAAATTGTTAAGGCCACAAGGAACGTAATGTAGTAATTCTAGGGAACTTTAACTTTAGTCAGATTGATTGGAATTTTTTGACTGGGAATTTAGAATCTAATGACTTTTTAGAAGTAGTTCAGGATTATTTTTTGAAGCAGTTTGTGACAGAACCTACAAAGGGAAATAACCTGCTTGACTTGGTTCTGGTAAACAAGGAAACCCTTGTTAATAATTTACAAATTACAGAGGAACTCGGCGCAAGCGACCAACAAACCAACTACCTTTAACATTGAATAGAAGTATGATAATAGGAACAAATCAGTAGAGGTCCCAGATTCTCGCTTAGCAGATTACAATGGGCTTAGAGAACACTTATCATCTGTTGACTGAGTTAACGAAGAGAGCTATCACTATGACAGCTTTCTAAAAAGTACACATGCTGCCCAAAGAATGTTTATCCGGTATAAAGAAATTAGATCGAAAAGAAATGACCCAAAATGGATGAATAATAGGCTCAAATATCTTTTAGGGCAGAAGAATGGAATTTATAGGAGCATCAAAAGAGGTGAGGGTCATCTTATGAATCAATATATTGACATTAAGAGGGACATTAAAAAGGGAATACGTAAAGCTAAACGGGATAACGAGATTAAAGTTGCTAGGGAATCGAAAACTAACCCAAAAGGTTTTTCCAGATTTATAGAACAAAAGTTAGAGATAAGATAGGTCCCCTTAAAAATAACTCTGGGCATCTTACTTACAAGGAGAATGAAATGTGCTCGATTTTTAATAATTATTTTCTCTCGGTTTTCATACAGGAAGAAACTAACAATATCCCAGTAATTTGTATAGTGGGACTGAAGAAGATACATTATGTAATATCACAGTCACTAGCGAAATGGTTATGAAACAAGTAGACCAACTGAAACAAAAAATAAATTGCCGGGTCCTGATGATCTTATTTCAAGGGCTCTTGATGGAACTCTGTGAACCATTAACTAACATTTTTAATTTATATCTTCAAACGGAAGTAGTGTTTGATATGTGGAAGATGGCTAATGTAATTTCTATTTTTAAAGCAGGGGACAAGTCGTTATCGTCAAATTACCGCCCAATAAGCCTGACCTGAACTGTCGGCAGATTACTAGAGTCAAGTATAGCTGATATTATATGAAGCCATCTGGATATGTATCATTTGATTAATGATACTCAGCATGGATTCACGAGGCTGTTGATCACGATAAAGAATTCGATATTGTTTATTTAGATTTTAGTACGGCTTTTAATAGAGCACCGCACCAGAGATTGTTAAAGAAAGTGACAGCTCATGGCACTTGGGAAAAGTGCTGTCAAGGATCGAGTCATGGCTGACCAATGGGAAGCAGAGTGTGCTTAAATAGGGTTAAATCTGAGTGGGGAGCTGTAACAAGTGGCGTTCCACAGGGATCAGTTTTAGGCCCGTTGTTGTTTATAATATATATCAGTGACTTTGATGAGAGAATTGCTAGTGATATGAGCAAATTTGCCGTTGATACAAAGATGGGTAGGATAATTGATTCAAACGTAGATGTCACGAAACTTCAGGAGGATTTAGACACACTTAATTCCTGGTCAGAAAAGTGGCACATGCAGTTCACTGTAGATAAATGCAAGGATCTGAAGCTCGGGAGTGTCCATAACCCAAGCACGTATAAGTTAAATAACGTAGAACTTAGCCATGCAGATTGCGAAAAGGACTTGGAGGTTATGGTAAGCAGCAACCTTAAACCAAGACAGCAATTCCACTTGTGTAACAAAAATATGTTGTACAAATATTTCTGTTGCTGGTTCGATCTGAGAAGGTCTGCTTCAGTGTTCCTTCTCTGTTGTGTTGTGTAACAGAGACTATATGATGGCAAGGTTTACTGTTTTGAGGAGGATTTTTGCTAATACTTCAGAGATAATGAAGCTGCCTTTATTTTGCTTGATTGTGTAAGAAACAGCGATTAATGATGATTCAAGGCATTTACGTCTGCGAAAATTTGGCTCTCTGATTACTAGTCGGGAGTCGTTGAATTTCACGAGGTGATTGGTGGAATTCCGGTGTTGTACGCAGGCGTTGTTCCAGTTATCATTCCTACATGCGTTAATGTGTTCATTGAGGAGTGTTTCGAGGTTCCTAGCTGTTTTACCAACATATATCTTGTCACAGTCTACACAAAGTATAGTGTAAACTCCTGCATTGACTGGTTCGTGGTGGTTCGATAATGCCTTGGTTAGATACCTTATGGAAGTGCTGGATGCGATGGCGAATCTAGTGTCCATTGCAACCTGGCTGTTGGGAAGGATTATAAATTTGTTTGGAGTGGTATGGTGCGTGGAGATTTAATAATCTGAAGAGCTCTTTTCTTGCAGCCGTTGATGAAAAAGGAAGGAAAATGTAGATCAGTGAAGGTTTCGTATATGTAAGTGCATTCCTCGTCAAGAAATTCGGGACTACAAATTCGGTATCTTGACTGGAATAGAAGTGGGTGAGATCATTTTTGTGATAGGTTTACGGTAAACTTGAAATTTTAGATTATCAACTTTGTGAATGACGACGTCTAGAGAAGGTATCTGCTGCAGTGTGACTTCAGACTGCTACTGCTGCTGCAGTGTTACAACTTCAGACTGCTACTGCTGCAGTGTTACAACTTCAGACTGGTGCTGCTGCAGTGTTACAACTTCAGACTGGTGCTGTTGGAGTGTTACAACTTCAGACTGATGCTGTTGCAGTGTTACAACTTCAGACTGCTACTGCTGCAGTGTTACAACTTCAGACTGATGCTGTTGTAGTGTTACAACTTCAGACTGCTACTGCTGCAGTGTTACAACTTCAGACTGGTGCTGCTGCAGTGTTACAACTTCAGACTGGTGCTGCTGCAGTGTTACAACTTCAGACTGGTGCTGTTGGAGTGTTACAACTTCAGACTGGTGCTGTTGGAGTGTTACAACTTCAGACTGGTGCTGTTGGAGTGTTACAACTTCAGACTGGTGCTGCTGCAGTGTTACAACTTCAGACTGGTCTGCTGCAGTGTTACAACTTCAGACTGGTGCTGCTGCAGTGTTACAACTTCAGACTGGTGCTGCTGCAGTGTTACAACTTCAGACTGGTGCTGCTGCAGTGTTACAACTTCAGACTGGTGCTGCTGCAGTGTTACAACTTCAGACTGGTGCTGCTGCAGTGTTACAACTTCAGACTGGTGCTGCTGCAGTGTTACAACTTCAGACTGGTGCTGCTGCAGTGTTACAACTTCAGACTGATGCTGCTGCAGTGTTACAACTTCAGACTGGTGCTGCTGCAGTGTTACAACTTCAGACTGATGCTGCTGCAGTGTTACAACTTCAGACTGATGCTGCTGCAGTGTTACAACTTCAGACTGATGCTGCTGCAGTGTTACAACTTCAGACTGATGCTGCTGCAGTGTTACAACTTCAGACTGGTGCTGCTGCAGTGTTACAACTTCAGACTGATGCTGCTGCAGTGTTACAACTTCAGACTGGTGCTGCTGCAGTGTTACAACTTCAGACTGATGCTGCTGCAGTGTTACAACTTCAGACTGATGCTGCTGCAGTGTTACAACTTCAGACTGGATGCTGCTGCAGTGTTACAACTTCAGACTGATGCTGCTGCAGTGTTACAACTTCAGACTGGTGCTGCTGCAGTGTTACAACTTCAGACTGGTGCTGCTGCAGTGTTACAACTTCAGACTGATGCTGCTGCAGTGTTACAACTCAGACTGATGCTGCTGCAGTGTTCACAACTCCACTAGTGCACTGCAGTGTTACAAATTCAGACTGGTGCTGCTGCAGGTTACAAATTCAACTGGTCTGCTGCAGTGTTACAACTTAGACTGATGCTGCTGCAGTGTTACAACTTCAGACTGGTGCTGCTGCAGGTTACAACTTCAGACTGAAGCTGCTGCATGTTTCAACTTCAGACTGAGCCGCTTAGTGTTACAACTTAGCTGATCGCAGCAGGGACAACTTCGTAACTGAATGCTGCGCAGTGTACAACTTAGACTGGTGCGCAGGTTACAACCAGACGTGCTGTGAGGTACAACTTAGACGATTGCGCGAGGACAACTTCGACACTTGCAGTGTTACAACTCAGGACTGACTGTGCAGTAGTTACAAATTACGCTGCCAGGGTACAACTTCAACTTGCATGCCAGTGTACAACTTCACTGGTGTCTGTCATTACCTTCCTGAGCGCTCAGTGACAACTTACTGATGCGCTGCAGTGTTACACTCAACAGCTGCGCAGTGACAACTTCAACTGACTTGCATGTACAACTAGGTATTCTACGTACACTTACATCCACTAGGTCAACTTACGTACACTTACATCCACGAGGGACAACTTACGTACACTTACATCCAGAGGACAAATTAGACCTTACATACTGCAACTTACACTTACATCCACGAGGACAACTTACGACTAATCCACTAGGTCAACTACGACACTACTCCACGAGGACAACTTACGTACACTTACATCCACGAGGACAACTTACGTACTCAGGGACTTACACACTTCACACGAGGACAACTTACGTGCACTTACATCCACGAGGACAACTTACGTACACTTAAATCCCTCGTGGATGTAAGTTTATCATTTACATAAAATTTTATGAATGTAAATGAGATTCGGTGTTTTCAGTGATTTATCATTTCTATATTGATAATTGATTACTATTATTATTATTCTCTGTCAATGTCAATAATAATAATAATAATAATAATATTAATAATAATAATAATAATAATAATAATAATAATACAATAATAATAATAATAATGTCAATAATAATAATAATAATGGCATTAATAATAATAATAATAATACTAGTAATAATAATAATGATAATAATAATAATAACAATAATAATATTAATAATGACAATAATAATAATAATAATAAATAATAAAAATAATATAATAATAAATAATAATAACAATAATAAATAATAATAATAATAATAATAATAATAATAGCAACACCACAATATGACAGTAAAACTGCTGAAATATTTACGTCACAATGCCAGTATTTCCTATAATCTCATAAAAATATTCATAATAAAACTCTACCTATTACCCAGGTAATACATATTTAAGACCTTATTATTTTTTCTCTGTGATTAGCTCATTTTAATTTTTTTTTGTTTTTTTGTCTAGATTTATTGACCTTTTTTTTATTGTTTTCTGTTAGCTGGTATATTAGCAGTCAGTCAGTTTAATTTTTCTATTCTATTCTATTTGATTCGCCGGTATGGTATTTCATTTTTTTTTTTTTAATCTTTCTTTTTTTTTCCTCTCTTTTTCTATTTTAAATGCGATTCGTGTCTTATCCGTTGTTTTTTTTTTTGTCCTTGTTTTGTAATTAGTTTTTTTCCTCATCTACTCAAGTGTACTAATCAATTCTATTATCAATATTCGATTTAATAATTCTTTGACTGACTCCTAAGTAGTCCATCACCTGGCTGTTTTCCTATGGTGACTGCGTCAGGCCACCATTAAGATACACAAAACCCCACATAAAAACAGAAGCTTACGAGACGTTTCGGTCCGACTTGGACCATGACAAAGTCACACTGACTTTGTCAAGGTCCAAGTCGACCTAAAAGTCGTCGTAAGCTACTCCTATTATGTGCGGTTTTGGGATCGTTCCATCACGTATGGTGCCTTTTGGTATTTATTCATCCACTATAAGCCTGGTTAATCAGACCATGATCCACCAGGAGGCCTGGTCAAGGAATGGGCTTACCTAAGTCTACCTGGAGGTAGACTCCAGGTAGACTCATAACATTCACATTGTGAAGTGAGGAGGATCGCACAAAATATCTCTTGTATCCCTGTCAGTGTACATATTGCCAGTGTATATACTGTCAGTGTACATATTGCCAGTGTACATACTGTCAGTGTACATATTGCCAGTGTACATACTGCCAGTGTACATATTGCCAGTGTACATACTGTCAGTGTACGTACTGTCTGTGTATACTGTCATTTTGTACTCCCTCTAAGTGCTTTAGATAGTGTTGTCATTATTTCACAGTGCTAGATATCGTACGTTCACTCTCCGTGGGTTCTAGATACCGTGGTTTGACTAACACCTTGTTCTAGACGTTAGGTTATTTCACTCTCCCTGTGTTCTTGATATTGTGTATTCACCCTCTCTGGATTCTGGTTATCGTGGATTTACCCAGTGATCTGGATATCGTGTTTTCATCCTCCCTTGTAACTAGGTATTGTTTTTTTACGTTGTCCCTGTTTATTAGATAACCTGTTTTTACCCATCGTGTGTTTACCTATTTGGGGTTGCAGGGGTCGAGTCCCAGCTCCTTGGCCCCCGCCTCTTCCCTAGTTGGTACTAGGCCCACTCTGACCGTGCTCCATGAGCTTTATCGTATCCCTCCTTAAAGCTATGTATGGATCCTGCCTCCACTATATCACTCTCCAGATTGTTCCACTTCCTGACAACTATGTGACTGAGGAAGTACTTCCTAACATCCCTGTGACTCATCTGAGTTTTCATCTTCCTGCTGTGTCCCCTTGTTTCTGTGTCCCATCTCTGAAATATCCTGTTCTATCCATCTTGTCAATTCCTCTCAGTATTTTATATTTTTCCATCATATCTTCCCTATCCCTCCTGTCCTTCAAAGTCGTCAGGTCGATTCCCTTTAACCTCTCCTCGTAGGACATACCCCTTAGCTCTGGGACTAATTTTTTTGCAAACTTTTGCACTTTCTCTAATTTCTTTACGTGTTTGACCAGGTGTGGGTTCCATATGGTGCTGCATACTCCAATATGGGCCTGACGTACACAGTGTACAGAGTCCTGAACGATTCCTTACAATGGTGTCGCTCTGTTCTACATCTCGTGTTTTCACTCTCTCTGTATCCTAGATATCGAATTTTTATCTTCTCTATGTTCTAGATATCATGATTCCAGCTGTATTTCTGCCTTTTTGGGTTTAGATATCCTTTTATCCCACATTCCGTATGTTCCAGATTTCGTGTTTATACCCTTTCCTTGTTCCAGATATCGTGCTTTTGCACACCCTATGTTCCAGATATCGTCATTTCGCCACCCTATGTTTTGGGTGCCCATATTTCCCATCCCCGGTTATCGGAAATCGTCTTTTTCCTCACCGTTTGTTATGGTTATTGTGAGTGGATGGAAATCTTGTGGTCTTGCTGTCGTCCTTTGTCAGGTTCTGTGAAGAATAAAAATCACAATACTGTAGCTGAAACAAACCAAATTGAATGGAGAAAAAGACACACGCTGCTTAAGAAGCAATAATTAGGTGACCTGAAGAGGCATACAGTGGAACCTCTGGTCACGACCATAATTCGTTCCAAAACTCTGGTCGCGATCCGATTTGGTCGTGACCCGAACCTAATTTCCCCATACAATTTCCCCATACAATTAGTCCGTTCCAGACCCCTACGAACTGTATGTAAATAATTTTCTATAAGATTTTTAAGCACAAAAATAGTTAATTATACCATAGAATGCACAATGTAAATGTGAAAACCTTGAATAACATTCAGAAAATCTTGAACAACAGATAAAACTAACATTGTACTAGTCCTAAGAGTTTTAAGGGGAGTCTAATGGCTGAGCAGTGAACTCTGTTATTTACTGTCCGATTCCTTTCATTTTTTGGACTACGTTAAGAAGCATCCTTCCATCATATATTGCCAAAGTTTTAATAAGACAGCCCAACAAACAACTGAGAAAAAAATCTTTACCAAAAATCATATACGGCAAGCCCTAGCATGGTACTGGCACTGCGAGAAGCTGTTTGGGTATTACCTGCTGATAAAACATTGATAATCCGAATTTATCGCTATCGTGATTACGATAATTTATGAAAAAACAAATTTTGAAAAATCCCTAATTATACAAAATAATGTACAGTTTAATAGAGAAAAAACTTAAATAACAGAGTTAGGTGTACACAAAAAACGAGAAAATGGCGCGGAATGTGAAAATTGGTGCAGCTGTGTTTGTTCGGCACCCGATTGTGTGTTCGTGACCAGATGCAAAAATTTGGCATATTTTTTGGCCGTGAACCGATTTGTTCGTGTTGGGAAGCGTTCGTGACTAGAAGTTCCACTGTATGTAAGTAGTAGCCTGAATTATATTTATTTTCTTTTTACTACCTCCAACTTTTCATTTTACCTTCGCTCAGAACTGGAGAACACCTCATTCGATCGGTTTCAAATCTTCAGTGCTTGGGTACAGTAAGTAGAGTCCGAATTCTTAGAACAATCGGCATGTGCATGTGTCCCATAGCTCGGTTGGTAGCGTACTCAGCTCACACTTTTCTAGACACGACTTCCTACAGTCTTGTTACGTAGTCAAGACTCCTAAGACCTCCAGCCATTGTTCATCTAGCAGTACATGTTCAATGATACAATAGCAGAATGGAACTTTTTCCATTAGTTTATTTTGTTTGACAAAAAGCTTGCTCAAGTCTGTATCATGCAGACTTGAACACGCATGAGTTTAAAGATTACTCAAGTCTACATATATATCATGCAGACTTCAGCAACACTGAGTGCCAAGCTTACTCTAGTAAGTATGGGGGGAAGGGGAAGACAGGACAGGAGAAGGATACGAAGGCGGGGGAAGACAAGACAGGAGGAGGGTAGGGGGAGAGGGAAGACAATACAGGAGGAGGGTAGGGGAGGGGAAGACATTTCAGGAGGAGGATAGGGAGAGAGGGAAGACAATACAGGAGGAGGGTAAGGGAGGGGAAGACAAGATAGGAGGAGGGTAAAGGGAGGGGAAGACAAGACAGGAGGGTTCGAGGGAAGGGAAGAGAAGAGAGGAGAAGAGTCGGGGAGGAGGAAGACAAGACATGAGGATAGTAGGGGGAGGGGGAAGACAAGACAGGAGGGTAGGAGGAGTGGAAGACAGATGGAGACACCTGCCAATAAGGTAATTAGTCAGGCTGGTGCAGGTGTAACTCTGAGCTGTCTCACGTGTAAACAATGACCTCTCAACTACCTGCTAGATATTGGTCTCTTTAAATTCCTCTCCATTACCCTTTCTCTGCAACTCTACCCTGCTCTCTCCCCACCTCTACCTTCTCTAATCTTCCAAATCTACCCTGCCCTCTCCCACTCTACCCTACTCTCTCCAACTCTACCCTGCCCTCTCCCACTCTACCCACTTGCCAACCCCTACCTGCCTCTCAGTTTCCTCAATCCTGCCTTCTCCATTCTATGCGTGGACCCTGGTTGATTTCCAAGGGTACATATTTCTTGAGTACTACTTAGCCATGTCTTTTACCTACCTGTGTCTGCCAACCTCTAGCCCATTCTTAGTCTATGTTCTTACCCTCTCTCTCAACCCTGCTCTCTTCCACCTACCCTCCACTCTACCCTGCCTACCCTCCTTTACCCTCCCCCCCTGTTGTCTTCCACTCTACCCTGCCTTTCTCACCACTCTACCCTGCTCTACCCTGCCTTCTCCCTCTCTACCCTGCTCTCTTCCACTCTAATCCTGCCTTCTCCTCACTCTACTACCCTTTTTCTCCCCCTCTACCCTGCTCTAACCCTGCCTTCTCCCTCTCTAACCCTGCTTCTTCCACTCTAACCTGCCTTCCCTCACTCTTCCCTGTTGTCTTCACCACTCCTACCTGCCTTCTCCCACTCTAACCCTGCTACTCTAGCCTGCCTTCTCCCACTCTCCCTTTGCTTTCCCTCCCTGCCTTCTCCCCCTCTACCCTGCTCTAGCCTGCCTTCTCCCTCTCTACCCTGCTCTCTTCCACTCTACCCTACCTTCTCCCACTCTACCCCGTCTTCTCACTCTACCCTGTTGTCCCCTCCACTGTTACCCTGCCTTCTCCCACTCTACCCTGCTCTCTTCCACTCTACCCTGCCTTCTCCCCTCACCCGCCTCCCCACCCCTACCTCTTCACTCTACCCTGCCCTCTCCCACTCTACCCTCACTCTTCCAACTCTACCCTGTTCTCCCACTCTACCCTGCTCTACCCTGCCTTCCCCTCTCTACCCTGCCCTTCCCACTCTACCCACTCCTCCCTCTCTCACACTTCCCCTGTTGCTTCTCCCACTCTACCCTGCCCTTACTCCCCCTTCTCTCACTGCCTTTCTTCCACTCTACCCTGTTTCTTCCCACTCTATCCTGCCTTCTCCCACTCTACCCTGTCTCTTCCACTCTACCCTGCCTTCTCCCACTCTACCCTGCTCTCTTCCACTCTACCCTGCCCTCTCCCACTCTACCCTACTCTCTCCAACTCTACCCTGTTGTCTTCCACTCTACCCTGCTCTACCCTGCCTTCTCCCTCTCTACCCTGCTCTCTTCCACTCTACCCTGCCTTCTCTCACTCTTCCCTGTTGTCTTCCACTCTACCCTGCCTTCTCCCACTCTACCCTGCTCTAGCCTGCCTTCTCCCTCTCTACCCTGCTCTCTTCCACTCAACCCTGCCTTCTCTCACTCTACCCTGTTGTCTTTCACTCTACCCTGCCCTTCTCCCACTCTACCCTGCTCTACCCTGCCTTCTCCTTCTCTACCCTGCTCTCTTCCACTCTACCCTGCCTTCTCCCACTCTACCCTGCCTTCTCCCACTCTACCCTGTTGTCTTCCACTCTACCCTGCCTTCTCCCACTCTACCCTGCTCTCTTCCACTCTACCCTGCCTTCTCCCACTCTACCCTGCTCTCTTCCACTCTACCCTGCCCTCTCCCACTCTACCCTACTCTCTCCAACTCTACCCTGTTGTCTTTCCACTCTACCCTGCCTCCCCCTTCTCCCTCTCTACCCTGTTGTCTTCCACTCTAACCCTGCCTTCTCCCACTCTCCCTGTCTCTTCACTCTACCCTGCCCTTCTCCCACTCTAACCCTGCTCTAGCCTCCTTCTCCCTCTACACCCTCCCACTCTTCCCTCAACCCCCCTTTTCCAAATCTACCCTGTTGCTTCCACTCTACCCTGCCTTCTCCCACTCTACCCTGTTGTCTTTCCACTCTACCCTGCCTTCTCCCACTCTAAACCCCGTTGTCTTCCACTCTACCCTGCCTTCTCCCTCACTCCTCCCTACTGTCTTCCCCCTTACCCTGCTTCTCCGCCCCTTGCTCTCTTCCCCTTCCCTCCCTCCCCCACTCTTCCCCCCTTCCAACTCTCCTGCTCTCTTCCACCATACCCTGTCCTCCACTCTACACTCTGCCTTCCCCCACTCACCCCTCCCTCCTAAGCAATTTACCAATCTCAACCCTGTGCTTCCAAATATACCTGTTGCTCATTACCTGTTGTGAGATGGTGAGTAGTGCATTGTCGTCAGTACCGGACATTCTGGGTCTTGGCAATTCCGTGTTGCATTGTGGCCTTTCAGTTAATTTGGGCATTCTCTGGGACATTGTTCTGCACAATCATGGGCGTTTGGGACATTCTAGGCTCTCTGATTCCTTTGTGATGAACATCCTCCCTGTGTCAGGAATTTGACTGCAGATCGTAGGATGTGGGCAATCAGGGGTGGTTAAATATATTGTTGGGCATGGATATGGTTGTGTTTTGGAAATATGGTTGGAGTGTGTAGTGACATTGTGCGTGAGTGGGACATTGTGGGTGTGTTTGGGGGACACATGTCGGTGTGTGGACATTGTGGGTGTGGGGGACATTGTAGGGAAATTGTGGAGGACATATGTGTGGGGGGACATTGGGTGGGAGGTGTGGGGGAATATTGTGGGTTTGGTAACAGTAGGTGTGTGGGAGACAAAGTGGGTAGAACATTGTAGGGTTGTGGACATTGTGGAGGTGCGGAATACTGTGTGTGTAGGGAAATTGTGGGTTTTGGGGTAGATATTGTGGTGGTAGTGGGGAGTATTTTGGGTGTGGGACATTGTAGGTGTTTGGGACATGAAGGATTGTGGGGCATAATGTTTATCGACATTTGTGGCGGCAGTGGGTTATTGTAGGTGTATGGTTGTGGGATTGGGCCATTGGTTGAAGTGGATATTGTGTGTGTGGATAGACACTGTAGGTTTTGTGGAATATTGGGATTAGGAGATAGTGTGTGTATGGATATTGAGCGGATGGTAGAATTTGGTGGGAGTAAAGTGGATATGTGGGTTGGTAGAAACTGTGCGTGGTGTGATCTGTGAACGTGTAGTGAACATTTTGTGGGGAGGGGAGTTGTGATTGTGGGTTGTGGTGTTGGTGTGTGTGGTGGATACTGAAGAGATGGGGTATGACAAATTGGGGGGAGACAGTGTATTTTTATGGGTTTGAAACATGAGTGTTGTGTTGATGATTTGAACGGTTTGGGAGATAAATGTGGGGAGTGGTTGGTGTGGGTATGGGTAGATATATTGTGGTTAGTGGAATTTATTGAACGTGTGGTAGAATTTGAGTGGTTGTAAGTGGATTTGTAGTGGTGTGTAGAATGTTAAAGCGTAGGTGTTGAAGTGTGGTAAAATACCCTTGTGGGGAAGTAGTGTGTTATGGGAATGGTTGACCGTTGTGTGTGTAGTGGAATGCACGGGTGCGTAGAATTGTGGAAGTCAGTGGAAATGCTGAGTGTGTGGTGAATGTTTTGTGGAGAATAAGAGAATAGTGTAGTAACGTAGTGGATATTGTGGGTGTGGTAACATGTTGGAGTATGAATGTGGGTGTGGTAGACACGTAGTGTTGGGTCATGAAGGGTGAGGGGGAAAAAACTTAATCAACAGTGTTTGCGGGTGTTTTGGGGATTGTTGTTGTTGTTGTTTTTTGTTTTTGTTTTTTTTGGGGGCATTGAGGGATTGAGTTTCTGAGTGTATTGTGTGTGGGATAGCATTGTAGTTTGGGTAATTTTTGGGTACTTAGGGAAGTGTGGGGTGTGTTGGAAATTTCGCAATGAGGAAATTGTGGGTGTGAGTGAATGTGGGGGAAAGGGGAAATGTAAACACAGGGGCGTGGGGGCTCTTGAATATGGTGAACATTTTTAGGTGGGGGGATAGGGACATTTTTGAGTGTGAGTGTTGTGTGGGTGGTGTTTGGGTGTGTGTTTTTATAAAAAAAAGTGAGTGAGAGATAAAGGGGTTATGTCACAAAGGTCGGTGGGGGAAGTGTATTTGTGTGGGTGGGATTTTTGAACAGTGAGTGTTGTGGTTTTATTTTTTTTAGAATGGATCTTGGTAAGATAAAGTGGCGTGGAGTGGTTGGTGGTGTTGTTATGCAACATTATGGGTAGAAAATATCAATTGACTGGATTGTGGAATGCTGAGTGTGAGTGAAATGTTGAGTGTACTGGAATGTTGAGTGTGTTGTGGAATGCTGAGTGTGTTGTGGAATGTTGAGTGTGTTGTAGAATGTTAAATGCGCTGAGGAATGTTGAGTGTGTTGTAGAATGTTGACTGCGTTGTGGAATGCTGAGTGTGTTGTGGAATGTTGACTCTGTTGTGGAGTGTGCTGTGGAATGTCAAGGGTGCAGTAGAATATTGTGTTATGGAATGTTCAGTGCGTTTTAAAATGCTGAGTGTGTTGTGGAATGTTTTGGGAGAATAAGAGAATAGTGTTAGTAACTGAGGTCACAGTGTGAGTATCAGACATTTTGCTGCTCACCTATATTTAGATAACTCTCCAGTCTCAACCAGACGCTATGATAATAAGTATTATTATTATTATTATTATTATTATTATTATTATTATTATATTATAATCATCTTTCACATAATAAGAATGAATAACAGCACGAATAATAAAAACAGAAAATAATAATAATATTAATAATAATAACATATGATAATTAAAATAATAGTAATGATCACAGTCAAAATGAAAATAAAACTACTACTATTATTATTACTAGTACTACTACTATTACTGCTACTACTACTACTACTACTACTACTGCTGCTGCTAATAATAATAATAATAATAATAATAATAATAATAATAATAATAATAAGCTAAAAGTTTTTATGAGGATAGTGAGGCTTAGGTTATTGTATGTAGGAGAGAGGGAGATTATTTTTTAGTAAAAGTAAGCCTTAGACAGGGATGTGTGATGTCACCATAATTTTTCAATATATTTATTGATGGGGTTGTGAGAGAAGCAGATGGTCGGGTGTTGGCAAGAGGTGTGGGATTGGAAGATAAACAATTTAATAAAAATGGGAGTTGTCACAGTTGCTTTTTGCTGATGACACTGTACTTTTGAGAAGTTCTGAACAGAGGTTGCAAAGTTTGTTGGACGAATTTGGGAGGGTATGTAAAAGAAAATTGAAAGTAAACATAGGAAAGAATGAAGTGATGAGGATTACAAAAAAAAAATACTTAATGACAAATTGGATGTCAGATTGAAGGGATGGAGTATGGAGGAAGTGAAAGTTTTCAGATATTTGCAAGTGTTCAAATATTTGTCGGCGAATGGGTCTATGAAAGGCGAGGTAGACCATAGCATTGACGAGGGGAAATAGGCGGACAGTGCACTGAGCATCTGTGGAGACAGAGGATGTTGTCCATAGAGGCAAAAAGGGTAGTGTATGAGAGTATAGTGGAACCAAAGCTCGTATAAGTGTGTGAACCAATGGTTGTAAATATTGCAGTAAGGAGGCCGAAGGCAGTGGAGATGTCGTGTCTGAGGGCAATGTGTGGTGTGAATATTATGCAGAGAATTCGTTGTTTGGTGATTAGATACTTAAAGTATTATCCAGATGGTTGAAAAGAGACTGTTGTGGTCTGGACATTTAGAAAGGATGGAAAAAGACAAGATGACTTGAAGGGTGTATAAATCAGTAGTGAATGGGAGGTGGGTAGGAAAGGGTGGAGGGGGTATAAAGGGTTTTTTATGCGAGGAGCTTAGCATCCAACAAGCGTGTGTGAGCGTGCTAGATCGGTGTGGAAGAAAGTGATTTTTTTATTTGACGTACTATTAGAGTGTTAGCAATGTAACATTTAGGAAGGGATTCAGGAAAACCGGTTAGCCAGACTTGAGTCCTGGAGGTGAGAGGTACAGTGCCTGCACTCTGAAGGCGGGATGGGGATACGTATTTGAAGTTTTGAGCTGTAGTATCGGCTCTTCTCTGGCAAGACAGTGATGGAGTGAGTGATGGTCAAAGTGTTTTTGACCATCAGTCTGGTAACATTGTTACCAGACTGAAGCATTGACCACCACAACAAGTTAGTGATACAAATCTCCTAATTTACTGCATAATAATAACTTAAATTACATTGCACTAGTGACATCTTACATGTGTTCAGATTTTATTAGAGTATTCTCACTCCAAGGAGAGCTCGTAATCCAAGGAATTGGAGTTGTTCAGCCTATCTTTGAATTAACTCTGATTTCTTCACATTCCCTGAGACTCAGTATGATCCCTTAAGAGTTTAGCGTTCCTCCAGTGAAATGCATAAATAGTTAAGGAAAATAGTGCATTGGCCCGTCAGCGTGATGAGTCAGCAGACAGGATTGCTGAGTCTGCTTTGGTTATTAAATGATTAAATGTTGCCCGAGACGATGTTCTCTATCATCATTTACTTGCCTGATTTACGGTTAAACTCTTTCACTTCCAGCATGTCTGTCTGTAATGTCTCTTCCAGAAGATATAATTACCTGCCTGCCAGTGTTCGTGAGTGCCTTCTTGCCATTCAGAATTCGAATTGGATTGCATGCTTATCTTCCTGATCCAGTCAGTCTATAAGCTCATTTCCAGTAAAACCTCAGACTCCTACCATTACTTACTTACTTCCAGGCTTCTGTAAATTTCTCTATTTGCCTCTTTACATATAAAAAATCTGAATTTCCTATTGCTCTTATGCTTTCGTTCCTGAAAGAAAGGACTTAGCATTGCACATGTTTGTATGAGCTGAGCTCCGTTAAGACAGGACTTGGAAAATGTATACACAGTGTTACGGTGTTCCGGTAAACGATCATTTTGTAACATGGGTCTTCCCTTCATTATTACGTTTCTTATCTGTTTCATCAATTTGCTTTATCTGTCTTGTATTCATTTTCGGCCACGAGAAATTCTCTCCACCTTCATGTTTTGAATATATCTCATAGATGCATTTCTGAACTTTAAATGATTCAAACATTGACCTGAATTACTGGAAATTACACTCGTGATTACATATCTCATTGCGTTTATTTGTCATTCAGTTTGTGTGTTTGTATTACACAGTGTATTCTTTGGTATTACACACTGTGTCTTTGCGTATTATATGTATTTATGAGTCGCTGTGTACTCACCTATTTGTACTCACCTATTTGTGCTTGCAGGGGTCGAGTCTTAGCTCCTGGCCCCGCCTCTTCAACGGTTGCTACTCGGTCCTCTCTCTCCCTGCTCCATAAGATTTAACAAAGATCGTCTTAAAACTATGTATGGTTCCTGCCTTCACTACATCACTTTCTAGGCTATTCCACTGCCTGACAACTCTATGACTGAAGAAATACTTCCTAACATCCCTTTGACTCATCTGAGTCTTCAACTTCCAATTGTGACCTCTTGTTTCTGTGTCCCCTGCCTGGAACATCCTGTCTTTGTCCACCTTGTCTATTCCGCGCATTAATTTATGAATCGTTATCATGTCTCCCCTGACCCTCCTGTCCTCCAGTGTCGTCTGGTCGATTTCCCTTAACCTTTCTTCATAGAACATTCCCCTTAGCTCTGGAACTAACCTTGTCGAAAACCTTTGTACTTTCTCTAATTTCTTGATGTGCTTGATCAAGTGCGGGTTCCAAACAGGTGCTGCATACTCCAGTATGGGCCTGACGTACACGGTGTACAGTGTCTTGAACGATTCCTTGCTAAGGTATCGGAATGCTGTTCTCAGGTTTGCCAGGCGCCCATATGCTGCAGCAGTTATCTGGTTGATGTGTGCTTCCGGAGACATGCTCGGTGTTATACTCACCCCATATCAGTGTATATTATTGTGTGTTTTATATCATTCAGTGTGTATGTATGTGTGTGTGTGTGTGTGTTTCACACAGTGTGTGTTCGTATATTACATAGTGTGTGTTTGTGTATTAGTGTATTTCTGTATTTCGCAATTTGTGCATATTTCGTTTAGTTATGTATTATTGTATGTGTGTATATTATTTAATGTGTGTCTGTATATCATTCAGCGTATATTTATTAAATTTATTGTTGTATAACATTCAGTGTATGTATATATCATTCAGCGTGTTTGTATATTACTGAGTGTATGTTTGTATATCATTCATTGTATGTGTGTATATAATTCAGTGTGTGTGTTTATCATTCAGTCTGTGTTTGTATATCAGTGTGTGCGTGTATATATCATTTAGTGTGATTGTTTGTATATCATTCAGTGTATGTTTGTAAATCATTCGGTGTCTGTTATTATCAAGCAGCGAGTGTTTGTGTAATCACTAGGAGTTTGATTATATACAATACAACGTGTGTTTATATATTATGAAGTGTTTGTGTTGGACATAGTGTGTGTGTGTGTGTGTGTGTGTGTGTGTGTGTGTGTGTGTGTGTGTGTGTGTGTTTTGTGTGTGTGTGTGTGTGTGTGTGTGTGTGTGTGTGTATCACTATGTACGTATCATTCATCGTCTATGGAATAGAGATGATTCTGAATGGTTTACAGACTAAAAGTACCTTGAAATTGAGCTTGAAGTAACGGAAATGTTCGATTTTTCCTGATGTTCAAGAGTATAAAAAACACGTCACGCGTCCAATACACGTCAACTGGTGGGTCTAATATGCTTTCACAAATGCGCTCATATTATTTATATCATTTTTTTCAATAATACAGTAGTCTGCAAAGCAGTAAATCTTCTATTTTCTCGTGTGAATGAAAATTCAAAATGGAAAGCTAGCGCAATATAAGAGGGCCCCGAAGTGGGAGGAACTATAGGAGAGAGAGGGAGGGGCCAGCAGAAGGAGCATTCAGTATCTGATGAATCGTCTTGATAGCCGGACACTAGTGATGGCGCGAATAGTGTTGTGTAATTAAGCCAATATTAGTAATAAAGGATATCGATCACATTTATTCCAACTTGATATCAGAAACACTATGGATAACCTATAAACACAATAAAGACGCCAAAATTAATAAAAGGCATATTATATGGAGAGGCAGTGGCGGTGTTTACATCAGGGCAAACACACACTAACCAATTTTCTTTTAGGTTGACTGTTATCACTAATCTTCTTAGGCCCCATGGTGACTTATTTATACAAATTATATATAAAAAAAAACACCCAAAAATACAAAGAAACACGAAATAGTTTGTAGTGAAGTTCAGCAGAGTTCTGGACTGAGTGACAACTGCGGGGAAAGTGACGCACATGTTCTGGCAGGTCGTGTTTGTTTGGTCGAGTGCCGAGCAAACGGTCGATTACCGAGTGATTTTTTTACCGATCAAAGCGTTCGAGGACTGAATTGTTCGAGTACGGAGATGTTCGAGTACCGAGGTTCCACTGTATTTGTAGCTGCTGGTGCAGAGCTACGCTCCTAGTGTTCAGTCTTCGCCGCACTGCTCATAATATAATTTGTTTTAAAATTTCCAATGTATGCAGCATCCACCAATTCCTCCTTTAAATCATTTCATTGATATACCATTCTACCTGAGAGTCAAAATTTTCTAAAAACCCTTCCACTCCAATTTTTAATGTGCAACTGTGGCCTCATGTTATTTCCTATTCACGTGCTAAAACTGTCTTCTTTATCTGCTCTTTCATATCCTTCCACGACCTTATATGAGATTACCATGTCTTTTCCTATTATCAGGAATCATAGACATCTTTAATATTTTCAGTCTTTCATCGTGGCTCAAATTTCTCAACATTGGTAGCCATTTCTTTTTGTTTTCTGGTCTTTTTCGACATTTTTTAACTTACCTATGTTCTTCATGTGTGGTCATCACATAAACGAGAAATATTTAAGCTTAAGAGTAATAAAAATTATAAACAACTTTATTAATAATTCAGTTTTTTTAATATTTTGCCAGTGTTGCACATGACTTTCTCATAATTTCATTTACCTGATCCTTCGTGATAATGTTTGGGTAATAAAAAATTTCTATTTCCACTTCTATCTGACACTTTCACTATTTTGTCACAGACTGATTTTGTTTCCTTACATTTCCATTGCATGCATTTATCTATGTTAAATTCCTTCATCAATCACTCCAAATGCTTGTTTTATCCGGATACTCTTTTAATTTATGTCAGACATTTGTATTTTCTGCATATTCACATATTTTTATATAACTTTTGGTAAATAAATTGTATACATTTAGGAATATTACTGGAGATATTATTGGAACAAGTACAGACAAATGCTTATAGCACCCCACATGTGACATTCGCCCCTTCCCAAATAAAACACATTTTTCCTTTTATAACTTGGCGTTTTCTTCTCAAAAGAAAAGTATCTCATCTATTGTAATAATTTGCCTTCAAGTCTTCTTATATTTTGATGTTTCCAAACTAGTCTTTCATGGGGAACTCTTGCAAAGGCTGTAATAAAGCCTAGGCAAATAAAGTCTGTCAATGCATTTGTTTCTTAAAAAATTCTGCTACTCCCTAATAATAACTTATCAAATATGACATGAATTTGCAGATTGAAATCTAAATTATATTCCAGTTAGAATATTATTAGTCTCAGAGATTAGGAATTCACTTTTCTTAATGTCTTTTTCTAATAATTTTACAGCCAAATCTAATAAATAATATTTTCAATAGAAGAGTATATGCAAGTCTAATAACATTATCTTAGAACCGTTACTGTATACTAGCACACATCACAATCCCTCAGAGGCTCGTGTCACACCCTCAACATAGAACCTGAAGGTGTCAGAGTACTTAAACATTACACCTCTTATACCAGGACAAAAATCCCACAATGTATCCGCCACACCATGCAATACATATAAATAAAGCTCGTATGACACTTCTTCAAAAAGCTGAAGTATTTGTATAATTATTGGGGAGACAGAGAAGACTTATGATGACATGTGCATGTTAAAGCAGGCAATGAAACTGCATCTTGCAGTGAAATACAATTGGTTATAACATTAAGGCAAGCATGGTTACGTCTAGGAGACCTGAAGCATACTATGTTACATGTTGTTTATACATTAAATTTTATTATACGATGGTGTAACGAGAACTCTCATTAAACCCTATACTTTTTATTCTTAGAATTAGTTTTATTAGTACTAGGGTAGTATGGGTATTTAATCAATAAAAAATTATTCATATGCACATGCAAAGTCATTGTCATATTTTTATTTTATTTCTGCAGGAAGAACTGGGAGTATGGTGACGTGGTAGAATTATCAAGTGATGTTCTACTTTAAATGTGAGTTACATTATGCTATTTGTTAAACGATTATGTGACGCAGGTATGTGACACAGGAAGCCTCCTCCCGCTGTGATTGTTAATTTGTATAGATCATTTGGCCATCAGCGTTTCATAAATGTCAGTTCTCTTCATATTGTTTCAGACGTTTGATAACAGAAGGTAACATGCCAATCTGAATGATGTGGGGTTTTACACATCCTCTCTTCCACTAGTCTTCTTTCTTTTAAATTCATTTAACTCTTCTCATACTAGGCCAGTATGTGACTGGATTGTGTAGTAAATATTTTATGTATATTTATTCAAAATATTTAGATTTTAACCTAGAGTACATTATAAGACAGGTTAGAAGCTCAGGCGTTGTCAGCCATGTGATCCTCCTTCTATAATGTGGTTGGTGGGTATTTTTCCGTAAGATAGTTTTTATTATTCTAGATAGTTGCTGGAACTGTCATATGTGTGTATTTCCTAGTTTGTATTGCTTCCATAGGCTACTTTCTGTAGTTCCTGGGAGCTGTCAGATATGTGTGGAATAACTTTTTTGTTCTTCTCTAGGTTGCTGTTAAAGGTATTTCCTGGGACGTCCAGGTATAAGTGTACTCAGAGCCGGATTAACATTTTGCAGCTCCCTGGGCTCCAGGTACTGTGAGGCTCCCCAGTGATATTTTCAGAATGAAAAACAATTAAAGAAATGTTAAATTTATTTTTACAAGGCTAGCCACAATTAAAATTCTTGGTCACAAATTGTGTACACTTTTCACTTAATTTCTGGAGGCCTTCCAGCTGGTGGAGGCCCCTGGACTCCAGCCCCTAAAGCCCATGCCTTAATCCGGCCCTGAGTGTACTGCCTGTGTGGTAGAATAGATGATTGTGTGCTACTGCTGCAGGATAACGGTGGTAACTTCGTGACTTGTTCCGAATGGCTTTTTCCCTGGGCCACTAACTTTTGTTCTTCTAGTCATTTATTTCCTATAATTGCAAGCGTATTCTTTGACAGTTGTGCACTGCCTGGTTAAATGTCAATTAGAGTGTACTAAGTGCTGCGCACTTCATATCTGTTATAAATTAGTGGGGGTAACCTGTAACAGGTCACTGCCTCAAGGAAGTTTGGTAGACAAGTATTTCTCATACACATGCGTTTCTTTGCTCACAACAACATACCTACAGAAATATTCAATTGGAGATCCGGGATGATGGAACTACAGATCTCTGTACTTAGTCTAAATATTGATTAAATCACTTTTAGTTGAGCGCATAACTCATTAATGAAGTTGTGAGTTGGCATGTTTACCATCCTACAACATGAGTGAGTTGATATTTTCTGATACACCTGCCGTGATTACTGAGTTGAAATCCAGTTTTCCTTATTATATTATATCCACGTTAAAGTTTGTTTTAATTGAATCTTGCTATTTAATGCAACACAGCTTATATATATATATATATATATATATATATATATATATATATATATATTATATATATATATATATATATATATATCAGGTCAGTTGCCAAGAACTCATTTAAAATTAAATCCTTTCTAAAACTTTCTCTTGTATGTTTAAAGTTATATCTTTTTCATTTATGTTAAAGTAAAAATGAATAATTCTGTACCAAAAGAACCTTAGAAAACTCATCTGACCTTATTATAAGAAACGCAATTTAATTTATCCTACTAAATATAGTTTAGAGAGCTTTACAATAATTTAATAATGAACGCATAGAAATATATTTTTGGGCATTAGGTTCAGAATGATTTTTGCGAAATTATTACATACAAAATTTCGCTTGCCTCAATCGCAAGAAGAGCGTTGCTATTGAAGTTATATATTTTATATATATATATATCTATATATATATATATTTTATTATATATATATATATTTATTATATATATATATATGTCGTGCCGAATAGGCAGAACTTGCGATCTGGCTTAAATAGCACGCCATCTTGCCATATAGGACAAGCGAAAATTTGTGTATGCAATAATTTCGCCCAAATCATTGTGAACCTAACGAAAAAATTATATTTCACTGTGTTTGTTTTGTGTTAAATTATTGTAAACAAATCTAAAATATATTTAGTTGCGTTAGGCTAAAATAAATTGTTCTTGTATAATAAGGTTAGGTAAGTTTTCTAAGATTCTTTTGGTGCATAATTAAAATTTTTTACATTAACAATAAGAAAAAAATATATCTTTAGACGTATAATAGAAAATTTATAGAAAGGACTTAATTTTAAATGAGTTCTTACTAATTGGCCAGTTTTACATATTCGGCACGACATATATATAATAATATATATATATATATATATATTAAATATTTATATATATATATATATATTAGTATATATACGATTATATATATATATAATATATATTATATATATTATATATATATATATATATATTATATACTATTCGTATATATATATATAAAATATATAATATATATATATATATATATATATATATATATACATATATATTTTTATCTATATATATATATATATATATATATATATACGTATATATATATATATATATATATATATATATATATTATATTATATATATATATATATATATATACGTATATATACGTATATATATATATTTATATATATATATAATATATAATATATATATATTATAAATTATATATATAATATAATTATATATTATATATATATATATATATATTATATAATATATATATATTATATAATATATTATTATAATTATAAATATATAATATATTATATATATAGTATATATACGTATATTTATATATATATATATTATATATATATATATATAATATATCTATAAATATATATACTATATATAATATATCTATATATATTTTATATATATATTATAGATAATATATATATATTATAATAATATTTATATATTATATATTAATAATATATATATATATAATATACGATATATAATATATACATATATATATATACATATATATATAATTATATATATATACTATATATTATATATATATATATATATAAATATATATCTATATATATATATAAATATATTATATATATATATAATATACTATATATACTATATATATATATATTATTATATATATATATTATACATATATATATATATATATAAATATATATATATATATATATATATATATATATATTTATATATATACTATATATATTTATAAAATATATATATATTATATATATCATATATATATATATATATATATATATAAATATATAATTATATATATTATATATATATACGTTATATATATAATATATATATAAATATATAAATATATATATATATATATATAAATTATAAATATAAATATATATATATATAATATATATATATATATATATATATATAATTTATATATAATATATATATAAATATATATATATACGTATATATACGTATATATACGTATATATATATATTATATATATATATATATATATATATATATTAATATATATATATATATATATATATATAATATATATATACATATCTAGGTAGTAGGTTGTTAGACAGCAACGCCCAGGGAGGTACTACCGTCTGCCAAGTGAGTGTAAAACGAAAGCCTGTAATTGTTTACATGATGTAGGATTGCTTGTGTCCTTTTTTTCTGTCTCATAAACATGCAAGATTTCAGGTACGTCTTGCTACTTCTAACTTACACTTAGGTCACACTACACATGCATGTACAAGCATATATATGTAATATACACATCCCTCTGGGTTTTCTTCTATTTTCTTCTAGTTCTTGTTGTTGTTTATTTCCTCTTATCTCCATGGGGAAGTGGAACAAAATTTTCTTCCTCCGTAAGCCATGCGTGTTGTAAGAGGCGACTAAAATGCCAGGAGCAAGGGCTAGTAACCCCTTCTCCCGTATAAATTACTAAATTTAAAAAGAGAAACTTTCGTTTTTCTTTTTGGGCCACCCTGCCTTGGTGGGATACGGCCGGTTTGTTGAAAAAAAAAAAAAAAAAAAAAAAAATATATATATATATATATATATATATATATATATATATATATATATATATATATATATATATATACGTATATATATTTATATATATATATATATATATATATATATATATATATATATATATATATATATATATATATATATACGTATATATACGTATATATATTTATATATATATATATATATATATATAATATATATATATATATAATATATATATATATATATATATATATATATATATATATATATATATACATATATAATATAGGAAAGTACCACCTTTATAGCTGGACTGGGACCCTCATCCTCAGAGAAGACAATAAACGTACCTCAGGGAAAACTCCGGGGCCCAAAACTGTTCAACAGCCTCCCATCAAGCATTAGGGGAATTGCCAATAAACCCCTGGCTGCCTTCAAGAGAGAGCTGGACAGATACCTAAAGTCAGTGCCGGATCAGCCGGGCTGTGGCTCGTACGTCGGACTGCGTGCGGCCAGCAGTAACAGCCTAGTTGATCAGGCCCTGATCCATCGGGAGGCCTGGTCATGGACCGGGCCGCGGGGGCGTTGATCCCCGGAATAACCTCCAGGTAACCTCCAGGTAACCTCCCCGGAGCTGTTTGAATATTTTCGTCTCCTACCACCCCCTATATTTTATATTCTATGTGAACATTTATTAATAAATAGAATACATTTACAGAAGACACAAACATGAATACAATGGTACAATGTATTAAAGATCATGAATTTCCTCCATGTGCCTGTCAATCCCAAAACTTACCTCTTTCCTGGGATGTTCCCCAGCCTTCAACCACCCGGAACTCAAGGAATATGTCTCTCTTCTTAAGACCATGCTAGAGAGTGTATTGAATCTTTCCCTCGAAGATGGACAGTGGTTGCAAGTCTCACTTCGAGTCAGGCTTGAGGGGCTGGGAGTACGCAAGTCCTCCCAGATTGCCCTACCAGCTTTCCAATCCTCTTCCATAGCATCAAATGAGTTAATAAAACAAATTCTTCCTAATAACCTCAGTGATCAGCATGAGTTCAGGACTCTAACTATGCCAGTGCCATCACTGAATGAGAGACTGTTGCTGCTCCAGCACCAAAACCTAGTGTAGCACTGGCTTACAAACAGTCAAGCTGGGATGGCCCCATCGCTGAAAAGGTGCTTGCCAACAGGCTCAGGGCTGCAACATCAGACAGGGAGACTGCCCGTCTTCAAGCTGTGAGCGTACATCACTCCGGGGACTTCCTCCAAGCAGTTCACATATCGGCAATAGGAGCTCGCCTCGACCCCAAGACGCTCCGTATTATAGTGGCTCTGCGCCTTGCTGCCCCAATTCACACGGAATATACGTGTATTTGCGGCGATGCGCAAGCCGACCAATATGGTCTACATGGTCTTGACTGCTCCAAAACCAAGGGCTGGCATGCAAGACACAATGAGGTCAACATCATAAAGAGAACCCTTGTTACAGCTGGATGCCCAGCCGAGAAGGAGCCCCGATCACTAGCAGCCAACAATACCCGCAACCCAGCAATCCACTCCGACGGGATCACCATCTATCCTTGGAAGAATGGCAAGCTCTTAGCATGGGACTATACCTGTGTGTCCACACTGACGGACACCTACATCCATCACAGTGTGGGGCGACAGGGAGGAGCTGCTGATCACAAGAAGGAGTACATGATCAGCAAGTACAGGGACATAAGCCAACAGTATCAATTTGTTCCAGTGGGATCAGAGACCTTGGGATCATGGGGAAAAAATGCCACACGTTTCCTTAACGAATTAGGTTCCAGAGTCATCGACACCACCAAGGACCGAAGGGCAGCCACTTTCATGTTCCAGCGCCTCAGCGTGGCCATCCAGAGGGGAAATGCTTGCTGCATACTGGGCTCGCGTCCGGCTTCGGAGGAGCTGGAGGAAATTCATCAACTCTGATATATATTGTACCAATGTATTCATGTTTATGTTTTCTGTAAATGTATTCTATCCATTAATAAAATTTCCAATAAAATATAAAATATAAGGGGTGGTAGGAGAAAAATAAATGTTCAAACAGCTCCAGGGAGAACTCTGAGTTTTCCCTGAGGTACGTTTATTGTCTTCTCTGAGATTGAGGGTCCACAGTCCAGTTATAGAGGCAGTGGAGATGTCATGTCTGAGAGCAATGTATGGTGTGAATATAATGCAGAGAATTCGTAGTTGGACTAATTTCATTCTCCTTCCGTTTGGAATTCCAGTCTTGACCAGCGGTACACATATTAATGCATCCATGAACGAGTGGTTTTAATCAAATAATGCTGCGACTGATCGGGAATTGAACCCCCGATATTTTAACACGTCTATCTTCCGTCCATGGCTACGTATGTGCTGGCATCAGGGGCGACATGAACAATGATACTTGGCACCTGATGTTTAAAGCATTGATGGCCGAGAAGAATAAAGCGTCTTAGAATCTTGGTCGATTTTCTAATTGTTAATTATATACGACCGGACTCTTTTAAAAATTGAACATTTCTCCCGCAAAAATTGTTATAGATTGATAAATAGATATTTTTTTACTGACAATGATATAAAATGCTTTATTTTTAGACCAACCCTAACTTAGAAACATCCCGAGATCTAGCATATTTATTTATAAGCTAAATTCTGCTATGTGTAACATAAAGCACTGACAAGTTATCACATGTAAATCACTTCACTCTTTCTTCAATAAAAAATTCAATTTAAATCTTACGAATCCAAAATTTAATTCAAGTCTTTCACTAAATAATACTTTCTTTGAATGCGTAAAAACCAATGTGAAGAGACACTCTTTAATTTTCTGACAGACCAATATCTCAAAATTCACTGAGTATGAAGCCATTAAGAAGTTACAATATCAGGATGTCTGCAATGGTCTTTAGAAGCCAGTATTTCAGTTTACACATACCTTCAAAGAAATGAAAAAACTGGGACTCAAAGAGGCAAAAATAAATTCAAACTTCTCCCCCATCAGCATTTAATGTTTATAGCAAGAAAAAGGTGACTTTCTCAATATATCAAATGGATTTTTGTTTAATAAAAATGGTAACTTAAAATTTATTTAAGTCAACATCGAAACAAAGCTTCCTTTGGAAAAAAAACACATGTCAACACTAAAAACTTCAAGCAGATCACAAGTTACATCCTCTGATTAACAAAGAGAATGTAACAATTACATGTTTATTAACTAGGTTAATAAATAGAAAAAATTTTCACCTACAAAGCTTAAATCAGACCACAAGTTACATCCCCTGATTAACAAAGAGAATGTAACAATTACATGTTTATTAACTAGGTTAATAAATAGAAAAATTTGCACCTACAAAGCTTAAATCAGACCACAAGTTACATCCTCTGATTAACATAGAGAATGTAACAATTACATGTTTATTAACTAGGTTAATAAATAGAAAAATTTGCACCTACAAAGCTTAAATCAGACCACAAGTTACATCCTATGATTAACATAGAGAATGTAACAATTACATGTTTATTAACTAGGTTAATAAATAGAAAAATTTGCACCTACAAAGCTTAAATCAGAAGAGGCAAACTGCACTTACTTAATGGAAAATAATACCATAGAAATTCTATAATGAAATTGGCAAGTTGGCACCTTCACATTCCACTAATATTCCCAAACCTATTTTTTTAAAGATAAAAAAAACCCAAATTTTTAAAAAATTTAATGAACATCAAAAATATGTTTTCAAAGTTACTGCCGGGAAAACCAAAATTTAAAATAGTCAAAATATTTTTGACCAAAGCCCCCTGCATGAAAAAACTAAAATGTTCCATGGACCCTTTCCCTAGTTTGTTTTTTAATATATTTGACATTTTTTAATTTTGTTTGGTTTAAAAAAGCCCAAAGTTAAAAACAAAAACCCTTTGGAGGAAAATTTTATTAAAAGGAAAAAAAACACGGGATATAAAAACTCCCCAATTTCCCGGGAAAAAAAGTTTTAAAAAAAAGTAAAAATTCAATGTTCCCGAAACTCCATCAATAAAAAAAAACCCCTTTTAAAAAAAAGTGTTTAAAAAATTTCTTGTTTTTTTGATTTTATTCTCTCAAAAAATTCAAAAAATTTTCGGGGAAAAAATAATTTTTTCTTTAAGGAAGCCCAAATTTTAATTTTTAACTTTTTCAAAAAAAATTTTAAAAATTTTAGTTTTTGGCTTTCCCCAAAGAAATAAAAAAAAATTTCCCAAAATTAATATTTTCCCTATCATAGTATTTGAAGTAAATAAAAGATTTTTTTTCCCAATTATTTTTAAAAAACCCAAAATTTTCCAGGTCAAAGAAAATCCCAAAAAGTTTTTATTTAAAAATGCCAACCCAAAAGGAAAATCTAAAAACTAAAATTAAATTCTCTTTTAAAAAAGTTTCCCAAAGTTTTTAAAAATTTTCAAAAAAGTTTCAAAAATTGCATAAAACCAGATTAAATTTATCTGACTTCATCAATTTTTTGGAAAGGGGTTAAGCTTTCACTTTTTATTTTATGAAGTTAAACTCATATCAAAAATTTAAAAAATTTAAACGGGGCAGACTGAGACCAATGAAAAATTTTAAATTTTTAAAGCGGGAAAACAAAACAATTTGAATTAACAATTAAAATTAAGGAGGCGGAGTGTTTGTTTTTAAAAGAAAAATTACATGGGAACTTTTGGCTTTCAGTAATCTGAAAAAACTCACTAAATTCCCAAAAACCCAAAAGGGAAAATTGCCTTTTAGGAAAATGAGGGGAAAAAATCCGGGAAAATTGACAAAAAAAAGGGAATTCTAATTAAAACACACCCAAAAGGTCATTTAAAATGTCCGACATGACATCACCCCGCACCTCATTTGGAACACCCTCTCAGAAAATCAGCCAAAAGGGCTTAAAAAAGGCCAAAATTTTGAAAGACAAAAGGGAACCAAAACGGTGAGGGGAATTTCTAAGAAAGGGGGAAAAGCGGGGGTTCGGCCCCCTGGCCCAGCCCAACCCCCCCACCCCCTTTATTTGCGTTGAGGGGTTTAATGTAATCCCAATGGCAACCCATGGAAAAAGTAAAAAGTTTCCCTTATTTTTAAATGATTGGGCCCCTTTATGGACCCCTTTTAAGAGTTTTTTTTAAAAATTTTTTTTCCCCCCAAAATTTTCCCCATTTTTTTAAATTTTTTATGAAAAACCCCTTTCAGGAAATTGCCTAAACCCCCCAGTTCGGTTTTCCCAAATTTTTCCCAAATTACGTAACGGAGGACCCAAATTTCCCGGGAAAATGCAAATAATTAAAGTGTTTGGGGAAGAATAAAAGAAAAATTTAAAAAACGGTTTTGGTTTTAAACCTTTAAATTTTATCCCGGAAAAAGCCTGAAAAAAATTCAGAAAATGGCCCTTAAAAATCGGTTTGGAGTTTTAAAGAAAAATGAAAGGAACGATTAAAGTTTAGTTGTTTTGAAAAATGAAAAAAAAAGTTTTTATACCCTTTTAAATTCCAAAAAAAAATTTTTTTTATTTTATTCTTAAAAGGGTTTTTCCCAAAAAAATTTAATAAGGTTAAATCCAAACTTACCCCCCAAGGAGGTAAAATTTTAAAAAATTTTTAAATTTTTAAAAACCCAAAATTTTTTGCGGAAAATTATAAAAAAAATGAAATTTTCCTTTTTTTTTTGGGCTTTCCCTTTTTTAAATTTAAAAAAAAAAAATTTTATTTTTTTTTGGAAATTCTTCTTTCCCTGAATTGTTTTAAAAATCCCCTATTTTAAAAAGGATAAATAACCCAAATAATTTGATTTTCCCCCCCAAAGGGGGGAAACAAATTTTTTAAAATTTTTTAAATTTAAAATTTTAGTTTTAAAAAAAAAAGGAAATTTTTTTAAATTGTCCAAAAAAATTAACTAGAAGGGTTTAAAAATTTAATTTTTTGGATTTATTTTTTTTTTTTTGGGTTTTTTCCCTAAAAATAAAATTTGACCTTTAAATTTTAACATTTTTAAAATTTTCTAATTTTTTTGGAGAAAAAAGCTGTTTTTCCCAAATTGAATTTAATTTAGTTAAAAATTTCCTACCGTGGGCTTAAAATTTATTTTAAAAATTTTTTTAAAAAAAAATTTTTGATTTTTTAACCAATACCCCAAATTGGGTTTAAGGTTAATTTTCCTATAAAATTTGTTACAGGGCCTGGTTCAAAAAAAGGGGGTTTTTTAAATTGCCCCCAAAATTTAAAATCAATGAATTTAAAAAAAATTTCGTTTTTTAATCTTTTCTTTAATTTGTTTCTTCCCCTAAAACCCGAGCCCGGCCGGGGGGGTGGCCCCAAAATTTTAAAATTTTTTGGAAAAAAAGGAAAATTCTTTAACCCTTATTTTTGAACTTTTTAAAAATAAAAAAAATAAATTTATTTAAAGGGGGGATCCGGAATTTTGTCCAAAGATTCCAAAAACCTTTTTTTCCCGAAAAAAATTTTTAATTTGGGTATATATATTGAAAAAAATTTTTGAAAAAGGGGAAAATTTTTTCCCTAAACCAAAACCCGGAAAATTCTTTTCCTTTTTTTTAATTTTTTCAATTTTCATTTTAAAAATTTTTTAACGAAAAAAGGTTAAACCCCTTAAACCCCCAAATTCTAGGAAAATTTTGGGTAAGAAAAAATTTAAAAATTTGTAACGGAAAATAATTAAACCTGGGGGGAATGTTTGGTTTCCTTTGGAAAAACGTTTCCCCGGCTCTGAGGAAAAAATTTTGGGGGTTTTTTAAAATTAAAAAAAGGAATTAAAATTTTATTTCTTAAAAAATTGTTTTTCTTTTTGGCAAAATATTTTAAAAATAAATAAAAAGGGGAGGCGTAACATTTAAGGTTTCTGAATTTAGGCAAAAAATAAAAACCCAATAAAAAAAAAAACTTTTTTTAACCCCGACCCTTTGGAATCCGGGGAATTGAAAATCATTTTTTCCCAAAGGGGGGCTATAAATTTAACCCAAAACTTTTTTAAAAAAACCAAAAAATTTGGTTACAAACCCCCCTTTTTTTAAAAGAAAAATTTTTCTTTTGGAATTTAAAAATTAACCAAGATTTAAACTCCTTAAAAAAGGGGTTAAAAACCCCCTTCCCCCCAAAAATTGGTGAAACGGAAAAAAAAAATAAAAGGGGGTTGGGGTTAAATTTCAGTGGCGGAAAAAAATGTTAAAACCGGGGTTGAAAATTTTCAAAGGGGCTGGCCTTCAAAGGCCCCGGGGTTACACCGTTTGCCGGAAAACCAATGGGGGGGGGGGATTTGGGGGGCCCAAAATAAAACCGGGGGCCTTGGGGGGGGAATCTTTTAAATTTTGGGCCTTTTTTTCTCCTGGTTTAAAATTTGGGCTTTAATAATCCCCCCTCGGGGGGAAGGACCGGGGGGGAAAAATCCAAAAACTTTCAGAAATGGGGGAAGCCGGGCACCCTTTTTCGGGTTTTTGGGTTGTTTTCGGGGGAAGGGGGATTCCGGGAAAGGGCCGGGGGGTTCGGGGAAATTTCCTTTTGGATCCGGGGTACCTCCAAACGCCCCGGGAAAAAAAGGGGGGGGGGAAAAATGGGGGGGGGGGGAGACCCAAATTCCCCCTTGGGGGCCCCCGGGGTAATTGGCCCTTTGAAAGGGGGGGGCCCGGGGGGGGTTGGGGAAAGGACGCATCGGGGGAAAGGGGGGAAACAAATTGCCCCGGGGTTTCTTGGGGCAAAAGGCCCCTCCAAATTTTTGTTTTTTTGGGTTCGTTTTTTTCTTTTGCGTTTCGCAATGAAACCCGGGTTTTTTTTCCCCCTTTTTTTGAAGGACCCTTTTTTTAGGCGCGGGGGGTTTTAAAAAATTTCCGGTTTTTGGGTTTGCTAATTTTCCATTTTTTTAAATTGTGAATTTCCCAAAACGGGAATTTTTAAAAATTTAAAAAAATTTTTTTTCTTACATTATTTTATGGGTTTTTTAAAGGGAATGAAAAATAAAAAAAAATTTCCCAAAAAAAAAAAAAAAAAAAAAAACCGTAGTTTATTTGATTTTTCATTTTAACGAGGGGGGGGGACTCCCCTATTTTTCAAAAAAATTTTGGGAAATTTTTTCGTTTCCATTCTTAAAATTTTTTCGTTTTTTTTTACTGGAGAATGTCTCGATTGTAATGAAAGTTGCGCAAGATTTTTGGGAAAGTGTTTGAAATTGTGGATTTTTTTCGAAAATGTTTCAAAAAGCCTTTTCCCAGATATATTATTTCCCCCCTGGATAGATGGAGACGGGTCCCTAATTCCCTTTCCAAATTATTTTTAACTCGGGTTTAAAACTACCCTAAAGAAATTGGTGTTTTAAAATGGAGTATTTGTTTCCCATTTTTTCCCAGTTTTTCTTATAGAGTTTTAAATTTTATCTTATTGCGTTTTTTTTTGCCTTTTTTGCGGGTGAGAAGTCTTGATCCATGGAACGGGGATTTATTTTTCCCCTTTTTTTGAACCCAAATTTAAATTTCCTTCCATTCAACGGGGAATTTTAAAGACCCTAGGGGTTTTTTGGGCCCCTTTCCTCAGAAATAAGTCGGGTTTTTGATTCTTTTTTGTTTTTTGTGGGGTTTAAAGAACCCGTTTCCCCTTTTTACGAGCCTATAACTTTTATGTTCGAACATTAAGCTTCCCTTTTTTTTAAAAAGCGGGTTAATTCAAAAAATTAAATTTTGGTTGAATTTGACTTTGTATATTCCTTTTTAAAACCCTTGCCCTTGAAAAAAATTTTGGGGGAAAATAAAATAGTGTCGTTCTGACCCATTTTCAAACCCCTTCCATGTGATTACTTGAAGACCAACATTTTAAACAAACCATCCCCAACGGGGGGGGATTTAAACCCGCGATCAGAGAGCCCCAAAAAACCCCCAACCCGTCGCGTTACCCACAAAACCATCCCCCGGGGGAAATTTTGTTTGTTTGCAATCGTGTCATTACGATTTTCGTGAGTCTTCCCAAACATTTTACTCTGCTTCAGGCGTGTTTTTATTTTTGTTTTTTAGTATACACAAACACTTCCCCCAACCCAATATGCACTGAGTAACAGGCACTTGAAATTTAATACGGGGATACGTTCCTGAGACTGCCCCGGGGCCAGGGGAAATACACCCGATTTAAAAAATTTAAAATTTAAGGTTTTAATTTCTTGTAGAAAAACGTGATTTTCGGGAAATTTTTAAATTATAACAGGTGAAAAAGTAATGTATATTTCCTTAAATTTGTAAGAAAATTTAACACCTTCCCCCTTTTTGGGGGGTTTCATTTGAAATAAAATTACGGAAAAAATTCTTTATTATTTAAATTTTTTTATTCACTTGGAATAGCAAAATAACAATTTAGCTCCCTTACACGTGATTTATATTTATTGGGGACACATTTCACAAACCCAAAATGGCTTATTAATCCTTTCCAGAAATTTTTTCCCTCTCAAATGAATTGGAAAAATTTGAGGGACGGGAATCCCTGATTTTTTTTTCACCCCCTAAAAAACTCATTTTACTTTTATTTTTTTATACGGGAAAAAAAAAACCACCGGGGGGAGAGAAATTTTCAAAAAAAAACGCACTCAAACTTTTCCACATGTCCCCAATTTAAATCTAATTAAAACCCCAAACCCAAATTGGTAACGGTGAAAGGGGGAAAGTTTGTAGTGTTGGGTTTGCACAAGACAAAGAGTAATTTTAATGTTTTGTGTTTGGTTGGGGGATAAGAAACAAAAAATTTGAGAAGATGCTGAGAAGCTTTGAGCAACTTTTAAATTGAATGAAAAAATGCTAAATGTTATTTCCTACCAGGGACCAAAATACTGAGATCACTGAACGGGAAAATACCCCAAGAAAAAAAAACCCACTAAAGGGGGGAATGGGAAATAAAGGGAAATGAGGATTGAAGGGGGAAAATAGGCCCTTAGTAAGAAGGGAAAAGTGAAGGACGACAGTAACAAGGAAGGGAAAAAAACTTGGATATGTGATGGAAATAAGTGTTTAAAGGAAAAAAAAAGAAATTTAGAAAAAAATAAGGGTTTTTTAAGGGAAGGGAACGGGGCGAATTAAAGGGGAATATGAAGTCATAAAAGAAGTGAATATGAAAACGTGAGTATAAAGAGGTTTAAAAAGGGAAATGAGTATTCCCGTAAGAAAGAAGGGGGGTATAAAAAAGTGAACATGAAGTGGGTAAAGAAGGAAAAATGAACCCTTTAAAGGGAAATGAATTTTGAATGTTGTTAAGGAATTCTGAAGGAAATTTTAATGGAAATGAAAAAAAGAACTAGGTGGAAAAAAAACAGTATAAGGGGTTGAAGAATGAAATTAAAGAAGTGGGGAAAGAAGATTAAAAAATTTTGGAAGTTTAATTTTTCCAAAAATGAATGAAAAAGGAAATACTTTTTCCCAAAGGGTTGTGTAGATTAAAATAAAAGGGTTTGGATGGGGAAAAATTTGGGTCATAATAAGTGTATGCTCACCTGGAGAAAAGAAATGGACCTAATTTTTTTCGCTGGGAATTATATTAATCTGAGTACCCTCGTAAAATTAAAACGTTAGCGGATCACCCTAATAGTTTTTGGACAGGTGTTTCCCTAAATCCAAAATAATCGACCGAAAAGAAAATCGAAGGGAAAATTTTTTTATAATTTTACCGTACTTTGTTTGAAAAAGAAATATGACAAGCAAAATTACCTCTTGGGGGGTCTGTTAAACATTGATTCAGAAAGATGAATTATATTTCCTCGCTACAAATTTAAAAAACCCCCAACAATTTCCCCCGAGATTGTCCCTTTATGGTTTTTTTATTTCCCGGAGGCCTTTAAAAATTTGTTTTTCTTTTACCTTTTTAGAAATTTTTACGCAAATTTCCCGTTTGTAATCCCCCTATTTTTATTTGTCTCGTTGGGATATAAAACAACTCCCCCCAATTTTTTCCCTTATTATTTTCCCACATGAAAAAAAATTAAAACCCTTGGGAAAAAGGCACTCGGCAATCAACCCCCCCCCTTAAAATTATTCCATTCAAAATTAAATAATGACAAAAATTCCCCGCACACAATACCAAAAGTAAATTTATTAATTTTTTTTTTTGGCGCAAAGACTGTTAGTAAAAAATAATTTAAAGTTTTTTTCTTTCGCACCCTTTTCTTTTTTACCCATTTCTGGAGGAAAATTATATTCCCCACTTTTGGGTGTATTAAAGTTTTAAAAAAATTTGCATTAGTTGTGTAGTTTTTCCTTTTATCTAACAAGGGTTTAGGGACTGATTCCTCAAACCCCTTCTGACCCTTTACCATTTCCTTTTTTTAAGACTGAAAAAAGTCAATGGGTTTTTGAAACGTTTTTTCCCCAACAAAGATTTAAAAAAAAAGGGTTTCATATGTGGGCAAATTTTAAATTTAAAGTGTCGGTTCTCCGAAAACATTTATCTATAACTTTAGGGGGGCCATAAAGCTGAATGACTTTCACGAAGACGTTTGAGGGGGGAGACTGCATACACAGTTTTAAAAAATAGGTTTAACCGAGCCCCTTTCCCCCTTAACAGAGAATCACTCAGCAGGTAGTTGAGTCCCCCCCCGGCAACCCTAATTAGGGCACAAACCGGGGATGTAAGGCGCGGGACGCAGGCCGGCGCCCCCACGGGAACCCACGCCCCCAAAAAACGCGCACACACACACAAAACACACACACACACACAAAAAACACACACACACACAAAAAGGGGTCTGTTTTTAACAGGCAGGGCAAAAAAGAGTGGCGGGCCCAAATCCAATGGTGCGGCCTTCGACTTTGAACCCCAATTTCCGCCACAAAAGTAGCATTTTATTTAAATTCCCCAAGTGTGTATTTTGGGTTTTCAAGATATTTAATCCTTCACCAATTTGGGCATTTAAATTTTTTTTTGCCTGAGAGAAATGCGGGGGCTGGAGCTTTAAACGGATTTTTTGTAAATTTTTGAGTGACTCTTCAAAAAGGCCGACATTTCATAGCTTTAAGTATTTTTGATATAAGCCAAAAATGAACACAAAGGGGTTAAAAAAAAAGGGGAAATTAAAATTTTAAACTCTTAATTGTTATTTTTTGTTTGAGGCATTTGCCAGTATTTTTTTTCGAAAACCCACGCTGTGACCTCGTTTTGAATTTTATTGTGCCTCATTGTTGTTTCCCAAATGTGTCCTCTTGACTATCTTGTAAAAATTAATACATAAATTTTTCCAAAAAAATTTTTTAAGCAAAAATTGCCCTTTTTCACAATAAAATCTGCAGTTAAAATCAATAAAATAAACTAATAGGCTTTGTAAGAACATCCCGGAAAAATCTCATAATAGCAGCTACTAATAAAAAATTTTTAACCCTAAAGAAAATTTTGTATTTTTTTGTAGTAAAATAGTAGTATAGTTTGTAGATAATGTGAACTATTACAATAAAAAAAAAAAAATGGGAAAAATGGAGATGCATTTGAGGGGCGAAAGAGCATTGTGGGCTACATTTCAGAGAATTAGGGTAAGGAAATTTGAAGACGGTAGATATGGTTTTTTAACACCTTTTAGACAAAGGGCCAAAACATTTATGAATATAAGGGTTTTATAATTCCCGTGATTTTAAAAAGGAAAGGCTAGGGGTTGTCCCCTTTAAAAAGGGAGGGAAGGGGGCCAAAAAGGTTTTTTGGGGGCAGAGGAAAGAACATCAAGCCCGTCTGGTGTGAGTACCTTTTAAACGGAGTGGAGACAAATGTTTTTTTTACTTATAAAAATTTTGGGGGCTGTTTTTTTTGGGGTAAAAATTAGTTAACATTAATGGAGGGATTTGGGAACTAGTTTTTCTGGACGTGGGAATTTCCCAGGGTTGACATTTTCAGTCCTGCATTCAAAGAAGGGGGTGAAGATGTTTTCAGAAATTTTGGGTGGGGCATTCAAATTGTGTTTTCATTTGACAGTGGGGTTACGGCCGTGGGTTTAAAAAAAAAAATAATAATAAAAATAATTAAATTTTAAAATTTAGCAATCTAAAAGTATTTAAAAATTTTTTATTTTTTTTTCAATTTTCCGGGGTTCCATAAAGGGACTTAACCCCAAAAAAAGAAACACATTCCTGTCATTCCTTTTAAAAGCTGTCCCTTTCCAAGCAAGAAATTTAAAATTACAATTGAGATTACCTTTTAAAATTTTTGTATTTTTTTTTCCCTTCTTTACATTTCAGGGGCATTTGGGTTTTCACCTCCAAAGGGTCAAAAAAAAGCTAAATGGTTTTCCCCGAAAAACCCTTTATAAATTTTTATTATGACACTCGGGAAAGGGAAATTTTATATTCCAAAAAAAAACACTTTTCCCTTTCGATGATTAACCCGGCTTAAATACCCTGTTTGATGTTCAAGACTTTTCCAATGTGAGAACGCATTTTTCGGGGGGGACAAGTTTCATTTCTTGCCTCACCAACAAAGCAATTTCCAAAAAAAAATGTAAATTGGGGGGGGACTTTAAAAACCCAAAGTGAAATAGAGGAAGGCAGATGAAAGGGTTTGTGCTGGCTTCCCCAATAGCTGCAAATGAAAGGGAAAAAGAGAAAGAGAGAGGGGAGGGGGAAAACGAAACAAAAAGGGAAAGGGGGGAAACCCGCACTTGCATTAGTGAGAGAAGTTGCTCACCCGCAAGTTTGACAAAACTCCCCGCATGCATCTGAAGTGCCTAACCAAAATTTAAAAAGTGGCAGAGGGAGGTTTGGGAACCAAAGAGATCCTCGTTTTCTGCCAGGGAAAAGGGAAAAATGCCCAAAAAAAAACACATCCCACCTATCCCTTTAAAAAAAAATATAAATTTTTTTTTTTCCAATAATTTTGTGTTATCTTTTAAAAAAATAAAAATTTTTAAACAATTACAATTACACACTTGTAAAAAATCAATGCCTCTTTTTATAACTGCAGAGCCAAAACCCAAAACCCCGAAAAGACTTGTTTTTTTACAGGTGGGTGTACAGGGAAAGTTTTTTACAGGTGATGGAATGTTTCCCCTAAAAACCCTAACATTTTTTTTTGTTACAAAAAAATGAATGTTGAGCCTCCTTGGTGGGTTTTATGCCCAGAAAAACACACACAAAAAAAAGAGAGTATATGTTCGTTTTAACATGGGGGTAAAACTGAGTTTTTTTTGTGAAAAAATTCCTCAAGCTCTGTCAGTTGTTCCCAAACCAGGGACAAAGGTAATGTATTTCCTGGTGGGGTTTTATTGTAAGAAATTCTCTTTTTTTCCATTTGTTGACTACAAATAAAAGCTGCAGGTTTTAGGGAAAAGGGAAATTTTTGAAGAATTTCATCATTTTAAAAAGTTTCATGGTGGAAAAGAGAGCTAAGTGGAGTGAAGAGTTTTAGGGTTTGCGGGGAAAGGGGGGCACCGGAATTAGGGCTACTTTTAAAAGGGTGAACAGCCCAACTTAATAAAATAAAATCAGATTAAGCCGTTCAGCTTTAAATTTAAAAAATCATTAAGGGCAGAAAATAATCAAACCCTATACCCACTGCACTGCAGAGTAAACCCGATTTAAAGTTTTACCAAACCCGTGAGTTTAATTCAGTTCTCGAGATTGTTTAATTTAAATAAATATAACAGTGAAAGGAAAACTACGGGAACAAAATTAAAATCTAACTTCGAAAAGAAGATAGAGGTTCGCCCAAAAACCCCTTTTTAAAAGGCCCGTTTGTGCTTTATACTGACGTGGCGTCAAAAGGGAAAAGCTCATCTCATCTCCCTTTCCTAACATTTTTAGCCCTCAAAAGTAATTAATTTAAAATTTAAAAGGGTGTGGGTTTTTAAAAATAATACTGGGGGAAGGGGACTTTTTTCCCCGATAAAACCAAGATGATTTTAAGATTCTGCGAAAAATATAGCCTTTTTAGTCTTGGCATAGCTTTTCTGATGCCGTTTTTAAAATTAAAAGAAAATATAGCATATATTTTTGGGGTGTACACTGGTTGAGACTTATGCAGAATGGGGCCGAAGTAATTAATCCTTTTAAAGAACCCAGCAAAAGAAGAATCCGAGGCAGGATTTTACACAAGTGAAACCGTCATGGTAGATCTCTAAGTGTATTCTCAAAGGAACGGAATCAGCAAGACAACCTATTGGGGCAAGTTTTCCACAAAAGGAAAGCGTGCTTTGGGGCCATTGTTTTGGAATGTTACTTAAACGACCTTCTTCATCTCAAACCCCGAATCGCAAGCAAAGGGAGATGACTGTCCCCTGGGCATTCACTTATCCAAGAAAAAATGCCAGCTGTCTAAGCTACATCAATCACCACAGAGTTTATTTTGCTTTTGGGGGAAAAAGATGGCAAAATAACATTTGCACCTGAGAAAACGCAAATGAAGATCCCTAGGCACCATGATGGTAAGCTGGTGCAAATATTTAAAGGGTGAATGGGGGGGGTGGGTTTGGGACCTGGAGAAAAGTCATATCCTTGGGGTGAATTTGACTCCAAAAATAAAAATTGAAGAACCAGGGTAAATTTTTGCAACAAGACAGCCAGGGAAACTTACAGCACTTCGCCCCTATCTCGCAACTGCTTGACAGAGGGGTTGCAAATTCTGTATGAGGCCCAAATACGCTCACAAACTTGATATCCCACTTTCTTGGTTTTCTTGCCCCCCCCCCCCCCCCTCATCTTTTGGGGCTGCTTGACAGAGGGGGAGAATAGACAAGACGTTATCCCCTCGCCCGGGCCCAAAACCTGGGAAAAACTGTTCCCTTTCAGCAGAGGGCCTTTAACACAGGAGGGGTTTTGGGGGGGCCCCTTTCTGGGGTTTTGTACAAGGGCCCAAAAAATTTTCAAAATTTCCACACTTGGGTCCCCTTTTGAGAAAAACGTTTTTGGGAAAAAAAGCTTTTATTCCCCAAGACGGGCCCAAAAACAGCAAAAAAACCCCTTGGGGGGTACCCTTCTCCAAACAACACTCCATCTGGGTCAAATAACCCAAAGGGGACTCGGTAGGGAACCAAATTCCTCCATAATGATGTCAACGGATAACGTCAGTTGATCAAATGAAAAAGCTGGCCCAAAAGATGGCTTTCCCAAATTTATCCTGTTCCCCACTTTATGTCTCATAAAAAATAAAATGCTTTCAAATGAGGGGGGGGTGTAGGGAACAGCTCTTACTTGCAAAAAAGTTAGGAATCCTTTAAACCCGTTTAAAAAGTTTTTTCAATAAAACTAGGGATCCTTATCCCTTTTCAAAAAACCCCCGTTTTAAAAAAAAAAAAAGTTTACCCTTTTGTCCGTTTAGGTAAGTATGGTGGCTTAGACATGGTACAGAGAGAATTTAAATTTAAATGTCACGCCCAGAAAACCCCATGGGTCCCCAACCTTAAGTAACCCGGAAACTTATAAAAAATCCTCAACCTTTGCCCCCACGGGAGCAACTTCGCCTTTAAACAACAAAAAAAAGAAGATATTTAAAACTTAGCAGGGAAAAAAAAACGCCCCATGGCTTTGGTTTACCGTGGGAAATTTTTGTAAAGAAGCCTCTCAAACAGTGCTCATTGGCGGGGCAGGTGCTGCTCCCGCTTGTTCAGATAGGCCTCTCCTATATTAAGCTTACTTTCCATTTTTGGACTTTTATTAACACAAAAAGCTGAAGATTTACTGTTATGCTTTATTGTAATAATTGTATAAATAACGCCAACGTATCAGCGAACGCATATCTGATGCGTATTGGACTAGTTAGTGATTCGTCTCCAACTCTGATCTTCTTTTCAAGCTATTTTTCATTCCTCAAACCTATAAAAATCATCTCTATTTCTGAAATATATATTATATTACATTCAATCAAATGAGATCAAGAAACCGACAATATAACCATAAAAAAAACATACGAAAATACACGGCAAAGTCGCTGTTTTAAACCAAAAACAGTCGCAGTTTTTTCGCATTATGCTGCATGATTTTTTTATATGGTGCACACTTACCACATAGACCCATTCTCTCATATCTAAGCCAAAATTTACCGCTCACAGCTTATCTGAGGTGCGCTCATGGTGTAGTTCTGCACTGACCAAGAATTCAAAACCCTAGATCTATGGCACTTACCCTCAAGGGGTTAAGGCTCGCATTCCAATCAGTACTACACTTGTCACTAACACTAAACACTACACCTGTCATTATCAAGTTACAACTGTCACCATCACTAAACACTACACATGTCATTATCAATATGCTACTCCTGGCACTTCGCTATACACAAGGACGGACCACCTATACTCCAGGTAACTAAAATTCATATTAAGGTTATATTAAAGGTATAATTATGGCATCACAAATAACATAAATTATGTTTTGTACGAAGTTTTCGAGTAATCTCATATTAAATATATCACGATGGATTACCAAAAAATCTTTGTGTGCGCATTCGAATTACTAAGCTTTACTGTAATTTTGATGGGTGTATCAACGAGTTTGGACAAGTGGATGACAGGTTTGCAATAAAAGAGGGCTCCTCCTACTGGAGGTAGAGGAAGCCTCTCATGAGTGCGAAACCTGGTTAGAAGCTCTCTACCAAAACCTCGTGACTGGGGTAATTTTCAAGTGCTTTGGCAACAGAGATCTGGCTTCACTAATAGCCCAGATTAACCATGTCTGGGCACCAACAACCTGGAATGTAATAGGCATAATTTTCAAAGGCCTCAAAGCCTGGGGTGATGTGAAACAGCTCCAGATTTACCTTCAGAAGCTGAAGTAATGTCAGCGACTATCTGCACTCTCCAAGGTTTTGTTGGTCCTGCTGCCAGCTATCCTGGTAGTGCTCTGGGTATCAACATTGGTATGATTTCTACTGACCAGGTTGTTAACGAGCCTCACACGTCCCATCAACCGTAATCCAGTTTATACTAGGAACCACCTTCCTAGCGAGCCAGTGGTGGCTGGTACCACTGTGAAAACTGCTCCTCCTGTGGCTGCTAGTGAGCCAGTGGTAGCCGGAACCACTGATGTTACCAGCGGTACCTGGGGTAATTCAGGAAGTGGGGAAACCAATAATTTTACTGTTTTTATAACGAACATCCCTTATCAGTGCCACTATCACGTAATGAAAAAACGTTTGAAAAATGTAGTGTGTTAATTAAATTCACAATGCCCCGAGGAGAGAAGGGTCACCGGGGGTACGCATTTGCCCTGCACGAAAACAACATTTCATTCGCTGAAGCCTTGAAGCTTAATGGGAATGAAGTTTCAGGCCCTGATAGTGAGAATCCTCGTCTCCTGAATTTGGTTCACTCACAGAACACTTCTGTGGTTCACTCACAGAAGACCTCTGTGGGTCACAAAAGACCTCTGTGGGTCACTCACAGAAGACCTCTGTGGGTCACTCACAGAAGACCTCTGTGGTTCACTCACAGAAGATCTCTGTGGTTCACTTACAGAATACCTCTGTGGTTCACTCACAGAACACCCTCGTGGTTCACTCGCAGAAGACCTCTGTGGTTCATTCGCAAAAGACCTCTGTGGTTCACTCACAGAAGATCTCTGTGGTTCACTTACAGAATACCTCTGTGGCTCACTCACAGGAGACCTCTGTGGTTCACTCACAGAACACCCTCGTGGTTCACTCACAGAACACTCCTGTGGGTCACTCACAGACCACTCCTGTGGTTCACTCACAGAAGACCTCTGTGGGTCGCTCACAGAAGACCTCTGTGGTTCACTCACAGAAGACCTCTGTGGCTCACTTACAGAAGACCTCTGTGGATCACTCACAGAAGACCTCTGTGGGTCACTCACAGAAGACCTCTGTGGTTCACTCGCAGAAGACCTCTGTGGTTCACTCACAGAAGATCTCTGTGATTCACTTACAGAATACCTCTGTGGTTCACTCACAGGAGACCTGTGTGGTTCACTCACAGAATACCCTCGTGGTTCACTCACAGAACACTCCTGTGGGTCACTCATAGAACACTCCTGTGGTTCACTCACAGAAGATCTCTGTGGCTCACTCAGAGAACACCCTCGTGGTTCACTCAGAGAACACTCCTGTGGCTTACTCACAGAACACTCCTGTGGTTCACTCACAGAACACTCCTGTGGTTCACTCACAGAACACTCCTGTGATTCTCTCACAGAACACTCCTGTGATTCACTCACAGAACACTCCTGTGGTTCACTCACAGAACACTCCTGTGGTTCACTCACAGAACATCCCTGTGGTTCACTCACAGAGCACTCCTGTGGTTCACTCACAGAGCACTCCTGTGGTTCACTCACAGAGCACTCCTGTGGTTTACTCACAGAGCACTCCTGTGGTTCACTCACAGAGCACCCCTGAGGTTCATTCACAAAACAAACCTGTGGTTCACTCACAGAACAGCCCTGTGGTTCACTCCCACAACTCCAGTGGTTCACACCCAAAAAACATTTAGGACCAGGATATTCTCTAATCGAAATATTCTAACTGCCAGCATACCTGTGGAGGAGGACGGTAGACGAAGAGGAGAACAAGAAGGAAGTAAAGGAAAGCAAAGAGGAAGAGAACTAGAACAAGGAGGAGGAGAAAGAGGACGAGGACAAGGAAGAGGAGAAAGAGGACAAGGAAGAGGAGAAAGAGACAAGGAAGAGGAGAAAGAGGACGAGGACAAGGAGCAGCAGAAAGAGGAGGGGGTTAAAGAATATTGTTTGTGTTATTTATTATTACATTACTTAGGTTAATATTTAATTATAGTTATTAAGTGTGTCTGGCACAGTTTCTATCAGCTTCTGCACTCTCACATTTTTATTTCTTCTTTACGTTTTATCAACCCAAGTTATGTCTATAGTTAATGCTTGTAAACTTATTTTTTTAGGCTTGACTATTTTCTGAAAATTGGGAGGAAGTTTTTTAGAACCTATGATTGGTGCAAAATAACTTGAATATCGAAAATTAAAAATATGTAATAATGGATGATTATAGTGATGAATTAGATACATAAGAACATAAGAAAGAAACACACAAGTGCAACATCTGGATGACTTCACTTGTAGATGGTTTCACCAACCAGAGGCTTTTTCAATAAAATACAAGGACATAATCTGAACACTGGAGAAATATATTTAAAAGATAGTTGAAGACGAGGTAATGAGTCCCTCGACCCAAGAGAAGGTGATTAACACCACTGTCTGAAGACACGTGATAAGACCGGTTGTCTGAAGACACGTGATAATCTACCAGTTATGAAAGATGCTACTTTAGTCTCCATGGCAACTGGTCACAGGTAACATTTACAGTCAGTACTAATTAAAATATAATGCAGTGAAAGTAACAATATGTGAGAGAGGAATCATACTACCAACCTAACAGCAGTGGTAGTGCACATGTGTGATCTTACTACCAACCTCATAGCAGTGGTAGTACACATACATGGTCTTACTGCCAATCTCAGAGCAGTGGTAGTACCCATATACGGTCTTATTACCAACCTCACAGCAGTGGTAGTACACATATATGGTTTTACTCACATGTACACTAGCAGGAAATACAAACAAATAGTTGGAGAAGAAAACGTAAACATCAGACTGTCACTTATAGTGTCCACTTCTGAAATACCTAATTAGGTGGATGAGTGAGCCCTTTATAAAGACCAGACTGACCTCCCAGTGGAAGTGTTTGGTAGACCAGAGACTGACCAACCAGTGGCAGGGTTTGGTAGACCAGAGACTGACCCCCAAGTGGCAGGGTTTGGTAGACCAGAGACTGACCTCCCAGTGGCAGTATTTGGTAGACCAGAGATTGACCTCCCAGTGGCAGGGTTTGTAGACCAGAGACTGACTAACCAGTGGCAGGGTTTGGTAGACCAGAGACTGACTAACCAGTGGCAGGGTTTGGTAGACCAGAGACTGACCCCCCAGTGCCAGGGTTTGGTGGACCAGTGACTGACTCCCCAGTGGCAGGGTTTGGTAGACCAGTGACTGACCCCCCAGTGCCAGGGTTTGGTGGACCAGTGACTGACCCCCCAGTGCCAGGGTTTGGTAGATCAGAGCTTATTCTGAAGCTGACAGTGTCCACACATTGTAATTTATGTTACAGCCTTATATCACATAACAGCTAGTGAGAAGGGGGGATATATTTCAATTATGTAACAGTTATCACCCTTCAATATTGTTGTGTGTTTGAAAGAGGAATTAGTGAATATGATAGATTAGGTAGTACAGATCACAACTATTGTTCTTGAAAAATAATTACGATGTGGGAAATGAGGAAGTAGTGTGTACCACAACTAATTTAGTTGTAGTGATATTATGAAACGTGATGTAAACTATTTTCCAATCTTAGATTGGTAAGTGGACTACACTAGATCAAGTGGTGGTGGTAAGTGGGCTACACTAGATCAAGTGGTGGTGGTAAGTGGGCTACGGTAGATCAAGTGGTGGTGGAGGTAAATACTTTACACAAGTTGAAAATCAGACACGATCAGTCCCTAAAAAACCAGAAACTAGGAAAACCTGTAAGAAAAGTTATGTAGTCGGTCCAGGAGCTTTGAATCAACTCTTGTAAATACAGCTATTTTAAGTAACTAGATGGCAACTTATCCGTCTTTTCTGTTTATCTTGACCCACCATAATTAGCATTACTATAATTCAGAACACTAGTGTTGTTCATGTCAGTGTTCGTGCACAACTCTGACCATTACATGGTTGTGTTCACTCATCACAGTGAACATTAATGTTTTTAATGTTTATTCATCAAAGTGAACTTTAACGTTGTTCTTATGTGTGCTCATTAATTATAGTGAACATTAATGTTGTTCTTGTATGTGTTCATTCACTATAGTGAATATTAAATTTGAATTAAGCACACGTGCAACATCTGGGTACATTTAACTGTAGAGGTATCACCATCCAGTGATTTTATCAGTACAAACCTGCAGCTAGGCTGAGGGACTGATTATCTCATATTCCACTGTATATATTTCTACAGTAATCATATTATGTCCATGTAATGTATTGAGGCTCAGCTCGTCCTCACCCAACAAGATCTTAGACGTCGACGATATCTGGAAGCCTCGCTAATCACTTTTACCGACACCACTGAGCATAATTTTGGAAACTACAAAATTTCTAAAACATTAGCAAGCATGATACATGATACATGTTTTTTGTGTCACTGTGTTCTTCTTTCATGTGTCTTATAAGTTACTATATTATCTGTAAATTATTATACTGTTCTTCCTTGCTGTTTTATCGATTTCTGTATTACTTTACCGTTCTTGTATGTTGACATGCTTGCTGTATTGGTGAGGTAAGTTAAAAGTTCCACATTGTTATTTACACCAAGCACAGCAAACTTTCCCACTGTATCTTCCACAACAGTGTATATTAACATTCATGTCTCCCCATGCAAATATCTTGCATGAATAAGGTTCCCAACACATTCACTGAACATCTTCCAGGATTTCTTTCTCTCATCTGCACTTACCTCCCGTATACAGTTTCACTATCTATAGCATCATCCGTAACACACATCAAAAATCAGTAACTCCCGGGAAATACAACCGTCCATCATTCTCGATTTCATAAAAAAAAAAACTGCAGCCACTCCAATAACTTGGCTAGTTCGTTTCAGTGTTGCTGTCAGTATTATATTACTTTTAAATTATTAATAGATTCTTACTGTTTCAGTGTCTTAACCAGCTGTAATGCTGGTCTACAATCAGTCTACCTGGTTCTGCCTCAATGCAAAAAGGTATATAAAAAAAAAACGTACTTCCACATCTTCCACAAGGTAAATTGCTAATCTGAAAGATATAAGCGCACACTGATCAGGAGACTTATCCTAACAGATACTATTTTAGCAAGAGGCACACAACTCGGCATACAAACCCTCCATAACACAGTGGCTCTCTGCTACTGCACCAAGGCGCAAGCTGCCCAGTATGATCTTCATGTTCTAAACTGTCACAACTGCAAGTATTGGCATGCAAGACACAACGAAGTCTGCAGCAGCATCAGGAGAAGCCTCGCTTCGGCTGGGTGTAGTGGGAAAAGAGAACCTTTATTCCTAGCACCCAGTAACCCCAGTAATCCACCTAATCATCCTAATAGGATCAATACCTATACCTGAAAGAAAATAAGGCTCACAGTGTAAGACTATATCTGCATATCCACTGTGGGTGACATATATCAGTTATAGTGTAGGGGAAAAAAGCGGTGCTGCTGATCAAAGAATAATTCAAGCTCGGAAATATATGCGACTTGGGTCATCTGCTCCAACATTCTTTATGTTATATATTCTAAATATTGAAGCACGTAAATATTTTCTTATTTCCCTTATTGCTTGTACTACATTATTTAATTTTAACCACCATGTGGTTGCACGTATGTGTGCATGAATGTTCGTGGCATGGTATGTGTGCACGAGTGTTCGTGGCATGGTACGTGTGCACGAGTGTTCGTGGCATGGTACATGTGCACGAGTGTTCGTGGCGTGGGATTTATAGTGAGAAGTGTGTGCGTATGTATGTGTGACCTCATACATGTTAGAGTGAGAGGAGAGAATTCTGTGTGCATTTTTGTTTGCATGTGTGCGTATTTGTAATTCCTGGGATTGTGTGTGTGTGTTTTTTATGCATGCAAGTGTATGTATAATAGTGTGTGCGTAAGGTGCGTGTCTTGAAATGTATAAATGTATGTGAAAATACTTGTAAATATGTATGTTAGTGCGCTTGTTAGCCTTTGAGTGTCAAATGCAGATGAATAAATAAATAAATATAAAAACAATGTAATATTTAACACAGTTTTGATGGAGGTGGACAAGTTCTTCAACACGTGGACATTCATCTACATAAAATAAAACGTTCAAAAATATTTTTAAACAGCTAAATAATTAAAAAAAACTAGTATTAATATAAATTCATAGTGTAACATAAAAGGATTTCCGAATTTCTTCTTAATTATCCTTACCTCGGTGGCCGAGCTGTGTACGAGCTTCGTCTCGTCTAGCTGGTCTACTGTTCCAGGCTGTCTTGGTGGGGGTAATTCCTGGACGCAGGTTTCTGTGTGTCACCTCCAGTAATTCCACTCACCTGGACCCTGGACAGTCTCTACCGTAGACCAGCTAGACAACACCAAGTGACCACCCAACAAAGTCACTGGGGGTGGCAACCGTGACTCTGGGAAGTGGGGAAGGGAGTCCACCCGAGGTGCACAAGTGGTTCTGGAGACATGATCCGGGGAAGGCACCGCCCCGACTCTGGGGAAATGGGGGGGAAGGGAGTCCACTGAGGTGACCTAGTGGACTCCTGGAGACACTGATCCAGGGAAGGCACCGCTGACCTTAGGTAAGTGAGGAAGGGAAGACATCCGGGAGCGAACGGATGGATCCTTGGATACATGAACTTGGGGAAGGTTGCTGTTGAGGCTGATCTTGGGTAAGTGGGGAAGGGGAGACATCCGGCAGCGAACGGATGGATTCCTGGAGACATGAACCTGGGGAAGGCAAGAATACTAGCAGTTGAGGCTGACCTTGGGTAAGTGGAGAAAGGGAGACATCTGGCGGTAGACGGATGGATTCCTGGATACACGAACCTGGGAAAGGCAAGAACACGCTGACTTTGAGGAATTGGGGAAAGGGAGTCCACCTGAGGGTTGAAACTAGTGGACTCCTGGAGACACTGATCCAGGGGAAGGCACCCTGACATTAGGTAAGTGAGGGAAGGGGAGACATCGGGAGCGAACGGATGGATCCTTGGGTACATAAACTTGGGGAAGGTTGCTGTTGAGGCTGATCTTTGGGGAAGTGGGGAAGGGGGGACATCCCGGGAGCGAAAAGGATGGATTCCTGGAGACATGAACCCGGGGAAGGCAAGAATTACTAGCAGTGAGGCTGACCTTGGGTAAGTGGGAGAAAGGGAGGCATTGGCGGTAGAGGATGGATTCCTGGATACAGAACCTGGGGAAAGCAAAAATACCGCTGACTTTGAGGAAGTGGGGAAGGGAGTCCCCCTGAGGGGACACATGTAGACTCCTGGAGATATGATCCGTGGGAAAGGGACCGCCGACCTTAGGTTAGTGGGGAAGGGAAGACATCCGGGGGCGAAAGGATGGATTCTGGATACATGAACTTGGGGAAGGTTGTTGTTTAGGTGACCTTGGGGACGTGGTGAAGGTGAGTCATCCGGGCGATCGGATGGGTTCCTGGATACATGAACCTGGGGAAGGCAAGAAAACAGGTTGGTGAGGGTGACTTGGGGAAAATGAGGAAGGAAAACAAACTGGAGGCGGATGATGGATTTGGATACTGAACCTGGCGAAGGCTGAGGTTGGAAGGCAGAGAGAGAAAAAGCGAGGCTGACCTTAGGGAAGTGAGGAAGGGGGGACATCCGGGGGCCCCGGATGGATTCCTGGAACATGAAAACCCGGGGAAGGGAAAGGGGGGGGTGGACCTTAAAGGGCGATTCCTGGCCCCCACGAGGCAAGGTCTGGTAATCAGAGATAACTTGAGGCTGACAGAGGTCGCAAAAAAATAATATAATAATTAATATAAAATTTTTATTATTATTACTTATAATCCAGGATTTTCCTTTAAATTTTGGGAAATGTCAATCTCAGTTTCAGCCCTTTTTGATGGTATTCCCACTCCACTGACAGTAACACGGTGGTGTTTTCCCCCTCCGCCCCCCTGACAGTAGCCACGGTGTGTTATTCCCCCTCCAGCCATCCTGACAGGAGTCATGTTTAGTGTTTTTATTTGTGTTCAATCACCGGAGTTAACATTAATAAAAATACGAACAGCAGTTTTGTTCAAATTGTTCATTATTGTAATGGGAAAACATTAATTGACGATTAATGCGCGATCCCAGGAAGATATCCCCGTATTGCAAAAACTCAGCCACCTCTGCCTTACCATTCTTGTTATTGCTGTACTACCCTGTTCTTCTGTGTCACTGTACTGTTCTACTGGATCACTATATTGTTGTGCTCTTCTGTGTTATTGTACTGTACTGGTTTTCTGTGTTACTCTACCGTTCTCCTGTGTTACTGTATGGTTCTTCCGTGTTACTGTACTGTACTGGTCTTCTGTGTTACTGTACAGTACTGGTCTTCTGTGTCATTGTACTTATCTCCTGTGTTACTGTATGGTTCTTCTGTGTTACTGTACTGGTCTTCTGTGCTATTGTACTATACTGGTCTTCTGTGCTATTGTACTATACTGGTCTTGTGTGTTATTGTACTATACTGGTCTTGTGTGTTATTGTACTATACTGGTCTTGTGTGTTATTGTACTATACTGGTCTTCTGTGTTATTGTACTATACTGGTCAACTGTGTTATTGTACTATACTGGTCTTCTGTGTTATTGTACTCTACTGGTCTTCTGTGTTATTGTACTCTACTGGTCTTTGTGGGTTTTTGTACTCTACTGGCCTTCTGTGTTATTGTACTCTACTGGTCTTCTGTGTTATTGTACTGTACTGGTCTTCTGTGTTATTGTACTCTACTGGTCTTCTGTGTTATTGTACTATACTGGTCTTCTGTGTTATTGTACTATACTGGTCTTCTGTGCTATTGTACTATACTGGTCAACTGTGTTATTGTACTATACTGGTCTTCTGTGTTATTGTACTATACTGGTCGTCTGTGTTATTGTACTGTATTGGTCTTCTGTGTTATTGTACTGTACTGGTCTTCTGTGTTATTGTACTGTATGGTCTGTGTTATTGTACTATCTGGTTACTGTGGTATTTTACTGTACTGGTCTTCTGTGTTATTGTATTGTACTGGTCTTCTGTGTTATTGTACTATACTGGTCTTCTGTGTTATTGTACTGTACTGGTCTGTGTTATTGTACTATACTGGTCTACTGTGGTATTTTACTGTACTGGTCTTCTGTGTTATTGTATTGTACTGGTCTTCTGTGTTATTGTACTATATGGTCTTCTGTGTTATTGTATATATGGTCTTCTGTGTTTTTTGTACTATACTGGTTTCTGTGTTATTGTACTATACTGGTCTTCTGTGTTATTGTACTATATGGTTCTGTGTTATTGTACTATACTGGTCTTCTGTGTTATTGTACTATACTGGTCTTCTGTGTTATTGTACTATACTGGTCTTCTGTGTTATTGTACTATACTGGTCTTCTGTGTTATTGTACTTACTGGTTTTTGTGTTATTGTACTGTACTGGTCTACTGTGTTATTGTACTATACTGGTCTTCTGTGTTATTGTACTATACTGGTCTACTGTGTTATTGTACTGTACTGGTCTACTGTGTTATTGTACTGTACTGGTCTACTGTGTTATTGTACTGTACTGGTCTACTGTGTTATTGTACTGTACTGGTCTACTGTGTTATTGTACTGTACTGGTCTTCTGTGTTATTGTACTTGTTGCGAATAAGAATTTTTTTTAAAGACCTTCAGAATGTGGCCTGTTACCATTTATCTCTTATGCAACAAGATTTTTGGATCCGAGTTACAGGTATTTTAGAGTCTAGAGGAAATAATTTCAACTGGGAAACTCCGTAGAATAATATTCAAATTTATTAAAGTATTTAAATACAATACTTTATCTTCTTTTTGTAGTTAATGTAACTTAATACTTTGTACAATAAAATTACCATATACATTTAGTTCAAAATCATGGAAATGTCATATTAATAAGGAAGTTTAATTATTCTTCCTGTATCTAAGTCCTCATTAATATTTGCGTCTCTTTCTTAACAAGACTGTAGACTCAAAATACAAAAGGTACAAGATTTAAAAAGACCTTTGAATTGGGCCCTAAAGTATCTATGGATTACTGAACTGACCAAGAATATAAATATCAAAAGAGTCTTTCAAAGTAATGAGGAACAAAGTGAGTCAGCTCTTGAGTTCAATTCTCAAAACCATTCAAATGTACACCGTAAGAGCCAATATTACGATCAGTTGTCAGGGCTAGAGCTGGGGCAGACGGTATTGCGTTGGGTTTGGGGTGTCGGTTGGATGTGGGCCGTCAGCCGCCGGACATAAACAATTGAACAATTACCGGATGGGGGGCGGGCTTAACAGAAATCTACCTAACCAAATAGTAAAATAATAGTGTATTAAAATGTGTAATAACGGGTATAGTGATAATAACGATAATAGCGATAATACATGGTATTTTATATATTAACAGATATAATAAACGGGGAAGGGCTCTTTTTAGCTATAAACGGGGACTTTCGCGCTATAATATTAAGTATGGGCTTTTTTTAAACAGTTAAATAACAAGTGGGCCATTTCGAAGATTACAGTGCTTTGGTTACTGTGTTATTGTATATATGGTCTTGTGTATGTACTATATGGTTACTGTGTTATGTACTATATGGTTATGTGTTTTGTCTTATGGTCTTCTGTGTTATTGTACTATACTGGTCTACTGTGTTATTGTACTATACTGGTCTTCTGTGTTATTTTACTATAATGGTCTTCTGTGTTATTGTAATATGGTCTTCTGTTTATTGTACTATATGGTCTTCTGTGTTATTTACTATACTGGTCTTCTGTGTTAAATTGTTACTTTACTGGTCTTCTGTGTTATTGTATATACTGTCTTACCGTGTTATTGTATATACTGGTTACTGTGTTATTGTACTATACTGGTCTTTTGTGTTATTGTACTTATACTGGTCTTCTGTGTTAAATTGTTTCTATACTGGACTTCTGTGTTATTGTACTATACTGGTTTCTGTGTTATTGTACTATAATGGTCTTCTGTGTTATTGTACTATACTGGTTTTCTGTGTTATTGTACTATATGGTCTTCTGTGTTATTGTACTATATGGTCTACTGTGTTATTGTACTATACTGGTCTTCTGGTTATTGTACTATACTGGTTACTGTGTTTTTTGTACTATACTGGCTTCTGTGTTATTGTACTATACTGGTCTTCTGTGTTATTGTACATATGGGTTTTTGTGTATTGTACTATATGGTCTTCTGTGTTATTGTACTATACTGGTCTTCTGTGTTATTGTACTATATGGTTTCTGTGTTATTGTACTTTTAATGGTCTTCTGTGTTATTGTACTATACTGGTCTACTGTGTTATTGTACTATACTGGTCTTCTGTGTTATTGTACTATACTGGTCTTCTGTGTTATTGTACTATACTGGTCTACTGTGTTATTGTACTATACTGGTCTTCTGTGTTATTGTACTGTACTGGTCTTCTGTTTATTGTACTATATGGTCTTCTGTGTTATTGTACTTACTGGTCTTTGTGTTATTGTACTATACGGGGTTTTACTGTGTTATTGTACTATTATGGTCTTCTGTGTTTATTGTACTATACTGGTCTACTGTGTAAATTTTACTATAATGGTCTTCTGTGTTATTGTACTACTACTGGTCTACTGTGTTATTGTACTATACTGGGCTTCTGTGTTATTGTACTTACTGGCTTCTGGTGTTATTGTACTATACTGGTTCTGTGTTATTGTACTATTCTGGTCTTCTGTGTTATTGTTTATGGTTTCTGTGTTATTGTACTATACTGGTTTCTGTGTTATTGTAATATACTGGTCTTCTGTGTTATTGTACTGTACTGGTCTACTGTGTTATTGTACTATACTGGTCTACTGTGTTATTGTACTATACTGGTCTACTGTGTTATTGTACTATACTGGTCTTCTGTGTTATTGTACTGTACTGGTCTTCTGTGTTATTGTACTATACTGGTCTTCTGTGTTATTGTACTATACTGGTCTACTGTGTTATTGTACTATACTGGTCTTCTGTGTTATTGTACTATACTGGTCTACTGTGTTATTGTACTATACTGGTCTACTGTGTTATTGTACTATACTGGTCTACTGTGTTATTGTACTATACTGGTCTTCTGTGTTATTGTACTATACTGGTTATGTGTTATTGTACTATACTGGTTCTGTGTTATTGTACTATACTGGTTTCGTGGGTTTTTGTTTCTATACTGGTCTACTGTGTTATTGTACTTATGGTCTACTGTGTTATTGTATAATTTCTGGTCTTCTGTGTTATTGTACTAACTGGTCTACTGTGTTATTGTACTATACTGGTCTTCTGTGTTATTTGTACTATACTGGTCTACTGTGTTATTGTACTATTTCTGGTCTACTGTGTTATTGTACTATACTGGTTACTGTGTTATTGTACTTACTGGTCTACGTGTTATTGTACTATATGGTTACTGTGTTATTGTACTATACTGGTCTACTGTGTTATTGTACTATACTGGTTTCTGTGTTATTGTACTTAAATGGTCTTCTGTGTATTGTACTATACTGGTCTTCTGTGTTATTGTACTATACTGGTTCTTTGTGTTATTGTACTATACTGGTCTTCTGTGTTATTGTACTATATGGGTCTACTGTGTTATTGTTATATCTGGTCTACTGTGTTATTGTACTATACTGGTCTACTGTGTTATTGTACTATACTGGTCTTCTGTGTTATTGTACTATACTGGTCTACTGTGTTATTGTACTATTTCTGGTTTCTGTGTTATTGTACTATACTGGTCTTCTGTGTTATTGTACTATACTGGTCTACTGTGTTATTGTACTATACTGGTCTTCTGTGTTATTGTACTATACTGGTCTTCTGTGTTATTGTACTATACTGGTCTTCTGTGTTATTGTAATATATGGTTCTGTGTTATTGTACTATATGGTCTACTGTGTTATTGTTCTATACTGGTCTTCTGTTTTATTGTACTATACTGGTTACTGTGTTATTGTACTATATGGTCTTCTGTGTTATTGTACTATACTGGTCTACTGTGTTATTGTACTGTACTGGTCTTCTGTGTTATTGTACTATACTGGTCTTCTGTGTTATTGTACTATACTGGTCTACTGTGTTATTGTACTATATGGTCTTCTGTGTTATTGTACTATATGGTCTACTGTGTTTTTTGTACTATTTTGGTCTTCTGTGTTATTGTACTATACTGGTCTTCTGTTTTATTGTACTATACTGGTCTTCTGTGTTATTGTACTATATGGTTACTGTGTTATTGTACTATACTGGCTTCTGTGTTATTGTACTATACTGGTTTCTGTGTTATTGTACATACTGGTCTTCTGTGTTATTGTACTAATGGTCTACTGTGTTATTGTACTATCTGGTTTCTGTTTTTATTGTACTATATGGTCTACTGTGTTATTGTACTATACTGGTTTCTGTTTTTATTGTACTATACTGGTCTTCTGTGTTATTTTACTATATGGTCTACTGTGTTGTTGTACTATACTGGTTTACTGTGTTATTGTACTATACTGGTTTTTCTGTGTCATTGTACTATACTGGTCTACTGTGTTATTGTACTATACTGGTCTTGTGTGTTATTGTACTATACTGGTTTCTGTTTATTGTACTATACTGGTCTTCTGTGTTATTGTCTATACTGGTCTACTGTGTTATTGTACTATACTGGTCTTCTGTGTTATTGTACTATCTGGTCTTCTGGTTATTGTATTTTACTGGTCTTTGTGTTATTGTACTATTACTGGTCTTCTGTGTTATTGTACTATACTGGTCTACTGTGTTATTGTACTATACTGGGCTTCTGTGTTATTTTATATACTGGTCTACTGTGTTATTGTAAATATACTGGTTTCTGTGTTATTGTACTGTACTGGTCTACTGTGTTATTGTACTATACTGGTCTTCTGTGTTATTGTACTATACTGGTCTTCTGTGTTATTGTACTATACTGGTCTTCTGTGTTATTGTACTATACTGGTCTACTGTGTTATTGTACTATACTGGTCTACTGTGTTTTTGTACTATATGGTCTTCTGTGTTATTGTACTATACTGGTTTTCTGTGTTATTGTACTATATGGTTACTGGTTATTGTACTATATGGTCTTCTGTGTTATTGTACTATCTGGTTACTGTGTTATTGTGTATATAATGGTCTACTGTGTTTTGTACTTAATGGTCTTCTGTGTTATTGTCTATATGGCTTCTGTGTTATTTATATACTGGTCTTCTTTTGTTATTGTACTATACTGGTCTTCTGTGTTATTGTACTATACTGGTCTACTGTGTTATTGTACTATACTGGTCTTCTGTGTTATTGTACTATACTGGTCTACTGTGTTATTGTACTATACTGGTCTTCTGTGTTATTGTACTGTACTGGTCTACTGTGTTATTGTACTATACTGGTCTTCTGTGTTATTGTATATAATGGTCTACTGTGTTATTGTACTATACTGGTCTTCTGTGTTATTGTACTATACTGGTCTACTGTGTTATTGTACTATACTGGTCTACTGTGTTATTGTACTATACTGGTCTACTGTGTTATTGTACTTGTGCGATAGGAATTTTTTTTAAAGCCTTCAGAATGTGGCCTGTTACAAATTTATCTCTTATGCAACAAGATTTTTGGATCGAGTTAAGGTATTTTAAGGTCTAGAGGAATTTAAATTTCAACTGGAAATCCGTTTGAAATAATATTCAATTTATTTAAAGTATTTAAATACAATACTTTATTTCTTTTTGTAGTTAATGTAACTTAATACTTTTTTCAATAAAATTACCTATAATTTAGTTCCCAAAAACATGGAAATGTCTATTAATAAGGAATGTTTAATTATTCTTCTGTATCTAGTCCTATTATATTTGGTCTCTTTCTTAACAAGACTGTAGACTCAAAATACAAAAGGTACAAAATTTAAAAAGACCTTTGTAATCTTGGCCGTTAAAGTACTATGGTTAATGAACTGACAAGAATATAAATATAAAAAAAAATTTTTCAAAAGTAATGAGGAACAAAGTGAGTCAGTCTGAGTTCAATTCTCAAAACCATTCAAATGTACACGTAAGAGCCAATATACGATCAGTTGTCAGGGCTAGAGCTGGGAGCAGACTTTACTACTTGCCAGTTGTTGACGTGGTCGTCAGGTTGGATCAGCTGAGCCACGTCAGCCAGCCGGACATAAACAATTGAACAATTCACCGGATGGTTCCGAGACTTAAACAAGAAATCCTACCTAACCATAATAGTAAAATAATAGTGATAATTACAAAATAGTGATAATAACGATAATAGTGATAATAACGATAATAGCGATAATACCATGGTATTTTTCATATATTAACAGATAATAATATAACGCCGAAAGTCTCTATTTTAGCTATAAACGGAGACTTTCGCGCTATAATATTAAGTAATGAACATTTTCTCTTACAACAGTTAAATAACACAGGATGACCAATTTCGAAGATATAACAGTGCTATTCTGGTCTACTGTGTTATTGTACTATACTGGTCTTCTGTGTTATTGTACTATACTGGTTTACTGTGTTATTGTACTATACTGGTCTACTGTGTTATTGTACTATACTGGTCTTCTGTGTTATTGTACTATACTGGTCTACTGTGTTATTGTACTATACTGGTCTTCTGTGTTATTGTACTATACTGGTCTTCTGTGTTATTGTATATATGGTCTTCTGTGTTATTGTACTATCTTTGGGCTTCTGTGTTATTTACTATACGGTCTTCTGTGTTATTGTACTATACTGGTTTCTGTGTTATGTACTAATGGTCTACTGTGTTATTGTACTATACTGGTCTTCTGTGTTATTGTACTATACTGGTCTTCTGTGTTATTGTACTATACTGGTCTTCTGTGTTATTGTACTATACTGGACTTCTGTGTTAAATTTTACTATACTGGTTTCTGTGTTATTGTACTAATATGGTTCTTCTGTGTTATTGTACTATATGGTCTACTGTGTTATTGTACTATATGGTCTTCTGTGTTATTGTACTTATACTGGTCTACTGTGTTATTGTACTAAAACTGGTCTTCTGTGTTATTGTACTATACTGGTCTACTGTGTTTATTGTACTATATGGTCTTCTGTGTTATTGTACTATACTGGTCTTCTGTGTTATTGTACTATACTGGTCTTCTGTGTTATTTTACTATACTGGTCTTCTGTGTTATTGTACTATACTGGTCTTCTGTGTTATTGTACTATACTGGTCTTCTGTGTTATTGTACTATTTCTGGTCTTCTGTGTTATTGTACTATACTGGTTACTGTGTTATTGTACTATACTGGTCCTTCTGTGTTATTGTACTATATGGTTTCTGTGTTATTGTACTATACTGGTTACTGTGTTATGTACTTTTCTGGTCTTCTGTGTTATTTTTCTGTACTGGTCTTCTGTTTTATTGTACTATAAATGGTCTTCTGTGTTATTTTTACTATACTGGTCTTCTGTGTTATTGTACTATACTGGTCTACGTGTTATTGTACTATACTGGTCTTCTGTGTTATTGTACTATATGGTCTATGTGTAATTGTACTATACTGGTTTTCTGTGTTATTGTACTATACTGGTCTACTGGTTATTGTACTATACTGGTTTCTGTGTTATTGTACTATACTGGTCTTTTGTGTTATTGTACTATACTGGTCTTCTGTGTTATTGTAATATACTGGTTCTCGTGTTAAATTTTACTATATGGTCTTCTGTGTTATTGTACTATACTGGTCTTCTGTGTTATTTTAATATACTGGTCTTCTGTGTTATTGTACTGTACTGGTCTACTGTGTTATTGTACTATACTGGTCTACTGTGTTATTGTACTATACTGGTTACTGTGTTATTGTATTTTACTGGTTACTGTGTTATTGTACTGTATGGTCTTCTGTGTTATTGTACTATACTGGTCTTCTGTGTTATTGTACTATACTGGTCTACTGTGTTATTGTACTATACTGGTCTTCTGTGTTATTGTACTATACTGGTCTACTGTGTTATGTACTATACTGGTCTTCTGTGTTATTGTACTATATGGTTATGTGTTATTGTACTCTACTGGTCTTCTGTGTTATTGTACTATACTGGTTACTGTGTTATTGTACTATAATGGTCTTCTGTGTTATTGTACTATACTGGTCTTCTGTGTTATTGTACTATACTGGTCTACTGTGTTATTGTACTATACTGGTTTACTGTGTTATTGTACTATACTGGTCTTCTGTGTTATTGTACTATACTGGTCTACTGTGTTATTGTACTATACTGGTCTTCTGTGTTATTGTACTATACTGGTCTACTGTGTTATTGTTACTATACTGGTCTAATGTGTTATTGTACTATACTGGGCTACTGGTTATTGTACTATACTGGTTACTGTGTTATTGTATATACTGGTCTACTGTGTTATTGTACTATATGGTTACTGTGTTATTGTATATACTGGTTACTGTGTTATTGTACTATACTGGTCTTCTGTGTTATTGTACTATACTGGGCTTTTGTGTTATTGTACTATATGGTCTTCTGTGTTTTTGTACTATACTGGTCTTCTGTGTTATTGTACTATACTGGTCTTTGTGTTATTGTACTATACGGTCTACTGTGTTATTTGTACTTTTACTGGTCTACTGTGTTATTGTACTATACTGGTCTATGTGTTATTGTTTCTATACTGGTTTTCGTGTTATTGTACTATACTGGTCTACTGTGTTATTGTATATATGGTTTCTGTGTTATTGTACTATACTGGTCTTCTGTGTTATTGTACTATACTGGTTACTGTGTTATTGTACTATACTGGTCTTCTGTGTTATTGTACTATATGGTCTTCTGTGTTATTGTACTATTTCTGGTTTCTGTGTTATTGTATTACTGGTTTTACTGTGTTATTGTACTATACTGGTCTACTGTGTTATTTTACTATATGTCTTCTGTGTTATTGTACTATACTGGTCTACTGTGTTATTGTACTATACTGGTCTTCTGTGTTATTGTACTATACTGGTCTACTGTGTTATTGTACTATACTGGTCATCTGTGTTATTGTACTACTGGTCTTCTGTGTTATTGTATATACTGGTTACTGTGTTATTGTAATATACGGTTTCTGTGTTATTGTACTATACTGGTTACTGTGTTATTGTACTATACTGGTCTTCTGTGTTATTGTACTATACTGGTCTTCGTTTTATTGTACTATACTGGTCTTCTGTGTTTTTTGTACTATATGGTCTACTGTGTTATTGTACTATACTGGTCTTCTGTTTTTATTGTACTATTTGGTCTTCTGTGTTATTTGTACTATACTGGTCTTCTGTGTTATTGTACTATACTGGTCTACTGTGTTATTGTACTATACTGGTCTTCTGTGTTATTGTACTATACTGGTCTACTGTGTTATTGTACTATACTGGTCTTCTGTGTTATTGTACTATACTGGTCTTCTGTGTTATTGTACTATACTGGTCTACTGTGTTGTTGTACTATACTGGTTTACTGTGTTATTGTACTATACTGGTCTTCTGTGTCATTGTACTATACTGGTCTACTGTGTTATTGTACTATACTGGTCTTGTGTGTTATTGTACTATACTGGTCTTCTGTATTATTGTACTATACTGGTCTTCTGTGTTATTGTACTATACTGGTCTACTGTGTTATTGTACTATTACTGGTTTCTGTGTTATTGTACTATACTGGTCTTCTGTGTTATTGTACTATATGGTCTTCTGTGTTATTGTACTTTTACTGGTCTTCTGTGTTATTGTTTCTATACTGGTCTACTGTGTTATTGTACTATACTGGTCTTCTGTGTTATTGTACTATATGGTTACTGTGTTATTGTACTATACTGGTCTTTGTGTTTTTGTACTGTACTGGTCTACTGTGTTATTGTACTATATGGTTTCTGTGTTATTGTACTATACTGGTCTACTGTGTTATGTACTATACGGTTTCTGTGTTATTGTACTATACTGGTCTACTGTGTTATTGTACTATACTGGTCTTCTGTGTTATTTTACTATACTGGTCTTCTGTGTTATTGTACTTACTGGTCTTTGTGGGTTTTTGTTACTATACTGGGTTACTGTGTTATTGTACTATACTGGTCTTCTGTGTTATTGTACTATACTGGTCTACTGTGTTATTGTACTATACTGGTCTACTGTGTTATTGTACTATACTGGGCTTCTGTGTTATGTACTATATGGTCTTCTGTGTTATTGTACTATATGGTCTTCTGTGTTATTGTACTATACTGGTCTTCTGTGTTATTGTACTATACTGGTCTACTGTGTTATTGTACTATACTGGTCTTCTGTGTTATTGTACTATACTGGTTACTGTGTTATTGTACTTATGGTTCTTCTGTGTTTTTTGTACTGTACTGGTCTACTGTGTTATTGTACTATACTGGTCTTCTGTGTTATTGTACTATACTGGTTACTGTGTTATTGTACTATATGTCTTCTGTGTTATTGTACTTTTCTGGTTACTGTGTTATTGTACTATACTGGTCTTCTGTGTTATTGTACTTACTGGTTTCTGTGTTATTGTACTATACTGGTCTACTGTGTTTTTGTACTATTATGGTCTTCTGTGTTATTGTACTATACTGGTCTTTGTGTTATTGTACTATACTGTTTCTGTGTTATTGTACTATACTGGTCTACTGTGTTATTGTACTATACTGGTCTACTGTGTTATTGTACTATACTGGTCTACTGTGTTATTGTACTATACTGGTCTACTGTGTTATTGTACTATACTGGTCTACTGTGTTATTGTACTATACTGGTCTTCTGTGTTATTGTACTATACTGGTCTACTGTGTTATTGTACTATACTGGTCTTCTGTGTTATTGTACTATATGGTCTTCTGGGGTTATTGTACTATATGGTCTACTGTGTTATGTACTATACTGGTCTTCTGTGTTATTGTTTTCTATACTGGTCTTCTGTGTTATTGTACTATAACTGGTCTACTGTGTTATTGTATATACTGGTTTACTGTGTTATTGTACTATATGGTCTTCTGTGTTTTTTGTACTTATGGTCTTCTGTGTTATTGTACTATACTGGTCTTTTGTGTTATTGTACTATACTGGTCTTCTGTGTTATTGTACTATACTGGTCTACTGTGTTATTGTACTATACTGGTCTACTGTGTTATTGTACTATACTGGTCTACTGTGTTATTGTACTATACTGGTTTCTGTGTTTTGTACTATACTGGTCTACTGTGTATTGTACTATACTGGTCTACTGTGTTATTGTACTATACTGGTCTTCTGTGTTATTGTACTATACTGGTCTTCTGTGTTATTGTACTATACTGGTCTACTGTGTTATTGTACTATACTGGTCTACTGTGTTATTGTACTATACTGGTCTTCTGTGTTATTGTACTATACTGGTCTTCTGTGTTATTGTACTATACTGGTCTTCTGTGTTATTGTACTATACTGGTCTTCTGTGTTATTGTACTATATGGTCTACTGTGTTATTGTACTATACTGGTCTTCTGTGTTATTGTACTATACTGGTCTTCTGTGTTATTGTACTATACTGGTCTACTGTGTTATTGTACTATACTGGTCTTCTGTGTTATTGTAAATATTTTCTGGTCTCTGTTTATTGTACTATACTGGTCTTCTGTGTTTTTTGTTACTATACTGGTCTTCTGTGTTATTGTACTATACTGGTCTACTGTGTTATTGTACTATACTGGTCTTCTTGTTATTGTACTATATGGTCTTCTGGTTATTGTACTATATGGTCTTCTGTGTTATTGTCTACTCTTCGGTTTTTGACTATACTGGAGTTTTATGACATCTGGTCACGGTTATTTATACTGGAATTTTTTACAAGGTGCGTTATTACATATTCTACTGGTTTTACTATACCCCAATGGTTATGTCTAAATGGTTTCGAAGTGCTTGTTATATTAGAGGTTGTCCTATCACAGATGAAACACCCAATCTTTATATGCACTTGGAGAAACACTATGCTGGTCTATGTTAGGCTTTCGTAAATTATTTTTTTCCCATGCTTTTAATATTTAATTTTAAAAAATGTGATTTAATGAATATTCGTGAAATTATGGGCACGGAGTGTTTCTCATTGATTATTGTATTCTATGTTTATTTTTCCCGTATATTTGTCGTATTTATTTTCTGACATGTGGAGTATGAACATGTGAGTGGAAAATGTTTTTTATGCGATTTGTTGTCGATTGTTTACGTTTTATTTTGGGTTTAAAAGTTTTTGTTTGCGGTTTTTTTAATATATGTATTTTTATTTGTTGTTATTTTTCTTTGTTTGAAATGAGGTTAGTATGATTGTTTCATGATGTGGTGGATTTTAATTTACGTGTTTGTTCTTTTTAAAATGTTATTTACATAAGGTTTTTAAATTTCTTATAGTTAATGTTGTTTTTATTTTAATGGTATGTGTGCGTTTGTTGCTTTGGGCATTCATGTTTATTCTGTTAAGAAATTTAGAGAGGCATTTTTCAAAAATTTATTCAAAAGCCTAATTTTACATTAAAAAGTGGTATTTTTAAACAACCAAAGTTTGTTTAAAATATCTTAATTGGGTTTTTACCTGGTGAGCAGTTGGGAAAAGACTGTTGTAAAGGCCTTGAGAGCCTTCCCTTTGGGTTAATTCCTGGAAGCAATTTATAACATTGGACTAGTAATTTTATCCCAAAACGTGTTAGTAACAAGCTTGGAAATCAACAGTGACCAAAAAAATAAAAACGATTTTTTTAATGAAAATTAAAAACCCAGGTAAAGGTGATTTGGATGGGAAGGGAAAAAAGGTGATTTGGGTGGGGGTCCAAACCCGGGCGAGGCTCGAACACTTTTGCCCTGGGAAGTACCGGTTGGAGGGTAAGTTGGCCGAAGGTAATAGTGGAGGCCTGGGATCCTTTATGAACTGGAGGTTTACGTTGAAAGGGAGACTCGGGGATGGTTTCCTTAAATGAATTGGGGAAGAAATTTGTCATTGGGGTCTTGGAAGTGAATTTGAAAGTGGGCGGGGAGTGGCTTCACTGGAAAAAGCAAAATTTTCTGAACAGACCGTAGTGAGAAAGGGAATGGGGAGATTGTATAACGGGAACGAAGGACGTGACGAGTTTAGGGGGAACCGGAGACCGCGGAATGAACCGGGTACCTTGGAAGTAACTGTTGGGGGGGAAGGGGAGATTCCCGAACAAGGATGGGGATTTTTTAAAAACCTGGGGGGGGGGTTTGAACCTTGGGTTTTGGGGGGAAAGGGGGGGGAAAGGGGAAACCTGGGAATTAGGGGAAAAAACTGGGGGGACCCCGACTTTGGGAATGGGAAGGGAAAGGGGGGGGAAAAGGGGGGGACCGGGGATGGGGAAAACCCCGGGGGGGGAAGGCAAAAAAGGGAAAAGGGGAAGGGGAAGGGGGAGGGATTTTGGGAACAGGGAAACCGGGGGGAAAAAACCCAGGGGGGAGCTATTGGGGAATAAAAAAAAAATCTTTCGAAACATGGCTGGTAAAATAAAATGGGGGTGGGTTTAAAGGGGGGGGAAGGAGGGGGAAAGGGGGGGGGGGGGGGAAAAGGGGTCCGTTATATTGTTACATATTATGTACTTGTCCGTTATGCTGTTAATGTTATGTATTTTCCCTTTTATGTCTGTTACATGTTACTGTATTGTCCGTTATGTTTTTACATTTTTCTGTACTTGTCCATTAGTCTTTTACATTTACTGTACGCCCATTATGTTGTTACATTTACTGTATTTGTCCTTTATTCTGTTACATTTATGTACTTGTCCGTTATGTCTGTTACATGTTACTGTCTTGCCCGTTATTCGTTACATTTACGTACTTGTTGTTTGTTAATGTACTTACTGTAAGTCATGTAGGTTTTTGGGTTGTCAAGGTCGGGGTGATGCTGAAAACTAGGTAAAGGTCCTTTTACCCGCACTGTACTTCAGGTTTCCAGTGTATGTTTTCCCTTTTGCTGTAGATTTTGTGTATGTCTTTCCCGTTTTGTATCTGAATGCTGGCTGACCCTTTGAGGTAAGCAAAAAGGTTTACTCTGCATGTACACCAAACACTTCAAACTTTCCCATTGGTCTTATACAGCAGTGTCCCCCATGACCCCCTGCACCTTGATCACCAACATTCCCAAACATTCATTAAAACATCCCCAGAACCCCGTTTTTTTTGTCTGTATTTTCCCTCGATTTCAAATTTTTACCCCAAATAAACCTTTTTCAATACACCCCAAAAAATCGTAACTCTCGGTAATAAAGTCGCCCCCCTGATTGTCAAAGGTAAAAAAGGGGCGACCATCATGATTGTTAAGGAAATAAGCGACCATCTGATTGTTAAGGTAAAAAAGTCGACCCCCATGATTTTTAAAGGGTAAAAAAGGACCATCATGATTTTAAAAGGTAAAAAAGTCGCCATCATGATTGTCTAAGGTAAAAAAGTCGCCATCATTTTTGTCTAAGGAAATAAAGTCGACATCTGATTGTCTAAGGTAAAAAGTCGAACATCATGATTTTCTAGGAATAAAGTCGCCCACATGATTGTTAAGGTAATAAAGTCGCCCCATCATGATTGCCAAAGGTAATAAGTGCCCTTCATGTTGTTAAGGTAAAAAGTCGCCCATCATGATTGTCAAAGGTATAAAGTCGCCCACATGATTGTCAAAGGGAAAATAAAGTCGACCATCTGATTGTCTAAGGTAACAAAGTCGACCATCATGATTTTTAAAAGGTAATAAATCGCCACTGATTGTCTAAGGAAATAAAGTCGACCATCAGATTGTCAAAGGGAAAATAAAGTCGCCATCTGATTTCAAAGGAAATAAAGCGCCATATGATTGTCAAAGGGTAAAAAATCGACCTCATGATTGTTAAGGTAAAAAATGACCATCAGATTGTCAAAGGAAAAATAAAAGTCACCTCAGATTGTCTAAGGTAAAAAAGTCGACCCCAGATGTTAAGGTTTAAAGTCGACCATATGATTGTTTTAAGGTAATAAAGTCGCCATCATGATTGTCTAAGGTAATAAGTCGACCATCATGTTGTCTAAGGTAAATAAAGTCGACCATCATGATTGTCTAAGGTAATAAGTCACCCCATGATGTCTAGGTAACAAAGTCGACCATCATGATTGTTAAGGTAACAAGTCGCCATCATGATTGTCTAGGTATAAAGTCGCCATCATGATTGTCTAAGTAATAAAGTCGACATCATGATTGTCTAAGGTAATAAAGTCGACATCTGATTGTCTAAGTAACAAAGTGGGCCTTTCATGATTTTCAAAGGGTAACAAAGTCACCAGTGTGTCTAAGGTAAAAAGTCGACCATCATGATTGTCAAGGTTAATAATCGCCCATCATGTTGTCTAATGGTAATAAAGTCGACATCATGATTCTAAGGAATAAAGTCGACCCATCATGATTGTCTAGTATAATGACCAAATTCTGATTGTCTAAGGTAATAAAGTCGACCATCATGATTGTCTAAGGTAATAAAGTCGACCATCATGATTGTCTAAGGTAACAAAGTCGACCATCATGATTGTCTAAGGTAATAAAGTCGACCATCATGATTGTCTAAGGAAATAAAGTCGACCATCATGATTGTCTAAGGTAATAAAGTCGACCATCATGATTGTCTAAGGTAATAAAGTCGACCATCATGATTGTCTAAGGTAATAAAGTCGACCATCATGATTGTCTAAGGTAATAAAGTCGACCATCATGATAATCTCGATCTGCTCACCAAAAAGATTTCGATAACTATTCCTGCATTATTATTATTATAATCAAGGGGGAATCGCTAAACCCGGGGGATTATACAGCGCCTAGGGAAGGGGGGATGTGGAAGGCATTCAGGCTTAATTCGGGGAAAACTATTCCAGCAATCCGGCTAGTTCCTCTCATTGTTATTGCTTCGAGTAATGCTGTTTTTTTTTCAATGATTTCTTGCTCTAATATGCGTTTGAAACTCTAGTGCCATCATTATGTGTTGTTCTTTGCATAAAGTATTTCTTTTGTTTTTCTAATTATTGTTAAATAATGTTTTTCATAAATGTATTGCACAGTTGTGTCTAACACTGTGTACGACTTCGATCTGTTTCACAATCACAGTCTGGTACCAAAGTTAGACTTGTGTAGAGATACCAGACTCTAATTATTTAAGTTATTCTTGACTGTTTACAATCGAAAAAAATACAGTAAAATGCTACAACCTATTATGCAGACGTAAGTTGCATACAATGGTTCAGTAGTTACGACAGTCTTCATGTTTCCTCTCAACAAGGCTGCAGTCACTATGGTTCAGTACCTATGGCAGTTTTATAGGTTTCCTTCCAGCAGGACTGAAGTCTCGTTTCGCCTACACAGTAGGCGAAATATTCTGTACAGGACTGAAGTCACTATAGTTCAGTACTTACGGTACTTTCAGAGGTATTCTTCCCACAGTGAAATTCATTATACGTTTTACGTTCAACAGATACTTTAGTATTAAGAACTGCTTCCCATCTATGTTACTCACTGTGGTTACAATATCTTCAACAGATTCAAAAGCCTAATTATGTAGCCTTTCAATTAATACATGTTACAGTATTTCAAAGACCGTCATAGTGAGATAAGTATTTAATGACAGAAAAATCACCGACCATCACAAACTGATTTAGTGAGAAAAACAATTTTATGAGAGCGTCTGACAGCCTGGCCAACACGCCTCCTGGCCGACACGCCTCCTGGCCGACACGCCTCCTGGCTGACACGTCTCCTGGCCGATACGTCTCCTGGCTGACACGCCTCCTGGCCAACACGCCTCCTGGCTGATACGTCTCCTGGCCGACACGTCTCCTGGCCGACACGCCTCCTGGGAGACACGTCTCCTGGCTGACACGTCTCCTTGTTAATGTATCAGATGAACTTCCATTAATGAATATCATCTGATGTATAAAGTAGTTTAATGAGGAAACGTTTCGCCACACAGTAGCTTCATCAGTCCATACAAAGGAGAACGGTGAAGAACGAAGGAGGAGTTATATATATTAATATATATATATATATATATATATATATATATATAATATATATATATATTATATATTATTATATATATATATTATATATATATATATATTATATATATATATTATATATATATAACAGGAGGGTATATATATAGACCATATATATACCCTCTGTTTCCATGTACTGTTTGTAACGGCTTGACAAATCTCCTGGAGAGCGAAACGTTGCCACAATAAAATGTCACATTAGTTGCATTTGTGTCCTTTTACTTTACAGTAATTATCAAACACAAACAAAACTATATAATACAATATAGATAATTACGAAATGTTTTAAATTTAAACCCCTTTTAAAAAATTATGCGAAAAAATAAATAATATACTAAAATAAAAAGGGAAAATTTAAAAATTTTCCTTTTAGGGGGAATAAAAGTATTTAAAAAAAAAATTTTGAAAAAAAAAATTAATTTAAGGGTTTTTAATTTTTAAAATTAGGAAAGAATTTATTTAATATTAAATATGGGAAAATATTGATGCATTTAAAATTAATATAGGGTTTATTTATAGAGTTTTACTTTCGCGGGGTTTTATATTATTGCCCCAAGTTAATTTTGGAAAAAAAAAGAAACGGGGAAATCAAAACCCCTAACAAAAGTTATATATTTCGAAATTGTGCTGTTTTTTGAAAAAAACTAATAGAAGAACGAAAGGTTTCAGAAAAAGAACATACACCGAAAAAAAAAGGAAAGAAAGAAAAAAGCAAGGGAATATTTACTGGAAAAAAGGCAGCCACCAAAAAAAAATACACTGGAAAAAGGCGGAAAACCAAAAAGGAAAAAAAGCCCCTTGGAAAGCGAAAAAAAGAAGGAAATGAAAAAGAAGCTTACTTATGGAAAGAAAAAAATACATCGGGGAAAAAAAGATAAAAAAAGAGCAAGCAAAAAACAGTAGGGGCATATATTCTTGGGGAAGAACCCTTAACCCAAAAAGGGCAAAGAATACCAGCCCGGAAAAGGGCAAGGGCTTTACCCAAATGGGTCACGAAAACTTGCTGGAAGTCCAAACCTTTGCACACAAAAACCCCCCTTTACCCCCATCCCTCTAACATTTCCTAGGCCGCCCCTACCCCCCCTTCCTTCTACTACAGTTTATTTTTTTACTCTCGAAATTTATTTATTTCGGGTTTCCCCCCTTTTTGCATGTCCAAACCATTTTTCAATAACCCCACCTCAGCCCCCTGCATAATAGTTTTGGTAATCCCGCCCCTCCTCCTAATTTCCAAACTACGAATTCTCTGCATTATATTCACACCACACATTGCCCTCAGGCATCACAACTGCCTCCAGCCTTCTCCTGTTGCAACATTCTTTCACCCATGCTTCGCCCCCAAATTTAAGAGCGTTGGTATAACTATACTCACATGCATTCTCCACTTTGTTTTCCATGGATAAAGTTCTTTGTCTCCACAGACTCCTCAGTGCACCATTCGCCTTTTTCACCTCGTCAGTTCTATGTTTTCACTTTTCTTTCTTAGACTCATCGGGCTGTCCACTCCAAATATTAGAATACATTCACCTCCTCCATACTCTCTCCCTCCAATCTGATATCCAATCTTTTGTTACCTATTTTTTTTTTGTCCTCATCACCTTACTCTTTCCGATATTCACTTTTAATTTCCTTCTTTTACATACCCTACCAAACTCATCAACTAACCTCTGCAACTTCTTTCAGAATCTCCCAAAAGCACAGGGGTCGTATTTTAAGATCAGGTTCTTTATAACTGATCTATGATATTGTACAGTGTCTGATGATAGAGTAAACTCCCAAACTAGTCGTGAATAACTGATGTTACAATAAATGAATAACATAAATAAATGTATGTATTTAATTTTTTTTAGTTATCATCATTGTTTGATGATCACATTCTCGGCTATAAAAAAAATTTCTCTTGATTTTTCAAAATCATCCTTTGACCTTCCTCTCACTTTTATTTGTTCCTAAACGTGTCCCCACAGCAAATTACATCAGTCATCCCAAGAAATCATATTCTGCGGTATTTAATTCTGGTTTCCTCTTTGGAACAATATCACTGCCTTCTAACTCTAGTTTGTCCAGCACAGCGAATTTTCTATTTGGTCACCATTTCAATAGAGTTGGTGTCAAGCTGAGTTTGGCACCAAAATGTTTTTTGCGGACGAAAAGGACACAACCATGGAATGACAATGGTCACCCTCTACTGTGTTCACTCATGAAAATCGTCCGATTATATCTGCGATGTAACAAAGAGAAAAGTCTTTCCCACCAGAGGGAAGTGAAAAAGAAGTCGCTGAAAGCTAACTCCGTGGAGAACCACTATACGCACATTTAAATACCAGCTGCTGATTCATTTTATATGTTTTAAACGAACCGTTTTACCTAAAATCTTATACCAACCGAGTCCTGCCGCACACTATTTCCAGAGAACCTCCCGAGGTCTTTACAATGTTTTTGGAAAAAACAATCCTTAGTTATTTTCCCAATAGCGTCCAATCTTTCATTAATCCTACCAACAGTATCACAAAAAAAAGATTTTCCAATAAGTTTCTGTTAGTTTTTAAAAACAGGTTAAACGTGTTATTAACTGTGGTTAAATCAAAAAGGTTTTAACCCAATCAACAACACAACAGGGTGGTGAAAAAAACACATAACAAGAGAGGAACTTTCAGTGAAAACAAAACTTCTTCATTCAATAGTTACTTTCTACTTTGTGTCTTTTTCTTTACTACTGCTTTGTGCATATATCTCTGCAACATGTGCACCACAACATTAGTGTACCTATATTTTGCAACAAAAGCACCACAACATTCAGTGTCCCATATATCTCTGAAACATAGTGCACCAAACATTAGTGTGTATATCTCTGTAACATAGTGACCAAACATTCGTGTGTCAAAATCTCTGTAAATAGTGCCCAAAATTTAGTGTGCAATTGTGTAACATTCATTCACGTACATAACAACGTTCGGAGATATTAACAAAGGCCCTGTCCAGGATGGGGCCCCACCCCGAAAACAACATTTTGGGAGACATTAACCCACAGTCGTACTGGCCAGGTTGGGGCAGCCACCACGTAACAACGTTGGGAGCATTAACACACGTCGTTGGCCAGGTTGTGGCAGCCACCCCATAAAAACAGATGGGAGACATTAACCACAGTAGTTGGCCAGGATGGGGGCAGCCCCCACCATAACAACAGTATGGGAGACATTAACACCAGTAGTACTGGCAGGATGTGCAGCCACCCCATAACAACAGTAGGGAGACTTAACAAAAGTCTACTGCCCAGGTTGTGGCAGCCACCCCCCATAAAAAAACAGTATGGGAGACATTAACACACAGTATACTGGCCGGAGTAGCACCCACCCCCATAAAACAGATGGGAGACATTAACCACGTAACTGGCCAGGATGGGCAGCCACCACCATAACAAAAACAATGGGAGACATAACAACGTAGTATCCCGGTTGTGGCAGCCACCCCCTAAAAACAGTATGGGGACATTAACACACATAGTACTCCGGGTTTTGGGGCAGCCACCACCATAAAAAAGTAGGGGAGACATTAAACACCAGTCGTATGGCCGGGTTGTGGCAGCCACCCCATAAAACAGTAGGGGAGACATTAAACCAGTAGTACTGGCCAGGATGTGGCACCCCCCCTAAAACAGTATGGGAGACTTTAAAATCCACAGTAATTAGGGGCGGGTTTTGTGGCAGCCACCCCCAAAATTTTTATTGTCAAGAGATCGAATCATCCAAGTTGACAGTTTTTATATTTATCCCCGAAAGTTTTTATTTTTTATTTGTGATGGTGAATGTTTTTTTATGTTATTAATGAAGAAGTGAAAGAAGTTTTATTTTGAAAACTGACTTATTTAATAATTAATTCTACTCAAACAGTTTATTAAGATGATTTATAAGGTATTTCTTTGTCTTAACCACAAGTCTCTAAAGTTAGTCACTTCTTAAACCTATTTATAATTACCCAAAATATTTCATCAAAATATTGTAACCTTCATTACAATTCTTAAGAAAATTGAAATTATATAATCAGGAATTTTTTTATTTCTCTTAAAACAATAGTGTTGAGAGATGCAGATTGTCTATGGAACGTGTACACAGGGTATATTGTGTGTTCGTAGTAGGGTTTATAGTGATGTGTATGTGTAGATGAAAGTGAAAAGTAAACATCAGAAAAAGCTTTATGATCTACATAATATAATGGAATAAGACTGTTGACCATACCGGGGCAAAGTGAATGTCAGAATTATGATTAAGTGAGGGAAAAGATAATATGGATAAACGAAGAAGAGTGTCAATTTGAAATTAAAGGGTTTAATCTGTGGATCATGTGTAAACACTGAAATACATAAGTTAACAACACTTATATATAGGGAAAACAGCACTTGGGTGCATTTATAGGTTTGGAAAAGATATGCAAAGAGATGTTAGTAGAGTTACAAATGTATTAATCTTAGGTAATGTTTTGTAGCTATAGTTTTAAATTTAAAGTTACAATATGCAAGTGAGACGATAAAGATTTACACAAAAAACTGGGTCTTAGATAATGTTGTGTGATGTCACTGTGGTTTAAAGACCGTGATGTCATTTATTTGGTCAGGAGGCAATATATAAAAGGTAAGCCATCATGTAGACCATGTACTATAAACACAGCTTTATTAACAAAACTGTGTTAAAACTCTGAAACGTCCCACACACACCCCACCAACCCACCACACACACCCCCCCACACACACATATACACACACCACACACACAATATATATATAATATATATTATATATAATATATATATATATAATATATATATATATATAATGGGGGTGTGTGGTGTGTGTAGTGTTTACTTCAACCTATTTGTCCCTCCCCCATTTGTGGTGCAGGGGGTCGGGACTCAGCTCCCCCTGCCTCTTCACTGACTGCTGCTAGGTCCCCTTCTCCCTGCTCTATGATCTTTATCATATCTCGTCTTAAAACTATGTATGGTTCCTGCTCCACTACCTCACTTTCCAAATTATTCCACATACATACATACATATTCCCCATACATACATATTCAATGTGCGTTCATGCAGTATACATGCTTGCATTTGCAATTGATTTTTCCCCTGCGACCTTCAATTTATTTACGAAACGCGAGAAACAAAGATTATTATAATTTTCTACAGTTTTTTAAGGGGGAGATTTAACGATTCGCATTTGACACTCATCAATACACAATATGTGACACTCATACACAATATGTGACACTCATACACAATATGTGACACTCATACACAATATGTAACACTCATACACAATATGTGACACTCATACACATATGTAACACTCATACACAAAAATGTGACACTATACACAATATGTGCACTCATACACAATATGTAACACTCATACACTATGTAACCACTCATACACAATATGTAACACTCATACACAATATGTAACACTCATACACAATATGTAACACTCATACACAATATGTGACACTCATACACTATTGAAAACTCATACACTATGTGACACCATACACAATATGTGACACTCATAAATATGTGACACTCTACACAATATGTGACACATAACAATATGTGGGCACTCATACACAATATGTGACACTCATAACAATATGTGACATCATAAACTATGTGACATCATACACTATGTGACACCATACACAATATGTGACCTCATACACTATGTGAACTCTTACACAATATGTGACACTCATACATATGTGACACTCATACACAATATGAGACACTCATACACAATATGTGACATACACATTACGTAAAACATTACACTCATACTTACAATAACATTTACACATGACATTCATCAGCACACAATAAGTGTACACATGACACCCATACACAATGTACACATGACACATGAACACAATAACACGTAAACATTACAAAACATACATACGAATATGTACACATGACACAGTCCTCCACTAATGTCTCAAACGTGTCCCGGCCTTACATATTTTACAAAGAATGTCGTCAAAATACCGTAAACCAGCGTATAAATGTATTTAAAATAAGATTTAAATAAGATTCGTTTTGGGTTTTTAACCCCGGAGGTTAGCCACCCAGGATAACCCAAAAGTCAGTGCGTCATCGAGGAAATGTCTAACTTATTTCCATTGTGGTCTTAATCTTGTCCCCCAGGATGCGACCCACACCAGTCGACTAACACCCAGGTACCTATTTGCTGCTAGGTGAACAGGACAACAGGTGTTTAAAGGGAAAAGTGTCGAATGTTTCCACCCCCGGGAATCGAACCCGGGCCCTCCGTGTGTGAAGCGGGAGCTTTAGCCACCAGGCCACCGGGCACCCTATTTGAAAATACTTAACAACTTGGTCATTCATCTACATAAAATAAAACACTCACAAATACTTTTAAACTGCAAAATAAGCAAAAAAATCTCGTATTAAGTTTTGAATTCATATGTAATATTAAAGGATTCCAAAATTATCATTGGTAGCCTCTCATGGATGGCCCAGCTGTGTGCGCCCTTTGGGCTGTCTTAGCTGACCTGCGGTCGCGGCTGTCTTGGTGGGTGTAATTACTGGACCAGGTTTACTGTGTGTCACCTCCAGTAATTCCACCCACCTGGACGTCTCTACCGTAGACCCGCTAGACAAAACCAAGTGACCCACCCCGCAAAGTCACTGGAGGGGGCAAACCCCTGACTCTGGGGAAGTGGGGGAAGGGGAAACCCCGAGGTGACACAAGTGGATCCTGGAGACACTGATCCGGGGAAGGCACCGCTGACTTCTGAGGAAGTGGGGAAGGGAGTTCATTCAGGTGACACAAGGGGACTCCTGGAGACGCTGATACGGAGAAGCACCTCCGACCTTAGGTAAGTGGGGAAGGAGGACTCCGGGAGCGAACGGATGGATTCCTGGATACATGAACTTGGGGAAGGTTGTTGTTGAGGCTGACCTTAGGTAAGTGGGGAAGGGAGACATCCGGGAGCGAAGGATGGATTCCTGGATACATGAACCTGGGATAGGCATGAATACTAGCAGTTGAGCTGACCTTGGGTAAGTGTAGAAGGGAGACATCTGGCGTAGACGGATGGATTCAAGGATACATAAACCCTTTGGGGAAGCAAGAATCCGCTGACTTAGGGAAGTGGGAAGGAGTCCAGGGTAC